>JAQFVV010012664.1:330000-930000 GCA_028023455.1 Epiperipatus broadwayi | reverse complement strand
CAGATAAAATACACCAAAGCTTATCAAAATGGAATGGTGAGATCCCGAATCCGACCAAGCTTTAACTCATTCACCAGTACTCCATGACTTAACACTTTGTAAATGACATATGAGGTTACACATGGGTCTCAATTTCTTTAGCAAGCCGACTCCAAACAGGGAGAAACATGAGACTCAGAAGAATCAATAATTAAACTAAAGAGTTAAAATAGACTACTTAATATGCAAATTGACTTAAAACTAAGGTTAATCTAATGATAACTATAATGCATATCATACATATATAATAACAATAAATTGGAGTTAGATTGCGAGCAAGAAAGATATGAAACAAATGTTATATTTTAAATAGCTTTATTAAAACAATAAATAAATCAAACAAAAATTGCAATAAATTTAGTGTCCTAATATGTGGGTCAGTGCGCATAGGTATTACATACTAGATGGGATAAATTATTACAACAATCTCATCTTAACATTTATATATGTGTATGTGTATATGTTTATATGGTTAATAAGATTTATGCCTATATTTAATTAATATGCCAAACCTATTTACATTTTTATCCATGATACGATACAGCACTAAGATGGTTGAGCAATATTTAGGCTCAAGCAAAATTCAGATTCAATTTAGCAACTAAGATTTGGGTTTCTGTCTAAGGCTGAATGTTTAGTTAATAAGGAGGAAAGAACTAGTTACCTTTAGATTCGCATATATATGCTATGGCACTAAATAAACAAGAATAAGTTTGCGGTGCAACAGTAATTATTCATGGAATTCTGCATGAAAATGCATGGTTCCCTAGGAGCAAATGACTTGCTACCATTAATATGAACATATCTAGTTCAGGAACTCAGATAGGCTTTACAAAAATGGTCTGGACCCTCGCGTTCCTGTTCTAAAGGATAGCCATAGCCAAACTAAGGTAGATGGGAGTAGCCTCCACCATAAACCCATCAGAAAGATAGCAAGACATAATGTACATGTGTACTTAGTAAAGACACTCACAATGCATAAATAAAATACAATATGTATATATAAAATTAATTGCGCTTAAAAACAGATAGCTTCTATCTGCTAAATTAACACAACCCAATTCTTAAAATAGCATATTAATCATGCTAAATAAAAGGACTAAACTAATTTATCAATCTAGTTAATACACTGAATCTGCATATTAAATCATAAACTAAGAAGGAAAATATATTTAATGGGTTTTAATAAATATTGACGAATATATTTTAATATCATCTTTGAGCTAGCCTATCACTTCTGACTAACAGATATTAACAGTCATTCTATAATAACTCTGACTAAGCAAAGATAAAGAAACGTAATATAAATCAATAATAATAACGAGCGCAGAGTGATTGATTATTATCTAACATAATAGGATTTCAAAACAGCATTCAGGTATGCTAAGTAGTGTCATTTAAATATTATACTGGAGATATTAATAATTATCTCTCCTTTTTAAGTTTACTAAAATGACAGTGTTTGCTGTTTAGAAATATTTGGCATATTATAACATATATATAAGATAAATTGAAATAAAGGATAAAAACAGATATAGCCACAAACACAGTAATAAAGAGTTTTAGATAAATAATTAATTAGTTATTACAATTTAGAAAAGTAATTTATATTTATAAAAATGAATTCAAGCAACATTCATACAGATTTAATTTGCATTATTTTAAAGAAAATTTTAAGAATAAAAGATGAATATTCAATTAGATTATATTAGCTAGCTATATATAATATTAAAGGTTACAGATTTAAAGACTGATTAAGAGTTCTGTGGTTTTTAAGGAAAATCCAATCTTTTGCAGCTGATACTTTGGGCACATTAGATGGTAGGCATAGTGGCACTCTTCTCTGGATAGGTTGTATGAGTTTAGATGTCTTTTTCTGGTAGCAGGATGTTGCTGTAAAGTCTCCCATCTCCATGATGATGGTTACACACTGTTGCAGCATGTAGGATGGGGTTTGATATCACCATTTTCCTGCAGGAAAATGGCAAATCTATAGTCTCCTAGTCTGCCATATCAAAAATAAAACGGGCATGGATTCTGGTAGCAATGCTTTTTAAAATTTTCAGAATAAGCTTTTAGAGTGTAAAAAAGTGGAGTATTTATACAATTTTCAGATCCTATAGTATTTTGTCAACAAAATGGATTTACAGCTGTTAAATCCATTAGCACTTGTTTACTATCTTATATTTTAATTTACAAAATTGATTTAAACTTTTGTTTAAATTTTAAACCAGGTACTTTTAATTTAACTTGGGCCATCTTGATTCCCCAAAGACTTGGCAACAGTTCCAGCTCAACGGATTTTGTTATTTATAAAATACATTTTTGAAAAATATTATTGTAAAAATAGGATTTAAAATTTTGCTCACATGCTATATTGACACAAGTGTTGCGGTGGCGTGATTTTTGTTTACTACTATTTTAATTTAAAATGTAGAATTATTAGTAATTTTTAAATAACATTGAATTATATATGTATATGTATCACGGTACTATGTGAATTATACATATACACATGTGATTTTAAATGTGAAAATAATAAATTGATTTTTTAAATGAAAACAAAATGCACTCAGAGAGGTTTGAATCTGGCATAGATGGAGATCTGGGGGGGGGGAGGTGAAACAGATATGAGATCAAGAATTTACTGTTCATATATATATACACATATATACTTCATGTTTGCATATATAAAAAAAATAAGAACAAAATTTAAGTTCAGAAGTTTAATAAATAAAAATTAAATATATTTTTTATTTTAAATAATAAACTTTATTAAACAAACATTTATATATGTGCAGGAAATATCTACAAATTAGTTTTGATTCACTTTATTCCTTATACCAAATTTATCACTTCTGTTCCCTAAGCACCACAATGCAAATCTATAAGACTCATTGTTGAAATGTTAATATCGTTTTCTTATTAAATCCTAGAGTTAGGCCTTACAATTCGTACTCCTAGTTTAAAACATGGAACCTTTCTTCTCTCTTGAGAAATCCTTTATTTTACCAATCTACATACTTTTACTGTCTTATTTCTCTTTATGTGTGTACTTTTACTCCCACATTTCACAAACAGTCATAGCAGTCCATCCCCATACTATTTCCATAACCTTCTTAGGCCAGTATTTCAAACACCTAGCAAAATAGTTATCCCAATCATTGTCAAGTTTCTTCAACCAATTAAACTTTTTACTATCAAAGATTAAAGAACAATGGATTGTCCATATAGTTTTCAATGCATGTAGTATCACCATTGCGTTATGAGATTTGAATTTTATTACATTTTGCTTAGGTAGTATTTTAAACTACTAGAATCAATTATCCCTTTAAATTTTAGAAAATCTTTGCATTTAACACAAAATAACCTTATAATTAATTATACTGCATGAAATACTCATGAAAGTTCATGGATAAATTGTTCAATGAAAGGGGTCCTAGTTTCATTCCATTCAATTTATACACTACAGACATATATGAAATTCATATTCAAGTTGATGAATGGAATTTTACCAACCACAACATACATTGATAAAAGATTGGGAATGAGCTTAGTGGAAACATTCATTTTGTAAAAATAAATGTGAAACATTTCAACACTTACTAGAAGAATGCACTGCTTTTGGGAGGCTAAGATACAGAGTTTTCCACATCCCAATGATAAATCTTAAAAGAAAAAGATGTTTTTCTTTTAATAATAAAAAAAAGATGGAAATTAAACTAGGAAAAGTAATTTAAATGCTTGTAAATAGATTGCTAGATTAAAATTTAGGGGATAAATTATTAACATGATTTAATTAAAAGGGCTGTTATTCTTGTTTAAAAATAAAAGTATGCAAAAATAGGGTATAGGACAGATAAATTCAGATCTCATAATGGAGTCATCTATACCCAATAGATCAAAGGATCCAAGCAATAAGAGATTGATCTAAATTTCACAGATAAGGTAAGTCTAAATCATATGAATAGTTCTGGAAATTACATTCATATTTATCTTTCTAGTATTTTATCTTGATCCTGGCAGTGATTATTATTCAGCTGTTTATTATTATTGTGCTTTAGTTAATTCTTATCTGATAGTTCCAGCAAGACTACCATGCAAGAGTAGAAAAGCCATTATTTGCCTTGCTCTGCCAAGCTGGCAGATTGCAACCAGAAAACTATCATTGAGTCACCTCAAAGAAACGTTTAACAACAGAAGAAATGATCTGAACATGTGTTTACTATGTATCCATCTTAGAAAAGAAAAGGTTGATGCCCAAGACTATAGAAAGAACCAGCTGCCAAACCAAGACCTAATTAATATCTATGCATTCAAGATGAATGTGAAATAGTGATTTAAACCTTCATCCACCATAGTTATGGTTTTAAGAATCAATTCTGCAAATATCTAAAGACTGAACATGAACCATTACAATCAAAAAAATAAATATAAATTTTGATCTCATATTTAGTTAATTATTGTCTCCACTTTAATGAAATATGTTAATGAAATAGATGTGTAATTAATCTGTTTATGAGCAGATATGGCAAGAGATTATAGTTTGTTTTATTTAAATATCACACCACAATTTTGTCGGCTCTAATGGTAACAAATTAGTTTATAAAAAGGTAATTAGCTTGTAATTGCAGCTTCTTGCCTTGCTATTAAAAAGTTTACATTAGTTATATCATTATTGCCACTTTATTTAATAATGTAAACTCAGTAAATTTATAAATTATGAGTGGAGGGCAATCCTGTGTGTAGACAAGCGAGATTGGGATTATGTTAAGTAAATGTAAATTTTAGTTAACTAGTCTTTTATTTGAATTATTATTGTTAAGAACATATGGCTGGTATCCCTCAATTTGGGGTATATCTGATTCTCATTCTTATGTAACACATTAGTATTAGATGATTGTAACATCATTTGTAACTGCTGACCCCTTACAATCATTATCTTATTTAAACAGTGATGTGTGGTAGATGATCAATTCTTACCACATGCTATATAATGATATATATGCAATTGCTGATCACTATGCTATATACATGATAAATGGTTAATTCCAACCATAGGCATACAATTATCACATGTATTTGCTCTTATATAGATACCATTATAGTACAGATGCGATTTCCTGTATTTTATAATTATTTTATTTATTGCATACTAGAATCATATCCTGTAATTGATCACAACAGAGTAGTAAGATAGGCCTTAGTTTATAAGCTTATATCAGTCATAGCTGTGGTGATAGTTGAGATCAGATAGGTATTATGCAGTAGATTGGAATTCATTCAACAATTAATATTAATCATATTTTAAAATAGTATCAATTATTTTAAATCTTTATGCCACTGTATACTATATCTGTGCATAAATCAAACAGTAGAATTATAATATTATGCTGCCTTTATTGATTGGATACATGTCTGCTTCTATAGGCACAAAATAATTTCAAATAATAAGAAATGAAATTATAAAGTAAATTTTGATAGTAAGTGAGAATTAAGAAAAAAAATTGCAGTAAGCTGCTGTAAATAATATTAACTAATAATAAAATGATAATAAGATTGTATGAAAAAAGATTTGGTAAATTTAAACATTGAAGAAATAAAAATAGAAATGATGTAAAGTCAGACCATATTGTCTTGAAAAAGTCTATAAAGAATGAGGGATTGGAAGGAAAGGGAGCAAATTTTAAAGAAAAATTGCTTGATTTAATGTAAATTGAATAAAGCAAGTTAACTGCAAAAATAAGTTTGAAAGATTGAAGAACATACTAGGTTGTATGTATTAATAAATGCAAATAAAAAAAAGGAAATACAATATATACAAGTTGCTCCATAATCCAGCATCATAAGGCTAAATATATATTTTTGAAAGGCATGATGTATTGCAGCAAGAAACATCTGAATTTGTTACAAAGAATGACGGTGGATAACATTTAGCATATTCTATAAAAAAAATTGTCATATGCATTTTTTATGTGATGCTAGGCTTAAGGGACACACTATATGATCATCATTGATTCATTGCAGAATGAAGATCTCTTTTAAGCCTATATAACTTTTCTCTTTCATGGCATTCTAAAAAACTCCTTTGTAAATCCATCTCTTGTATCTTTTTTTTTTTTTTTATGATTCTTAAAATCTTTTGTATTTCAGTTTAGAATTTCTGTTAACCATCAATTATCATACATTTTACCAACATATTCACACTCAGCTCCATTTTATTTTTATAATTCTTTCATTAATAACAGTGATGTATGTTTCTCACATATGTTCTGTGCTTTTGATTCTTATTTGTTAAACCTAATATGTATTTCACTATATTTTATTATAGTTTTCACTTTTTGAATTGTTCTTACATTAACTGTCATAGTTTCAGAATTAAGTAAGCATTGGGAGAAATATTTACTGAAAACTTTTCTTTATAGACAGAAAAGTTTATTTGCTTTTAATATTAGATTTCTTTTGAAAGTACTTGATACAAATTTAATTCTGTGGCTAATTTTATTTATTATGCTTTGTCCAAGATATTTCTAATTTTTTAACTTCTAATTCATTATTATAAAATTATTTTCTCTATTTTTGAAAACCCATTGAACATTGTTTTTATCTTTTTGGCATTTATTTTTGATCTTACTTTCTTGAAAGACAGTTTGACATAGTTATTATTGCATCCATATGCCATGTCCATGATCTGAGATTTGAGGGCAGCACAGGAGTGATTATAAGATTACTTTTCAAGTAATTGATCCATAGCCAGTCTAGATAGCTACTCAATACTGCTTGGTATAAGCTATTATTAAGTAGTGAATAAAGACCTCCTGTTAATCTGCATTGGCTAAATTAATCAGAGTTGCACTGTTTGTAAAAACAAAAAATATGACTCTAATACTTGTGTTTCATCTACTCTCACTGATGTTTTTTAATAACTTTTATAATAATTTGTGCAGCTCTGAAGCATTTTTCTAGATGATATGAGCAATTACCATTTATTTAAATTTTTTTTCTTCCCGTTTTAATTCATAAAATGCTTAAAACTGCTATAAAGAGTTTTGAAGAGATGAAATCACTTTATCTTATATAGTCACTGCTAATTGAAATCTTAAACGGGATTCCAAGAGATTGTAAAAGACCCAGAAAGAGACCACATGTGAGATGGATGGATGAAATAAGAAAGTGTGCAGGGGTGATGTGGAGAAGAGAAGCTAAAGATCAGAGAAGATGGATTGAACTTGGAGAGACTTTCATCCTGCAGTGGATTGATAATGCTTGATGATGATGAATGCATTTTGATAAAATCTCATAATTGAATATTCTGCATCTGTATGATGATATTCCAAGGCTTTAATTACAAAATGAATACAGAGTGAAATGCTTTTTGTAATCTGTATACCAATGCAATATGGCAGGTCATATTCATTAACATGGTCTATTGAATAAAATCCCACAATTCAGTTTCTTTGTTTGGCTTGGAGCAAATTTGTCTGCATATGATTTTTAATGTTATATTGCATATAATTAGTAGAACATTGTTAATTCTTAATATTTTTAAAAATTCTTAAATATCAATATTATTATTCCATTCTTCCTGTTATTCAATGTATTCTTATTATTTAATCATTTTATGTAATTCTTTATAGATATTTCATTTGGAATATTGTGGCATTTTGATTTATACTATTGACTTTATATGGTCAATTCATTTTCTTGTTCTTTATTACTATCATTAAATGAAGATATTATCATTATTACATTTTTGTAGAATTGTATACTTTTTATATTATCATCTTAATTATTGCTTTTCTTTTTAGTGTCAAAATAATTTATCTTTGAGATTTCTATTTTTTTTCCATAGTTTTTTTTTGTGTGTGCTATTTCATTATTATATTCCTTTATGGTTATCATTTTACAGAATTCCATATATTGAGTTTTTCTTAAATGGATTGTATTTTATTGTTTTCATGTTACTTTTTGTTTTTGCACATATTGTTTTGTCTCCATAAAAAATTTAGTATTGCAGCATTCTGTTACCTGTGACTCTTTGGCAAATAACTTTCTAATTGAAAAAGTAAAGTTTCAACTATCATTTCTTTAAAAATAAGGAAAATCGTAATTTATTGCTTATTGAATCAAAAAGATTATTAAAATTAAAACTTCAAATATCTATTGCAAATACATTATGGCCTTCTTCAAGGGTTTAAATATATGTTTGTATATTTTTATTATATTGCTTGTATTTTTTTTACCAAATTAAATATTTTTATTTACATTGACAATAAATATATACATATTTCAGGCTTATAATAATAGATTTTTGCTAATGTTGGTATTGTTTAAATTTTTGAAAAAATTCAAATAAATGGGAGAAATATTAGTAATAAAAAATGCTTTTGATTCACTAAAGCAATTATCAAAAGTTTTTATAGAAAAGAGTTGTTACAACTTTTTTTTTAAATTATAAGAACTGGATCAAGTTTAATAAGGAAATATGTAATAACCAAGATTTTTAAAGTGAATGACTATTTTAAAGATTTCCTAGAAAGTATTTTATAGTGAACTTGAACATGATTTTGGTAGGGAAATGCAGAACCTTTTAAGAAGTGCCATATTTATTGCTTTCATTGTGAAGATATGTCTAAGGATAGAATAGTGATAGATGAAAAATTAGATATAAAAGAAGTTGATATTGTGGAAATCTGTAAAAATACAAAATGACTTTTTATAACTCACTGCTGATCCAAGCCCTCTTCACCAACTTACCACAAAAGAGTGATGAAGACTATACTCTCTAATCAGTTATTATTTTCCACCTTCATTGGTTATAGACTAACTAAAAAAAATTATCTACTGCTTGGATTTGAGCCAGATTCGATTGATATGATGCTATTTCACAAAGATCCTAAGAAAGAAAAGATACGGAGGTGGTAGTTCCAGCGTACTGACCTGTAACTACTACTACTAATAAAATTAAGAAATTGACCCTTATTTGTTTAAAGTAGATATATTATTAAATAGCCAATGCAATTGTGCGATATTGGTGATATCTTAATCTAAATGCATACTTTTTTGAAATTTTCTATTAAAAAGACATTTGAAATCAGGAAGTTTGTAAACCAAGTGATAATTTTTAAGATTGGCGGTGCTCACCCTTTTTACACTTGCAACTGAAATTTTATATGACCCATTATATGTTGTTGTCATCCTATTATAAGATTATAAGGATAGTAATAATAAAAGTTGTTTTACCACTTACAAATATATATCTTTATATTAAATTTCAATACATATGATTTAAGATCTTTGAAAAAACTACATATTAACAAAAAATATATAATAATACTTAGTTCTTAGTAGATCTGTTGATTTGTAGCAATTACAATTGTTTTAGCCTATTTTGGAAAATGAGTACATTCGAGAATGTAATACCATGTATCAGCATGCATGAAGAACAAAACTCTGAGAGTGTACAGAAGAAATGAGAGTAGTATAAGTGAAGTGCTGTAATGATGTGTTAATTATACAAAGCGGATTTGAATATAAAGAGGAAACTGTTCAGATGTACAATAATGAATTCAAATGCTTTCATGTATTTTTTAAAAGTGTTTAGATTTTTTTTTTTTTTTTCACTTAAAAATTTATTATCTAACATGAGAACCTCAAAATGTTCATGATCCCCAACACTGCTGATTTTGATCAGTTTTTTTCAATGAGAATGGTGTTTAAAATAAGCTTTGCAATAAAACTCCAAACTGAAATATAATAAATTCTTTTATTATAAACTTTCATGAAATATATGTGCTGTGAAGAAAAACAAACATTACACTCTGTGATATTGTCTTGATATTTTTCTCTGGAAAAAAAATCATATTTTCCTATAACGTTTTAGTAATTTTGGTACATTTTGTGTGAATAAATGTATCAAATTCATTATCTATTGCATTGCATTGCATCTGCTAAATGATTACACAATTCTATAATTAGCATTATGCTATTCTATAAAATGGAAGGATATTGATAGTGCAGCATATTTAATTAGAATTTTATTGTCATCAAATGAAAGCTGCCAAAAATTAAATTTAAGTATCAGATCAAGATTGAGTAGTAAGCATCAAAATCTATTCTTTTTGTAAGCCTGGCAGAATTATAAAACATATCTTTTTTATATCAGGCTTCCAGTGTGATTGATGAAAACTAAAAATTGTCATCCTATTATAATCATTATGGATAACCAAAATTCACTTAATGAGGAATTAAAATATCAAAAATATGATGGGTTGTGTGGAAATTAGATACAGGTACATAGGAATCAGTTTCTGCATTGAAAATCATACAGATTCATAATAATTGAAAAAATACTTTTAATTAGGAATTTAAATAAACGAGTATTGAAAACTGAAGATAGGATTGCTGAACTGGAAAATGCTTTGCAAATGGTGGTCTGATCCTTATTGGAATCGCAAGATTAAAAAAGAGTAATTAACCAGTAATAAAAGAATGCAGAGATGATACTCCAGGGCATTAATGTAGGATTTACAAGGATTTTAAACAGAATAATGATCTAAAATTTGCTTGAAACTTTAGACATCTTTGAACTACAATATGGACAAGTCATTCCACTAAAAAAAATTCAACATCCATGGTCATTGGAATTATACTGCTAAGACAGAAATTGTATTTTTGTCCTATTAAGAGAAGTGATAATTCTACTAAAAAAATGTTAATAATAAGCAAAATCAAAGGATGTTTGTATGCAAAATGAATAGAATAATGGCCAATAAGAAATTTATCAAAATACAAGGAGCAGAAAAGAATTGATTTTCTATAAATTATTTTTGATGTGAAGTACAACAACAGCCACAATTTAATAATTTATAAAAAGACTTAGCTATGATGACAAAGAATTTTATATTAAGTAAATTAAAATATTAATAAATTAAATTCTTGGACCATTGTAATAAGTGATTTTAGATCAAAATAGGTCATGAATATCACACTAAGAAAATAATAGATAGAAATAGGAATTATTAAAACCAAATATTTGGGCATTTTTATTTGGCAAAACTATTCTGCTGTGAATAAATATTTAAAAAAACAACAGAAAGTAGCTCACTAAATGATGAAATAAAAAGTAAAATAAATTACATCTTTGTTGCAGATAGAGACTTATTCAGAAACCAAGAAGTGATGGACCAGTTTCATTTCATTACAAATCATTACTTAACATTGGAGTCTCACTATTATAAGAATATAAGTTCTTGTAAAAGAAACAAACATTTAAAAGAGTGTAACTAGCATGAAAATTATCTTTTGAACTATGAAAGAATTGAATTTTCTTTAACAGAAGTGTTTTATCACACAACAGGCATAAATAATAAAAAATAAATTCTAAAAATAAAGTGAGAGAATATTTTGCAAGAAATTACATCTGCATAACAAATATTGGAAAAAAAGATACTTGAAAATAAATTTTTGAAGCCTTATTTGTGTTTCAGAAAGAAATGAACATGCCAATTCATCTTTTTATTTAATCTTTTTTAATATATATATTTTACAATCTTCCACCATTTTCTTTAGCTTCTTCAAACTCACATTTATGAAACCATCCATTTTCTTCTTTTTAATCTTTTCTCCTAGTCTTTTTAATTTTAACTTCAACATGCTAACAATATTTTTTTATCTTTATTAAAAGCTTACAGTCATTATATTCTCAGTAATATTTTTATTTTTACATTTATCATTTGTATCCAACTTAACTATTATTTAAAAGTACCTACTTAATCTGTAAGTTAGCATTTAACTATAGTTGTTGTTTCTTTTTTTTTTCACTATATATTACTTTCATATGATATTTATATTTTTATAATTTTTAACTATTTTATTTATTTACAAAATATCGTAACTATAGTTTTTGATGAATTATATATTTTAAGATCTACAATTTTTAGTCTAGAAAAAAATAATGATTGTAATAAATATTTAAAACAATTTCTCATCATAGACTACAATTACTATATAATTATATTATTATTTCATTATTCATTGTGTTCAAATATGGAATAAATTATAATTATATCAATTTTATTGTAGGGCAAAATTTAGTGATGTACGAATTCCAACTTTGAACAAAGCTATTCAAGAGTGTATTAAGTTAGACCTGAAAATGTTCATTGATGTGAAAAGTAATAATTTAAAGGTATGAACAAATGAATTTTTTTTTTTTTTTTTAGTCATTTATTATCATTTGGATTTGAAATTAAAAACTTTTTTTTTTTTTTTTATTAATGAGGACTATGTTTTAAGATTAAAAGTATAAACTAAAATAAATATTTGTATTTTTATATTGAACTATTTCCATCATCTAATATATGTATTGAATGTTTTTAGAAAAAATTAACTTTATTTAAATATTCCAAATACATTCAACAGTTAGTAATAGCACATCAAACAGATTAGTATATGCACAAGGTTTTGAGAGGTATTAGTCTCCCCTCTTTTTCAGGTGTTGCTGGTCTGACCAGTGACAGTACTAGCATGGGATTCGAACCTGGGTTCTTACATTCTTGAGTTTTGAAATTTAATGTAACTAACCTGTTTGATGTGCTATTACTAACAGTTGAATGTATTTGGAATATTTAAATAAAGTTAAATTTTTCTAAAGATGTTCAATACATATATTAGATGATTGAAATAGTTCAGTATAAAAATACAATTAGAACACCATCATCATAAACCTTAAGGAAAACACTAAAATAAATATTGTTTCAAAATTAAATTTCAAATAGTGTGAATGAAGTTATGAGAAATTACCATTATAGTAGAACTACTTGTACCAATCGATTCTAAGCTTTTGCATGTATATTGAAAATCATAGTTAGTACATGCTATATATTTTAACATAAACACTAGAGTTCTTTTTAACATGTATAACTTATAATATAATTTAATTTAAAAATTATACATATTATGATATCAGCAAAAATATTTAATAGAAAAAATTGGATAATGCAATTATGAAAAATCAGTAAAATAATAAATTGAGAAATAAATGTTTACATACATATATGTACTAACAATACAGTGAAATAATAAATTGAAAAAGAAAAAAAACATATTTACATAATATATGCACCATATTGTTCTCAAATCGAGTTCATATTCCAATGTGTTTTCATGATCACATTTTCTCAAAATAAATAAAGTGTACTATTTTTGTTCATTCTTCTTATGATAATAATTAATGAATGATGAAATGCAAAAAATGTGATGCCTATATGAAATTTTTAAGTTCATAATATACTCTGTTTATCAAAACATATTTTATGTTAGTCACCATATAAACTCAACATTTTTGATAGTGCAGTACTTTATTATACTTTTTTAGTTTTCAAATATTTATTACATTTTGTGAATTAATTTTAGTTGTTTTAGGAGCATAAGTAATAATAGCATGAATTTCTTTTTTTGTTAATTCATAAATTTCTTATTCAGTATCTAGCCAATTTTAGAGTACAACTTTTGTTTTTTAAAACTAAATCAATTAATTTTCATTTTTATCCTATAAGGCAATGATTTCCAATCTGACATACATGTATCCAATTGAATACATACCAGAACATTAGGGTTTGTGAAAAATATTGAATAATGATAGGAAAGGACATTAATAGTGTAAGACAAGTCATGAGGCAAAAATCACTAATTCGAATTATTAGCTTTATTCTTCAAAATCCTCTGATCTCTAGACATTAATGTAATTGCTTTATTGTTATAAAAATTAAGATAATTATTCTTCAAATTTGAGATATTAAATGTTATTCCCTCTATGATGTGCACTTTAATTAAATCTAAAAATAAAATGTTTTATATAACTTGCAAATTATTTAAACTTACTTATGCTTTTTCTATAAATAAGTGTATTTTTAAATTTACTATGTTATCACTCATTCTTGCTTCCATAAACAATCAGCAAGAACTAATTTAATTTAAAATCTTGTTGTATGGGGAAATTCATAGTTTTCTGATAACTTTCACTGATTATTTATGAAATTAAGGATAATTATTAAAATTATTAATTTAAAAAAAGTTAAAAATTGTGAAATTAACATTATGAAGAATGATGAGATAAGCAGTCACTTTTGTTATTTTGGAGAATGATGGCGATTCTCTCCATGTATGTTGTGTGTTATGAAGATACTATTTCAAATGACATGCTTGGCAGTTTGTCTTTAACTTTTACTCTTTTCTGATTCATTAACATTTGAGGGTTTTCAGTCCTATGAAATATATTCACCAACTATTTTTCTGGATATTTTTATTATTTTTTAATTAACTTATCAATTCATGTATTATCAGATGTAGACCATTTGTTGAAAATTGACACAGTAAAAAAAAGATGAAATATGATGGTGATAATAATCATCAAAAATTTTATCATGGCATTGTAACTCTTTAGTGTAAGATAATAAGAAGTCACAATCTTCAGTTTTTCAAAAAAATAAAAAAAACATGGAAATATGAATTTTTATATATAGGAAAGATGAGGATTGATTTAAGCCCAAGTATATAATGTGTGAGGAAATATTATTCAATGATAGCACAAAACCTATATTCTTGTAACATTTTACAAACAAAATATGTCACCTATGCACCAAAGAATGCAAGCTTTTACATCGCCTAGTGAAACATCAGATTGTTTTTGTCAGCAAATAAATATAATGAAAATGTTCTTAAAGCCTTCTATTATTCTAGTAGTAAGAGCTAAAGTCTTCGATCATTCTAGTAGTAAGAACTATTTTATAGCTAAAAATGTAATTTTTGCTTGTGTAAAAAGCGCTATTCTGTGTATGTTTGAGATGGGGGAGTGGGAGTATATGAGAAAAATGAACACTACCATTCTTTCAAACAGTACCTTATATCTAAGAATTCAATATATTTGATGAAGTCAAGCTGGCAGTAGTAAGCAGAATTACAATAGTAATTTATTTATTATTCAAGTTGTTGGAAGTACAGATGTTGCTTATTTCAATGTTTTGATTGTTATTGTGAAATATTTGAAAGACAATGAAGTTGAAGAAAACCTTTTGCTTTGTCATTTTCTATCAAAGTTTACAAGAGATGAAGATATGTTTAATGCTATTTATTATTATTTAAAAAAAACATTAATTGATATAATTGTTATGAGTTATGTCTGAAGGGATAAGGGTATATTGGTTTTTACTTTAATCTTTGTGATCACATCATGAAGGCAACTTTCACTATTACTGCCTTAGCAACTAAGCATCTTCCTAGTGAATTAATGATGAAACAGTTAAAGTCAGAAGATCATAAAAGTATTGTTTGAAAGAGATAATGATTCTTCATTCTACCTTAATGCTTCATATTGAAACGGAAACCTCCCAATCTCTTTCCGTTTCACCATCAACTTAATGACCTACTCGTCTGAACTAGTTTCGAACCTGTCTTAAATGTAAAAATGTTATATATGTCGAGCAGTAAAACTTTGTTATCATGGCCGCTTGAATGGCATCATCCTTTTACATATGAAAACACACTATAATTAGACAGGTTTGATAAAATTATAGCGTAGAAATGCTCATAAATTATTATAAAATGTTTTATTAATTTTCAGTCAATTCTTAATTATATTCGCTATGATATTCGTATGTGGATGGATAAGTTAAACATTGGAATGATATATATATTTAAGTTTAAATAAAAAAAGAAATAATGTAAAACATTTTCTTTAAAATATATTTAACGGTTTTCTGATTTAATGTTTTATATATATAACAGAAACTAAAGTATTTTTTTAAATCTATCCAATTTGTTATTTTGTAAAAACAAATATGTTAAAAGTTATTTATTTCAGTAAAATAAAAATCCATTTATAATTAAAAATGAGAATTTTGTGTAAACAAGAAATCAATTAGTGACCGCACCCTGGGTTAAAAGTAAAATCTGTATACTGATTGATTTTGTTTCAACAAAAGACTTTATGATTAAATCAGAATACCATTATTCTGCTAAGCTTTAACATTCTATAACACCTAAAAAGGAATTTAATTAATGAAACTGAATCAAATTATATAAGTTATATATTTTAATAATTTTTTAAGTAAATTAAATATAACACCTCGGAGACGTTATCTGTTGTAGAAATTAAATTATATTATTTTGTTTAATTAAAAATCAATTGGTCCTGAGGCAAACAAAATTCCAAAAAGTTTTTAAGGTTTAGTGAAAATATATAAATAGGCCTTATTTTAAGCGGGAAGATATACTTCATCTTGCTGTTGAAGAGCTGTTAATATCAGAAGTTATAAATCATTTAATTTTACCATATCTGGCTAAAGTCAGGCAAAATTTTGCTGCCATTCCCGTGATGGAACGCCGAAGTTCAATCCATCCAATGCTGAAGCAACAACCAACAAGCTTATATCAAATAAAAGATGCCGTAAGCCGCTAAAAAGGACTTGCCTTCGTTCCAATACCATTTTAAAATCATCTCCCAACTAAATAGAACATGCCATAAGCTGCCAAAGAAGTCACCTTCGTTCCAGCTCGAATATCTCCAGTTCAGCTATAGGAGAACTGTCTTAATATTACTAAAATAGCAGAGCTCGGTTAGCTAACCATATTATTGTAAATTCTTTCTAAATTGTTTTCGAAATAATATTTAAATTCTATAAAATGAAATACTTTTGCTAATTTCTTTATTAATTCAATATTGTAAACTCTTTCTAAATTGTTTTCTAAAATAGTATTTGAATTCTATAAAATGTAATACTTTTGCAAATTTTTCTTTATTAATTCAATATTTTCGCTATATAATTTAATCACTGCAGTATATTTTCTTTTGATTATTTTAATAATTATTAGTTATACCTATGTTTCAAAATGGCATACATTTAATTACCAATATGTTTTTTTAAAAAAGATATAATTTAAAATCTTCGAATTATTAGTTATTATAGTGTCATTTTGTGCGCTGTTTCGAAAACCTAATTTCTAAATAGCGGCGACACGTTTGTGCTCATTGATATTTGGTCATTTATTAATTAATTAATATAAATATAAAATGTGGCTTTTCAGCCTTTAATTATTATGTTACTAAAGATTAAACTAGCCTGGAGTGTAATCATAAGTATATTTTTTAGTAAAGTATTTGTAAGTCCCTTATTAAATATACTTTCCCCCTTTTAAAAGTTTAATAGTTATAAATAACTAGAGAGATTGAATGGGATAAAGTAAAGTTTGTATATATATATTCCCGTCAGTAGCATATCGTATTTCTCATGCTACAGAAGAGTTGGCTCTTTTGATCTGATAAACTAGTGTTTCTTTAATGTATAATATTTAAGTTATAATATACTTCGGCTTGGCGGATGTGAAATATATTAATATTTTCTCGTTGTGCTGTTTTGATATATATAAGATGGAGCCACGGTAAGTCCAGCACATCTTCTTCTCTTATGGGTAGTGCAGTAGCGAATTCTGAGCTATGGGCCAGATTAGCACGTAAGTCCCCCTACTTCTTATGAACCAAATAAAGGTTCCCTTTTTAGCAGCATGACAAACAGTTATTGGGTAAACCGGTGTTTGTCACGAAAACCCTAAAACTATTCTTCCATTCGCAGAGCAACTTTATTATTATATTTTACTTGTGCCTAGCGTAATAGTAAAATCGGTACTTGTGTATAATTCAACCAATGACGTATTACCCTGAAGGCATATCAGTCTAATCTTGCGATTTTTAAGATAACGTCTCCAAGTGATCTGCAGACACATGTAATCGCTAAAATGTGTCCGCAGATCACGTGAACACGGTACGTTAAAAATCGCAAGATTAGACTGATATGCCTTCAGGGTAATATGTCATCAGTTGAATTATCCAGGTCACATGCTAAAAAATATTCAAAAATGAAAAATATCTGATGCAGGTCAGGCAAATACTAAAAAAAAATAAAAAAAAATGTACATGCATGCGTCAAAATATTATTCTCAATTTTAAAATACAGCAGCGCGTAGCGCTGGAATTGGTGGGAGGGGCCTCCGGATGTATTTGTTGAGCCACAGGCTCGGCGTACACATATATCAGACATTGTATTACTCTCATAGCTGTATGATATAATTCAGAAATTAAAAATAAAATTAAAATGTAATTCAATGTAAGTTTGAGAATTGTAGAAATATTAACAAAAACTTTTTGTAAATTTTAAATAAACACCTAAATAAAAAAGACGCGATCTAATGCAAATCTGGTATTAATGGCATCCAGAAAACGCCGCACTTTTACATGCATTTGGTAATTTTAAAAACGTACTGCATATTGCAAAATTGATTTAAAAAATTATTTCAAATTATTTACACATTAAAAACGTAATGTAGAAATATTAACAAAAAGTTTTTGTAAATTTAAAATAAACAAATAAAACACTTTATCCGAATTAATGCGAATCTGGCATTAATGGCGTCCTTGTTATCACATGCATTTGGTAATGTATATTCCAAATTTGTTTTAAAAAATTATTGAAAATTATTTACACATTAAACGTAATTCAATGTAAGTTTGAGAATTGTAGAAATATTAACAAATATTTTTTGTAAATAAGTTTGAGAATTGTAGAAATATTAACAAAAACTTTTTGTAAATTTTAAATAAACACCTAAATAAAAAAGATGCGATCTAATGCAAATCTGGTATTAATGGCGTCCAGAAAACGCCGCACTTTTACATGCATTTGGTAATTTTAAAAACATACTGCATATTGCAAAATTGATTTAAAAAATTATTTCAAATTATTTACACATTAAAAACGTAATGTAGAAATATTAACAAAAAGTTTTTGTAAATTTAAAATAAACAAATAAAACACTTTATCCGAATTAATGCGAATCTGGCATTAATGGCGTCCTTGTTATCACATGCATTTGGTAATGTATATTCCAAATTTGTTTTAAAAAATTATTGAAAATTATTTACACATTAAACGTAATTCAATGTAAGTTTGAGAATTGTAGAAATATTAACAAATATTTTTTGTAAATAAGTTTGAGAATTGTAGAAATATTAACAAAAACTTTTTGTAAATTTTAAATAAACACCTAAATAAAAAAGACGCGATCTAATGCAAATCTGGTATTAATGGCGTCCAGAAAACGCCGCACTTTTACATGCATTTGGTAATTTTAAAAACGTACTGCATATTGCAAAATTGATTTAAAAAATTATTTCAAATTATTTACACATTAAAAACGTAATGTAGAAATATTAACAAAAAGTTTTGTAAATTTAAAATAAACAAATAAAACACTTTACTTGAATTAATGCGAATCTGGCATTAATGGCGTCCTTGTTATCACATGCATTTGGTAATGTATATTCCAAATTTGTTTTAAAAAATTATTGAAAATTATTTACACATTGAACGTAATTCAATGTAAGTTTCAGAATTGTAGAAATATTAACTAAAAATTTTTGTAAATTTAAAATAAACAGATAAATAAAAAACACTTTACCGGAGAATAAATTATTTACACATTAAACGTAATTCAAAATGTAAGTTTTAGAATTGTAGAAATATTAACAAAAACTTTTTGTAAATTTAAAATAAACAGATAAATAAAAAACACTTTACCGGAATAAGTTATTTACACATTAAATGTAATTCAATGTAAGTTTGAGAATTGTAGAAATATTAACAAAATTTTTTTGTAAATTTAAAATAAACAGATAAATAAAACACTTTACCCGAATTAACAGCTCAAAAAAGTAACTGTGATGCCGTGGATAGCAAAATCGCAATAGACAGAAAAATCAAAAAATTTCCCAAACCTCTCTACGAATTTTAAATCTCGCGGGTGAAAAAAAAAAAAATTGACTCTCTGATGGATTAATCATGCCAGTCACTTGGTTAATATGACAACGTTGTCATGCAAAAAACGTCGATGTCTACCGGAAGGGAAATCAGTAAGTCAAAAACGTCATCGGTTGAATTATACACAAGTACCGTAAAATCTCTATAGCCAACTCTACCTCCCTAATATGCAGTCTTCGGCGTTGATCCGAAGCATTATTGAAAACCCATTTGATCTAAAGCTATCTGGGGTGCTTTATAAGCCCATATTTAATATAAATTTATTATAATTAGATGTATTATTAAGCTTCACTCCAGACTTGGTTTGATTTCATGTATAATAGCCACTCGAACTGATTATAAAAGGACATAACTAATAAGTGAATGTAGTGATTAGTTGTATGGCATGATATCTGGCTCCATTAAATAATATCAACAAACCTATTTGCCAACATATCAATTATTGTTCAAATGGCCTAAAGAAATGTTATTTTATAAATTAAATGCCTGCGTGCATTTGCCAACAATAATGTTATTCAAAATACATCTCAAATTGTCAATAAAAATATATTTAAATTCATCATATATCAGTTTCTGTCTCATTATTAAATGAATCCAATTCACTAATTGCCCATAGTTATTCATTAGTAAAACCCCTATTAAATTAATATATTATCTTTGGAATGTCTCTAGTATTTAAGTTGTTTATATATATGTTTGAGTCCATGAGTCTTATTGTTTCTCCGATTTGCTAGTGGGCCGGATTAAGAATTAATTCTTGTGTGCCATTATTGTTATGTTGTCCATTAGGTGTTTGGCCTGGGGCTTGGAGAGTGGGTTCGAATCCAGGCTGGTCCCTGACCAAAATCTCTGGCTCGACTGGGTTTGAAGTACATTTTGTGAGTTTCAGCTCATGTTAAATGGATAAGCATGTTTTGACCGGCACAAAATATAGAAGTAAGATGGTCTTGTTTCTGAATTATGTAATTGTGATTGGTTTTAAACTCTTGGAAACATCAGATTTTTTTAAAAAAAAAAACAATCTGAATTTGGCACTTTAGAATAGATCAATAGTAATCTTTATAGTTTCAGACAAAATTGAATCTATGATTTAAGAATTAGATTTTTGGAGATCATTTATTGAAAAAACCAACCTGAGATAGTTGAAACTTTACATAGTTTCCTATTTGAAAACAAATAACATCTCTCCCAAGAAATGAGTGAGAAAATAACTGAAAACTTGAAAAGGTTAAAGTCATTTTTAAAAAATATTTTTTTTAAATCTATAGAACAATTGGATTGCAAACCCCTTTGAAAAGAAAAAAAAAGTACTTTCAGTTCTTATTGGTTAAAGAAAAAAATAATAATTTGATCAAACTTTCAATTAATATTACTTCAGAATAAAAATTGAATTTAAAATAGATCTTTTATCAATTTTTAGGAAGATGGCACTAGAAAATGTGACCTCATCTATCATTAGGCACTTTAATTTCTTTATCATTTACAAATATGAAGCTGGTGGAGAGAATTTCTTTTTTTTTTAGATTTTTATAAATGCCATAATAAGTTATGTGCAGCTCCAGATTTAAGATTATATTTTATGTCACTTAAACTTTACTTCAAAAAACTATGTGCATCAAAATAAGCTCAAGAACAACTTGAAAATACAACTAGAAAAAATAAAATTAACTAAAAATAAAAAAATTATACTTATGTTAGGTAGACTTATCAATTCACTGATATTTACTAAATTGTATTTTTTTAAAAAAATATGTATATTTATTTATTCTAATTGTTTTACCTTTTTTTCAAAATCTAAGTGTATTCAATGTTAATTAGAAAATATTATAAATCCTAATTTATGCTGAAATAATAGTTTGGTAATTGTGAAAATTTAAATAATTTGTTTGTAATTTTATCTGGATGTTTAAGTTCTTATTTTAAAAATATATTTATTGACATAGCAAAATTTGTACAGTTGAATATTATGATACATTTTGATAATGTTGGCTCAAATCCATTGCTGGTATTGGCTTTTTTCATCAAGGCTGACTTGGTAATGTGGGTGTCCTAGGTCTGGTAGATGTATGGCAGAGGCATTATCTGCACTAACAGGTTGATGTATGAGTAAGTAGCATTCCATTTTGTTGGTATTGTCCACTCTTTTGAGGTTAGCTCTATAATGCTGACGTATCAGAACTGGCATTCATGTGGTGTGGAATCATTGCCTCTCTAGCAGGGTCCGGCATGTTGCATTATAGACTGACTACTTCACTTACGATAGACACTATAAGGTCGATATATCAAGTCCAATATTCATGTAGAGTCTGTGGGCCATATTAGCAGATTCCACATATTTGTAAATAAAAATCTAGAGGATAATATCTTGTTAAAGTTCTTGAACTGTAGAGATCCAGTATTAACAATACGTTTTGCAAATATTACTGTAAAAAAAAATATTTGTTTAATAATTTTTAATGTATTCAGGTATTTATATATGTTTTTCTAAAGAAAATATATTGGATTCTTTTATTTTGAAGTGCTTTAAATAATCTATCAGTATTATCTTTTATAATTCTATGAGAATAAATTATTGCATATGTATTTGGATTGTTAGGGAAGAAATGTTATCCTTCAAATATTATTTGTATATCTATGGGCGCAACATTAAACAACAAAACAGAAATATACAAGTAATTTTATTTTTCAATTGCTGGGAGCAGAAACTACTATAAATAAAATATTAAATTTTAATAAAATTATTATTAAAACATCTCATTTTAAAATTTATTTAATAACATTTATAATTTATGAATAAATATACAGTTAATAATTAGATTAACTAATGATTATCAAGCATTTATTGTTTGATTACATGTCATTTGCCAAGAGATTCTTTGAAATCATGTTTGTTTTTTTGTTTTTACAAATATTTTAACATATGTTAATAAGTACAAACTCTAATAATTTACTGGTTTTCTATTAGAAATGAAGATAAATGAATGATTTTTTTTATTGTTTTATAATGTACATTTTATTTTTTAAATAATTTTAAACTTTATCATATCATATTTATTTCTTTAGTGTGGTTGAAATAAAAAAATATTTCTGAATATGCTCTTGGATAATGCAATTATAGATTATTGTAAGCTGTTGATTCCATTTTTTTTTCAAGAGTACTTAGATTTATTTGCATTAAGATACTAGCATTAGATAAGTTTGATTTTTTTTTTTTAATTCTGAAGAGCTATAGTAAACACTCTTGACATTCTGAGAGAAACAATTTAGCTTTAAAAAATAAAGGGATTTGAAATCAGACTTTCGAGCACCTTTCAACTATCCACACTATCTTTTATCACTGATCCACATGGTCACACCCATGTAGAAAAGATCAATAATCACCAATATACATATTTTGTGCTGAACCAGCACTTATCAGTTGGTCTAGATTATCATCTATCATTTATATATATAATCAGTGCTCAATTTATATTAAGATAGCAAATCTTCATACTTTAATAGATAGGGTTCAATCTACTCCAACCTCCAACTCTTAAGCCATTCATACAATTGAAAATCTAATGATGGAAAGCCCAAATCCCATATCGATGCCAATATTACTGTCATGTCCATGTTGACCTCAAGTCACTCTGGCTCTTCATGTACAGGGCCGTATCCATTTAAATACATAGAAGAAGGATGGACAGGATGCAGGCTTAATGTGTAATATTTAAAATGCAGGCACTCTTCATATACCTGGAGCCTAATTGTAAATATATGGAATTTGAATTCAGACTTTAAAGCACCAACTATCCACACTATCTCATAACACTGATACGCATGATCACATACATATAGAAAAGACCAATAATCATCAATATATGTATTTCATGCTGAACCAGCAACTCATCAGTTGGTCCAGATTATCATCTCTCACACATATATAATCAGTGCTTAGTTTATATTTAGATATCAAATCTTCATACTTTAATGGATAGGCTTCAATCTACTCCAACCTCCAACTCTTCAGCCATCCATATCATAGTTTCTTCAACTTTTATTTTATATTCTTCTAACTTATTGTTATCATTCACTTTTCATCCACATCTTTCACTATCCTTTCTATTTTTATTACTATTTTACATCACATTACTAATCATTTCAACTATAGAGAAATTATGATCACTATTATATACTCTCTCTTCATTATCAAACACTTTAATTTTCCATACTTTATTCATTACCTCTTTCTCTACTAATGCATAATCTATTGTGTGAAATATATTATTTCTAGACCATGAGTATTGTCCCTCATACATATTTGACAAATTTCCAATATTCAAATTCACTCTCTGACAAAAATTCTTCAAAAGCTGTCCATTCTTGTTAACTACATCATCAATTTATGCAATATGCTTATTCATATCTCCTATAACCATTGTTCTCTTCCATTTTCTTTAAAACTCTGTATATCCTTAACAAAGCATTCATATATGCCAGTGATCAGCAACCAGTGGGATGGTCCGCTAAGAAATTAAGATATTATTTAAATGCACTAATCTCATTTAATAACATTTTTAAATAAAAAATAAATTTTATTTAAGCTATATTATTATAAGTAAAATAGAACAAGAACATTATATTGCTATTGCTAATTGATTTGTTACAAAATACTACTGTGACTTGCAAAAGATCTACCTCAAAGGCATTTAATTAATCCCTACTTGGTCAGCAGCATAGAAAAAGTAACAAAATAAGAATACTGAATTCTGTACAATTGACTAGCATGTGATGTGATGTACTGTGACTTCTCTTTAAACGGAGTCAAGAATCTCTCAGCAGCTAAGCCCAGAGAAACTTGTTAGCCACTTTACCTTCCTTTTCCATGTCCACCCTAAGTTTTCCCATAATCTGCTCCATCCCATTTCCACAACATAATCTTTGTCAACTCCATGACCTTCATATCTAATTCCCCCTTATTTTCCCCCAAATCTAGCATAAAAACCAATAACTCACTTTCTGTATAATCACTTCGTTCATATTTAACCTTCCATAACTTCATTATTTGTAGCCTTTCTGCTTCCAAACATTTACATTGAAGTAACAGATGCCTAATATTTTCTATGCCTTCCTTACACAACTTGCAGACTAAATCACTCATATTTTTCCATTTACGTGTATATTCCCTTGTTGCTAAAGATCCCGTTCGAACCTCAAACAATAAACTATTTTCCTTACTATTATCATAAATTAACTCACACCCAATGTTCCATTTATTTCTATATATATTTAAACTCGTTTTACTCTCCATACTAGTTCTCCATCTCTCCAACTCCCTATTCTTTATTAATGCATTTATTCTTCTATCCCACTCCTTCCCACTATAACACTCAACAATCCTAACACAATCATCCCATCTTTTGTACAAGTATACTGACATAACTTCTTTATCCAAATCTTCTGCATACTGCATTACCTTTCTCACCCATCTTGTTGCCTGCCCTTTACTTGTAACCCAATTAAATACTATTATTGGCTATTCTTTTATTATCCATAAACTGCAATCTACCGAACATTTTCAATTTGCTTTTTGTATCCCTCATATAAAAACTTGACCATCCCATTTCTCCTTGAATTGCCTCTTTTGCTGTCCACACTTCATCTAATTTGATTACGACGGCACACTCTTGGTAATTGGTTGAGCTAATTTTCAAAAATTTTATTAAAATTTTTTAAGGAAAACACATCTATAAAAATTATTAAAGAATAGAATACTATTTGTTATTAATCTTAAATAATTTTTGTAGATACGAAATAGAAAATTACACATATAAAACATAGCAAATGCATATTTATACATTTATTTATTTTTATGAAATAAAATGAACATTATATTAATATAAATCATAATTCTTGAACAAATTATAAAACATATCAATATTAATGTATAAATAAATATATATGTATATCATACTCAATGCTCGTATTAATTGGTACCTTTAAAAATTATGTTGACGGTCTGCAATATCTAAAAGATTGCCGACCGCTGATATATACTACTGTTTTATTCCATTGTAGTTCGGCTATCTCCAGTGGCTATATACACTTCAGCCACCAGTCCCCATTTGTCTTCTTAACCTTATGTCAAATCACAAATAATTTTGATATTTAACAGTAATTAAATATTTTTTGACATAATTCCTATACCTCCATCCTTTTTTTTTCTTTTCTATTTATATCCTGCTATACAAAGTTTTTCAGTATAGTCTCTTCTTCACTTAGATGTGTTTCCACTACTATTAATAATTCAAGCTCTTCATTTTTAATTGCTTTGCTTAATTCTAGCCACTTTTCTTGTCTCTTACCACCTTGCATATTCAAATATCCAATTTTAACAATTTCTTCTATACTAACGACTCTTTTATAAATTCTTTTGACTCTTTCTTTTCCATTACATTTATAAATAACTTGCTTACCATTAATTTTACAGACCCATTCCCTCTCCGTATCTACATTTATATTTAAATCATCTACCCTTTGATTATTTCTTACATCCCATCTATTCTTCTTTCTGATAACACTGCCACTTAAAACCTCACCTCCCTTTATAAGTTTCCCAAACTATGTTATTTATAAATAAAAGTCCCTAAAACTTCATTTCCTGGTTTTTCTAAGTGCAATCCATCTTTACTCTTTATACATTAGTGCCATCAAGTGCAAGCCTTTATAATCAATGAATGCAGGAAGGTTTAAGCATAAAATCCCTATTTAGTGCCCATTCATACAACATCCCCAGACTAGTTTCTAGCTTGTGGCTTTTATCAGTAAGGAGACTTGGATTTGAGAGCACTGCACCTAGACCTTAGGATCTAATGTAACTTTCTAGCAGCCACCATAGAATAATGGTGACTTTGGTTTTTGAAAAACCAAAGACACCACCATGTATAGATAGATGCTGAACTGAGTTCAGATCTGTATGACTACAAACGAATGATCTTGGGTTGGAAACATTATGGTATTTTCATCTTGTGCACCTAGCTGTATAGTTAACTAAATAGATAAAAAGTGGCTGCTGGAGGGTTGCATTAGATTCTAAGGTCTAAGTGCAGTGCTCTCAAATCCAAGGCTTTTCACCAATGAAAACCACAAGTTAGAAACTAGTCTGGGGATGTTGGATGAGTAGGTACTAGATAAGTTTTTGTGCATAAATCGCTCCGCATCTATTGATTACAAAGGTTTATACTTGTTGGCACTAATGTATGGAGGGTTTTGTATGTCGCAATTGTTTTGAGTCCAAAATTTTAAACTTTTTTTTTTTGTTATTCATTTTGTTCTAAGTATTTCAAATGTAATTTGGCTTCTTATATTCATTTCTCATATTTTTTGAAGTGAAATATAATTGCAGTAACTAATTAATAAGTGGGCTTATAAACATTTTTTAAATTTTTTGTATAAAAGATTTTATTTTTATATTTTTACTTTGAATATAATCTACTCTAGTTATAGTATATATAATACAGATAAATTATCTTTGTTCTGAAACTCGTAAATTTGAATTTTTTTTTCCTAAGTATTTTTAATTTAGCTATGATCATCATCATCCGCTGCAGGATGAATGTCTCTCTAAGTTCAATCCATCTTCTTTGAACTCTAATCTCTCCTCCACCTTACCCAGCACACTTCCTTATTTCCCATCCATCTCACATATTGTCTCTTTCTATATCATCTAAAATCTTTTAGAACCCAGTTTAAGATTTCACTCGTCCATCTATTATTATCTCTTCTAACACTATTTCTGCCCCATCTCCACTTTAGTATCTTCATTTTTTCAATGATATCAGTAACACCTGTTTGTTCTCTCATCCATGTATTTCATTTTCAATTTCTTTTCCCCTTACTCCTAATATATATTTCTCCATACTTCATTGTACTGCATTGAGTGATTTGAAGACTCTGTATTGCTTTTCTGTTAAGTGTCCAAGTTTCAGATTCATCAGTAAGATCTGGTAAAATATTTTTATTAAAAACCTTTTTCAAACACATAAGCATATTTCCTTTTAATATTAAGTTATTCCTACTTAAAACACTCAAATCAAGTTTAATTTCATTCATTATTTTTCCATCTGTAGTAATAATCTGACCAAATTATTTATAGTTGTTAACTTCTTCTAATTCATCATTATCAATTTTTATTTTCTTCTTTTGAGAAAATCCATTGAACATTACTTTAGTCTTTTTAGCATTTACCTTTAGTTTTTTTCGTCTGATAATTCTTGCAACATTTCCTAAAGCTCTGAAGCATTATTTGCAAAACACTTTCATCATCTGCAAAATCTAGATGATTTAAATAATCTTCATTTACTTTTATTCTTTTAGCTTACTATTTTAATCCACAGAATACTTCTTGCAAAACTGCTGTAAAATGTTTTGGCAATATGGAATCACCCTGCCATACAACCTTCTCACTGTTAATCTTCTTAGTATCATTATGTAACCTAATTGTTGATGTTGCATTTTTATAAATATTCTTTAGAATATAACAATATCCTGGGTCTATATTTTAATGATTCAATGCTTTAATTATTGAAAAAATGCATATAGAATCAAATGCTTTCTCATAATCTACAAATCTAAACTATAATGGCAACTCATATTCATTGGTCCTGTCTGTAATTTCTCTCAATACTTATATATGATCCACTGTATTAAAACCATTTTTAAATTCAACTTATTCTTTTGATTGATTAAAGTTCAAAGATCACTGCAGATGAGTTGTAAAAGACTAATAGGTGTATAATTTTTAATATCTTCTTTATCACCTTTTTTAAATATTAATACTGCCTTCTTCCAATCATCTAATACACCTTTATTATTTAGATATTTACTATATAACTTTACCAAAAAAAATTATATTTCTTCACCTATTTCTTTTAAGATATCAATTATAAATTTTATTATTAACTGGAGCTTTTCCCTTCTTCTTAGATTTAATTGCATTTCTCATTTCTTCATTTAAAATCATAAGCAATTCGGAAGATGTAGTAGTTGCAGGAGGTATTTCTCCAGATCAATGCTATCTCTCTTTTTAGTAATAGTTTCATCTTTTTTTCTTATTGCAGGAATGTTTTATACCAATACTAAGATATTGTTTTACACTCTTGAGACTTCTATTTTCTTCTGTAGCATTCTTTACAAGTCACAATTATACTTTCTTATATCATTATCAACTCTTTTTTCACATCATTTTACAAAATTTGAGATATTCAATTCTTCTTAATGCATCATTTTTATATATTTTCATATTCCTTTTTTTTTTTTGTAAATTGTCTTGTCTCCATAGAAATTTTACTGGATAATTGCTGCTTTTTCCTACGAACTATCTTTGTTGCAGTTTTAAAAATGTAGCAGTTATCTTCCTATTGATTTTGTTCAAATCTGAATCATGCTCAAAATCTCTTAATATTTGAAAACAGTTTGGAAATTCTAATTTAAATTCATTAGAATGTTTCTGAAGATTAGGAATGTCAATTGTGAATATTGTTTTTCTTAATGTGTTTGTCTCTCTAGTTTTGCATTAACATGTATCTTATATCTCACTAATCGATGATCACTTCTTGTGTTAAATTTATTAACATTACTATCTTGAAATTCCTTTTTTCTTTTCATCAAAACATAATCCAATTCTACTGTACCTTCATTTGAATGCTTCCATATCCATTTCCTTTTAACATTTTTCTCAAAAAAAAAAGAATTCATAATATAAAGTTTTACTTTTTCTGCAAACTCCTCAAGTCTATGTATTCTCTCATTTCTATCACCATAACCAAATTTATCTACAGCCTTTTCATCTTTCATTTGTTTACCGATTCTAGCATTAAAGTCTCCCATGACAATTTTAAAATGTTATTTGATCTGATCATAAACCTTTTGTACATTTATATACTTAAAGATTGAATTACATTCAAAAATTAATAGTATTATAAGTAAAAGTGTTAAGTATAATAAAAAAGAATGGAAGGAAAAGTGTGTTATAAAAAAAATTATTGATGAAACAAGAATGGGAAAATTAATAATACCAAGTGAAGATAAATGTTCAAAATTTGTAATTTTAAATGAATCAGACTATGAAAGGAAAATATATGAAGATATGGATAAGCAAGGGTATAAAAAGCTAAGCAAGGATCCTAGTAAAGGAATTAAAATAGGATATAAAGTGTTATTAAATTATCTGAAAATGAAAGGATTAATTAATGAGAAAGAATATAAGAATTTATACCGATCAGGATTTGAACATTGCATATGTTTGGAAAAGTAAAAACTCATAAAGAAAGTAAAGTATGCCAGTAAGAGTAATTTTAGATTTTAGCAATTATATACTTAAAAGATTTATGTGAATAGTATATAGAAAAATTGTAGAGGTAATAGGATATAGAAAATATATTAAAATTTGGAAGAAATTCTTACTAAGTTAACTAATATCAAATTAAATAAAAATGGAAGGTTAATATCATTTGATAATGAAAAGATATATAAAAGTGTCCCTAGAAAGGATAGTATTGATATTATTATAGAAAAATTAAAAATAAATAATATTTTATCAGAAGAATGGATGTATACTAATTTATGAAGCATTATTAATATAATGAAGAATTTTGGAGTATAGACAAAGGATGGACAATGGGATGTGGATGTTCAATTAGTGGATTTTATCATCATTAGTAATAAAGAGTATTGAGAATAGTATTATTGATTGAATTATAAGTAATAATGAGATTAAATAATATTGCAGATATGTTGATGATATTATTGTAGGAAATAGTAGAAGTATTAATTAAGTTTTTAATGAGTTAAATAAGAATAAGTATAATATTAGATTTACCATGGAGAAAGAAGAAAATGAACTATTTATATATATTTCTTAAGAAGATAACGAATGAGATAGTTGTTGAATATTACATTAAAGATGAAAAGACTAGAAGGTTGATTGATCCAAAGTCCTATTAGCCATGGTCCCAGAAAATGGAAGTTTTAAAGGGATTTAAATTAAAGAATGATGGGATAATGTTAGATAAAAAACCGTGGCATATAGATAGAAATTTAAAAGTGGAAAATGATTATGTAAAAATAGGTTACAAAACAAAAGCAATTAAAAGGACTTTTGATAATAAAATAGAGTAAAAGAGAACAATAGAGATAAGTATGGAGACAGAAAATGGATGTCTGCTCCATATTTTGAAATGGTATATAAAAGATTAATAAAGAAAAATTCCTGAATAATGTCAGAATAGCTTGGAAAAATAATAGGTCTTTAGGTAAATGGTTAAATAATGCAAAAGAGTTAAATGATGTTAATAGTAAGGTGGGGCTAGTTTATAAAATAAGCTGAGGAAAATGTCATAAATCATATATAGGACAGACAGGAAGAACAGCAATTGAGAGAGGTAAGAAGCATGACTGAGTTCTTAAACAGAAACGATATGAGATCAGGACCATATTTGTATTATTTAGATACAAGGCATAAAATGAAATGTGAAGAAAATATGTGTTATAAAGCATGTGAAGGATTACCATAAAAGAATATATTATGAAACATTGTATATTCAAAAAAACTTGGACAAATGTTTAAATATGATAAAAGGTCTAGCAAAATTAGGAGGAAAATGGGCTTTATTAAATAGTTAGAAAATGTAGGAAATGATTGTTAATATGTAAATAACATTTTTAAAAGATATAAAATATGTATTTAATTATTATTTTGAAAAGATTTGTAAAACAAAATATTTTTTTTCAATTATAGATATAAAATTTTTAAATTTATTTAAATGATTATTTTAATACATGAATTTTTTCTACTGTACAGGCTTTTCTCATACCTGTACTCCAATATATAATATATAGGGGTTTGAACTCAGACTTTCACATGACCTTCAGCTATCAATACTATCTCATACTGCAGACATCCTTGATCACATACATGTTGAAAAGATAAAAGTCACCAATATATGTATTTCGTGCTAAACCAACACTCGTCAGTTGGTCCAGATTATCATCTCCATGCATATATACAATCAATGATCAGCTTATATTAAGATAGCCAATCTTCATACTTTAATGAGCATGCTTCAATCCACTCCACCCCACAACTCTTCAGCCATCCATTTTCATTGAAAATCTGATGATGGAATGCTCAAAGCCCAAATTAGTGCCAATCTTCTCATCCTACCCATGTTGACCATAAGTCACTATAACCTGTCATGTACAAGACATAATCCATTTAATACATATATGAGAGATGGGCAGACCTTACAGCACTATATTTTAATATACAATTTTTTTTTCTGCAGTACAAGCTTTTTTATACCTGCACTCCAATATGTAATATATAGGGGTTTGAACTCAGACTTTCACATGACCTCATCTATCCGTGCTATTTCATACTGCCAACACATGTAAAACATAAAATATGTTAAATTTATTTATTTGATTATAATATATAAGTATATGAAACCACAAAATATCACATGATCACCATTTCTTATGCTTGCTCAAGCTGTTAAAACAGGCAAAATTCTCTGTACAGTAGTGCCACTCATGCAAGCCAGAGTAATCAATGGATGCAAGAAGGTTTGTGCATAAAATCCCTATCTAGTGTCTACTCATCCCCAAACTAGTTTCTAGCTTGTTGCTTTCATCAGTGAGGAACCTTGGATCTGAGAACATTGCACCTAGATCTTAGGATCTAATGCAACCCTCCAGTAGCCATCTTTTATCTCTACTTAACTAGCCTTTATGCACAAATCTTCTTGCATCCATTGATTACTCTGGCTTGCACTGACTGGCACTACTGTATGGAGAGTTTTGCCTGTTTAACAGCTTGAGTAAGCATAAGAAATGGTGATCATGTGATGTTTAGTGTTTAATACCAATCCTGCCTAATAGGATAATAGTGGCTGTGGTTATTAAAAAACCAAGGACACCACAATATATGGATACTGAACTGAGTTCAGACCTATATGACTATAAGCTAATGAATTTGGATTGAAAATATTATGTTTTCAATTTTAAACTTATAGTTTTGTATAAGTAGAGATAAAAAGTGGCTGTTGGAGGGTTGCATTAGATCCTAAGATCTAGGTGCAGTGCTCTCAGGTACAAAGTTCCTCGGTGATGGAAGCCACAAGCTTGAAACTAGTACCAGGATATTGGGTGAATAGTCACTAGATAGGGATTTTATGCACAAACCTTCTTGCATCCATTGATTACTTTGGTTTGCATTGAGTGGCACTACTGTATGGAGAGTTATGCCTGTTATATAATGTCCAGTAGATGGAGTAGATATGGTTAATTGGTTAGGTCTCAATGGAGATGTAATCCAATTCGACAAATATTATAATATAGTTACTAATAGTTGTTTATTTCAATCTTATTCTGATTGATTATTTATTTATTTATTTATTTATTTATATACTTCTTCATCACAATGAGAACTTGTGGCATAATCTGCATTTGGTGTCTAGCATTAAGTTACCATTAAGTTGAATAACTAATTTTGTCACTCTGTCTGATACACCATCCATCTCCACAATGTTCTTCCATTTTTTATTTATAATGAATCCTATTCATGTGTTTTTCTAATATTTGTCCACTTGTAATACGATACATGTTCATTTTTTAAAGCTATTGTCTCTTTTAACTTCACAAATTCCAAATAATATCCTATTTAATATTAGATAGCTCTTCCTTCACTAAGGCCATCAAATGGCAGCGTTGTTCCACAATCATAAGATTCTTAATCATCTCTGCCTTCAGTTAGCATTCTCTCGGCTGATGATTTTACAGCCTCCTGAGAATAAGTGCCATGATTTAATTGTGTCTGTACATGAGTATAAATATATTCGACAAAAGAAAACAAGTTCATTTACATATCCATTGGTGTTTCATGGTCTATGGTAGCAGTGCAAAAATATACACAAAAATTACAATTTCCATAGTGCATAGTTGGATTGTTAAAAAATTAGATTAAAATATGTTTATTCATATATTACATAATCTCAAGTACAATGACATAAAATATTTAAAAATATGAAATTATTTTCTAAAAATTAATTAGAAAATAAATAAGAACAGGAAAAGTATGATAATAATGCAACTTCTAATACATGTGAATTATATATCAGCATCACAAAAACTCAGAATTGTGCCAAAGACCCATATCATCCATATTCACATATTGTTTAAAAATGGAATGTTTGTTAGTTGAAAGATTGTATGACATTTGAACATTGGAAATGTTTAATGTTGGGCTGCAATTCATTATTCATATCTTGAGTCTAATTATGCAGGATATAAATATTGATTTACAATTATGTTCAATATCAGAAAATAAAAAAATTGTTGTTCCAAACAAATAGGAACAAAAAAGTACATCAACAGCTTCTAGTATCCAAACATTTTTATTCCTGTCATAAAGAAACAAGAATATATAGCCAGTATATATACTATACATAACACACTTTTATAAAGAAGTTTTATTTAACTATATGCTGAGTATACCAATGTACAACTGTATATTATATCTGAAGACAAACATTTTCAATTCTATGCTAAAATTCAATTTCAAATCAAAAGGAATAGAAAAATTAAGTCTGCTAATTTAATGCAGGTAAAGTATGCTCAGAATTAACTTTTTTTTTTATGAAAAAAAATGAGTTATTAAAAAAATCATAGCAGCTTATTTATTATTGGTTCTCAACTGCATACAGTATAAAGGAAAAAAGGTTTACAATTATATACTCAAACTTTATTCTTTCTATGTAAACAGAAAAATCAATATCCACGAATAGTCTGATATCTGGTCGTTTACCTTATTTTTGAAAGAGCACATACAAAAAATCCGACTTTAATTATGATTTTTTTTTTGTCACCTATATAATGCTTTTTTTCATCTATTAAGTACAAGTATGTAATGAATACAAAATTATTTAATTAATTAATTTACAGCAATATTAATATAAATTTTTGAATACTTTATGACTGGTCAATTAATATATTAAATTTAGTTTTCTCTAATTAATATATATATATATATTAAGTAACAAGTATAGGGATGTTTTTAAAACCATTCAGCTATGCATAATATAATGCAAGTTGATTTGTCTGTATACATTTTTTTTGATGTTCTTTTTTAGAAATAATTAAATACTTTCATTGAAGTTGAGAAATCTGTTTGTAAACTTTTGATTTTTTTAAAAATTAGAATGAAATTTTAAAATTGAGGTTTTATAAATTTAAATTCATTAGAATTGTTTGAAATTTCATATATAACTAATTAATACCAGGCTAATCCATATAGGATGCTAATTTTCTCAGTATGTCACCTAGTTTGTTAGATATGGAACAGAGGATGGAAAAATATTGAATATTTTGTAATTTCAAATTTAAAAATTCTTACTATTTTCATTTGTTTTAAATAAGGCACAGGAGAGGCAATATAGAATTATTTTTTACCTTTTTATTTAACAACATTTTAAAATTGAGATTTAATAAAATTAAGTTCAATATACTTTATTGAAATTTTGTACATTTTTTAAAAATCTATGAAAGTGATAGGACTCATTAGTATTTTAAATAGATAATTTAGTTTCTTAGATATGGAAGAGGAAGGGGAGGAAGCTTCAATGTTTTAAATCAGCGTTTCCCAACCTTTTTTGGCTCTCGTACCACTTGGTACTACATCACGCTAAATTGTATTTCGTGAAATTTGTTATCACATAATGAGACAAATTACATTGAAACACGCCTAAACTTCACGCCGGATTATAAACTCACTGTAACAATATATATATATATATATGTATGTGTTTGTTCAAAGTTTCATATTTATCTACTATTTTTGTCATATTTCGCTTACTAATAAATGGTTTTAATAAGAACACAAAATTATAAAACCAACCAATTATATTTTTCTTATATATCAAATATTTTATATATTTTTTATCAAATAAATTTAATGTCAAATATTTTTGTGCTTTCGAAGAACATTGAAGAATATTTTTTGAAAATTGTAAATGCTTCAAAAGATGTTTCGATCAATGTTCGATACTTATTTTTAAAAAAATATATAAGAAAAAGCTAAAAAGCTTCTACTAATTCCTAATCCTAGTAAACGGTAATATTAATTTAAGAGCGTTCTCAGAAAGCTGTTCATATTCTTTAATGTTTAACCAAAAATTAATTAGATTATGTCGTTTGAATTCTTACTTGTTAAAGTTCTGTCACATGATTAAATTCTATTAAATTTTAAAATTATATATAAATTTTTTAAATTTTTCATAGAAGGGGTTTGAAATCCAATTATCATTTGTGTTTCGGGTTTTGAAAAATATTCCATGAAAGACCATTTTAATCCTGTTAAATGTGCTATTATATTTTCTCTTATATCTTGAGACAGACTAACCTTATTTTCAAACAAAAAATATGTAGAGTTTCGAATACTTCCGGTTGATTGTTTTTGACCCACTGTTTCAAAAATCTAATTTCTTAATCATACTTTCAATTTTATCATTAACATTAAAGATCGTTATCGACTGTACATATTAACAACTTTACTGTATAATATTATTAATTAAAATAATTTTTATGAATTATAGGAAAAAAACATTTCTATGATATTTTTATGATTTAATTTTTTTTATGATCGCCATTATTGATTATTTTTCGTGTACCACCAACCAGCAACTCGCGTACCACCAGTGGTACGCGTACCACAGGTTGGGAAACACTGTTTTAAATAATGCTCATGATTTTCTTGGTTGTAATTGTATGCTTCATTTAAATAATAATAAGTTTTTTTATAATATAATTTTGTTAATCTTTTTTTTTTGAAACAAATATATAAAATGAAAAAATGTCAACCAATTTTAAAGAAGAAAAATTAGTTACTGATTTATTATACATATATAATTAAATACAGATAATAAATATGATATTTACATAAAGAGTATATATTGTAACTTGCTGCAGAATATATACACTAAAGTATGAAATTGAATTAAAATAAAAGTTTATTAAGTGAAGCTCATTTACAATATAGTTCTGATAAACATTTTTTTAAAATATAAATTTCCAGTCAAAAGCAAAAATGTCAAACATTTTTCACTTAAAAGAATATTTCATAGTTTTAATCACATATATACACATATTATTATGTATATATACTAAATATGATATATACATAAACGTATACATTTTAACTTATAACAGAAATACCTAGTGATATATATTAACTATAAGTATCAAGTCAATCTAAAGTATAATATACTTTTACATTTTTATTTACTGTGTCAATATTAAAAAGTTAAAAATAATAGAGATAAACAATTTTTTTTTTTTAGTGCATGGTTAATAAAAGCATTTAATATGAACAAAAATTTTCTCTCTATTATTTATCAATATTAAAATATGTTAAATAATTTTATAGCATTATAATATTATTAATTTAAAATAAATAATGCTTATTTGCAAGCCTCATTTTAATATTAAAAATTTAAATACATAAGTAAACTGTTAATAAATATAATTATAAATAATCATAATTTAATGATATATATAATTGAAACAGAAGTAACTGCAATGCCCAATGAGATATGTAAATATCAATCAATTATAAAAAGATAAAAGTGATATCTATTTTTTACCATGTTCGTATTTAAACTTAGTTTATTGACATTTGCATCATTGGAAGTTGGATTTACTTCTGTTTTAATTACATATTGTTAAACTATGATTATTTATAGTTAGATTTAAACAAGACATTTATTTTGTATAGCGCAATGTTTTTATAAACTGTAATACCAATAAGCCAATTAGCTAATGCACATGTGCTTTGTTGATGTCACTATATAAATGAATACTCCCACTTTTTCAAACACAAGATAAAGTCTTTGGGAAAAGATAGATCATTCTATCTTTTCCCAAAGACTTTATCCTGTGTTTGAAAAAGTGGGAGTATTCATTTATATAGTGATAGTGACATCTACAAAGCGCATCATTCTATCTTTTTCCGAAGACTTTATCTTGTGTTTGAAAAAGTGGGAGTATTCATTTATATAGTGACATCTACAAAGTGCATGTACATTAGCTTATTGGCTTATTGGTATTACAGTTAGAGTTATTAAAACTATTGTTATTTTGTATTTGGAGGTTGTTAAAACTAAGGTACTGTTTTGATTCTCAGGATAATTATGTAGTGATTTCAGATTATTTACTCTGTACATAAACTAAAATAATAGATAGATTTCACACTGATTTAGAATATCATGAAGCTAGTTTAAATATCAACAAAGCTAAAGTGATAGATCGTATCATTCTGTCCTATTCACAGTTAATTGGCATTCATTGGAAGTTGTTGTTACCTTTGTATCAATTATATAATATATTGTGTACATATTTATAATCAATCAATAATAAATACTGAATAAAGTAAATGACTTTATGCAGTTCAAAGAATCTATCAGAAAACAGATTTTGCTAAGTGTGCATGGTGTTTTTTTTTTTTTAAGTTAAAACTATAATCTGTTGATTAAAATTAATGTTCAAAAATATTGAATACTGAATATATCAGTAATGAAAAAAAAATAGTAGCAAAAATAAATACGATCACAGAAATCATATAATATTATTTAAAACGTCAAAAATGCAACTTCTTTGAACTCTGGATTATTTTCAGGAAGTGTAAGTATTTCTTGTTTTTATTGGCCACCTTTATGTTGGCTATAATTTGTCAAGCAAAATATTAAACTATACACCTTTTATTATAATATTAAATTTTCATCACATATTCAATGTGACACAGTTCACAATCAAGTAGTTTTCAAAACAATATTTATTAATAAATTATATTTAAATTATGTGAATATATTATGTTTAATTTTTAAATAATTGCAAATAGGTATTTGCATAATCAAAAAACCAACAAAAGCAAATGTTTCAGGAAAATGGTAATCATCTTGTAATGATCTGAAAAGTTAAAAATCTTCAATAATCATTTGTGTTGTCTAAAACTTGTTTAACAAATTTATTATTAAATATATACTGATTGCAGCACATGTATTCTTATACTTGTTTTATTTTCTCAAGAAATTGTTCATCACCTATAAATTTTTATAGCTAACAAATATTCATAGATTACTGTTATTAATGTTTTTTTTTTCATTCTTTAAATGCAAGAAAGAATCCCTATTACTTTGAAATAATTATTATATATATATTAGCATTTTGATATCTGAGTAGATAAGTTGTATATTATGTTAGTCTATTAAGTTTTGCACTGATTTTTTTTTATATATATAGAAAATAGTGCTTCTATTTAATATCTTTATTTATTTGGAGAATACTATCACTATTGATTTCATAATATGTGTATGCGTGTACATATTTATTCACATGTTGTCTGTTGGGTAGTTACTTATTTTCACTTCTTCTTGAAACACAATGAAAAAAAGTAAAAAGATAAAATAGTTTTTAGATAGCCTAATATAGGGCAAAGACTCTTTTAAGTATTTCTGTAAAAAAAAATAGTAGAGAATACAATATTCAGTAAAATAGTCAAGAGTTAATGCAATTATTGAAAATTTATGGTTTTATAACTGAATGGCTGACAAAATTGGTTAAGGATTATCTTGAAAGAAAATTCCTAAATTTATTTGGAACATAAAACAAAAAAAAAACAACAATTCAAAATCTTACCAGAATTAAAACATTGAATTATGGTCTTAGCAGGTGGGTGCTAATCATTGTATCTTGAAGCCTTTCAAATCACAGTATAGTGTATGTGTTTTTCTGTAAGAATATTTTTTCAAACAGTCCAGATAGCAGTTATTATGTTTTCATCTAAATAAAAGTTGTATATATATATATAGGTATAATATTAAAAAATTTACATCATGAAATGTTGCGTAAATATATTGGAAGCAAAGATCATTACAAGTGCCATATATATAAACAACATCATTTATATTTGACAATTGTAAGAGTGATCTTTATTACAAATATATTTATATAATATTCCATATTATATTAATAATTTACAAATTATTAATTACAACTTTAAATATTCCATATTGTAAATTTTCCAATTTTATATATTATTTCAAAATTATTAAAAGTGAATATTTGATAACTTTCTTGGGAATAATATTAAGTTAAATCAATTTTGTCGCATCATTATTTACATCTGTATTGAATAAATTTTCATTCTAGCAGTTTTTGTCTAAATTTGCCTTCCATATAAGTTTTTGGACTTGAAGTAAATGTAGGACTCATTTTGTTATTTAGCTGATAGATGTGAGTTCTGTATACTTTGAAGTTTATATAAATAATGGTGATTTCTTCACAACAGTATATTTACATAATTATGTACATATGAACAGATTATCAGTATATTTTGGATATTTTATTTTTTAGAAAGCCTGCTTTTATCTTGGTTTAAAGTGGCCATTGTAACTGATCTAAATGAGGGAATCGAAAAGTGTTGATCTTGAAAACTTTTATAGAGACAAGTTTAGAGGTGGAAAAATTCAAAGAATGATACAAATAACTAGAATGTAATACTGTACTAGATTCAATTCAGCTCGCAACTGTCATTGTACTTGCATAATGTAAATATATATATCTAAAATTAGGCAAAGCAAATCTATATTATCTAGTAAATTTTTTTGAATGGGAAGAGAGAAAATAGTACCATTTTCATCATTTAAATTTTTCTGATAGGATAGGGCCTTCTCAATTTCTTTTTATTAAATTTTCTGACATATTAAATATTGTGTGTATATATATAGTCACATACACACACATAAATGTTAATTAGGAGTTATGTATATATTATATACCTACACATGAATTTAGGAGATACATTTTTTTATATATATAAACCATTGCATAATTGACATTGCCTTTTCATTTAATATATACATTTAGGTTAGTTTAACAGTTGTGACTTTTTTTTATATTTATTTTATTTCAAATGCCATCATTTGTTTAAATAATAATTTTGACTGTAGGTGGCGCTTTATAGATTATCTTTCTCAGTTTTCTCTCTTCTTTATCTCTGTATCATTTAATGAACCCTAATTGTTAGCTGTAAAGTCTAGGATTGGCACCCCAAGGCTTTGAAAGTTCTCTGCAGTCTGTGAGACTGCCTTTTTCACACCTGTCCTGTGAGAAATTGTCTTGGGTGTTCCATTAATGACTGCTCTTCTTATCTTTAGAGATGTTACACTTTTATCTACAATTATTTATGAATGCTTTTTAGTTTAATAAGTACTGGAATAAAGTTGTTAAACTTCTAACACTTCTGATTCAATGAATCAAGATTCTTTGGCCAGCTGCCACATTTAACCAAATATTATTGTTATTACTACTTAGAGGGGGGGGGGTATATTTTTTAAAAATTAACATTATTTTTAAAACAGATTTAATGTTGTTGTTTTTTTTAAATTACTGTGAATTCTGTATTACTATTTATGGAAAAATAAATAATCATTATAAAATCAGTATATCTAATTAATTAGTAATTCAGTTCTCACTAGAACATACATATACATATATAAGCTATATTTATTATTACCATTGTCGCAATATGATTATTAAATTTTCTGAGTGGAAACATTGTTTGCATCACATTCTTAAATAGCCTCTCCGAAATTCATTTTATATATGTAGTAAAGATTCTCATCATAAACGCGAATATGCCAGTCTCATAAACTAAAAGTTTCCAGTTGAGAGAATTAATATATATATATATCTGTTTGATTAACTGAATAAATCTCTTGCACTCAAACTTGTGACTTAGATATTTGAAAGTTGCTTGATTTCCAGAATAACTACTAGCATGAAATAGTCTATTCTGAAATATAATAAAGTAACTAATATTTTAAATACAAGTATATTTTATATACCTGGAGAGGAAATTTGTTGTTGAAATTAAAGTTTGGAATAACATTTATAATGCTGTTCATTTCTAAGAAAATTTATATTGAAGTAAGAAAAAAACCCAATGTCTTTAATTAGTGTATATTTTTATTTCTGTACACCAACAAGAATAATGAATCGGAGTAATTCAACTTCTAATAAATTAAAATAAAAGAGAAGCCATTGTGGACCTATACTCTCCGTATAGTAGTGGTGATCATGTGATGTTTTAGACAAATATTCTGTTGATGATAGTAATGCTATTTTTATCCATTGTAGCACTTAACATAGTTATGCATTGAAACAGGACTAGCAAATCATTGGCACTCATATACAATGTCAGTTTCCATAGATTAAGTAAAGAAATTGTCTGAATAAACTAAATAACAATATATTTGGAAGGTCAGATTTTCATTCACTATCCTATGGAAATGGGGAAATAAAACAACAGAATACTCTCTAGTTATCTGGTTTAGTCATATTGGCACAATAGTTCAAAGGAATAAAGATGACTCTCTGATTGTATGATATATTATTTCTTTCTAACATTTTGAAATCATGAAACAACAGTCAGTGCAGATGCATCACAGTCTTTGGAAATTTAATGTAAGAGTTTCATTTATTATAGGAAAATATCAGACAATAAGTCTACAGCTTTACCTGGACAGTGAAACAATTGATCCTCCAAATGACCTCTTAAATCTAGAATCTCTTTTAAAAAAATAAACACTTATAATGATTTCCTATGGCAAAAAATTTAATTGAGAACCACAGATTAAAATATATAATAAACATTAAATATTTCATTAAAAATAATAATAGTAACAAAAGTTTAAAGTTGGAAAAAGAAATAATTAATGGATAAATATTTCACTAAGCATAAAAAGACACTTACATGTTTAAATATAGGATATAAGTACATTATGATTTTTTTAAAACTAATTTTAAAAATTTTATAACCATTTAATACATCAGACAATATCTTGTTAACTCATGATTTTTTTAATTAAAATAAAACAAGCACAAAAAAATAAAAATGAAGTTAACATAATATATATTTGCTTGTTTATTTTTGTGCACTTTATATTATATCATCAGTTTTTTGTTCTTTGTGTTATATCTAATGAATACAATTTTTAATTGCTTTCGCTATGCTGTCATATTTTAGAAGGTAATCTATTTCATTCTTTGTATCTTTATTTAAGTGTAGTCTAGTTAAAGAAAAAATCGATTAGTAATTACAATACACATATTTTTAATAGTGTGACTGAATCTTTTTTGTTGTTGATATTGTTTATGATTGATTCTCTTAATGAAAAGGATTTAAATAAAATTTAGAAAAATACAGTCATAATGTACACATTTTTAAATATTTGTTTTAATGCATTTTATTACTGTGTATAATCAAAGTTTATTTCTAATTATGTAGTGAATAAAACATTAACCTTTTCTCTTTTTTGCCTATTTTTTACAGTGATAGTCATTTTTGTCTTGGGGTAAATAAGAATTTCTATTGTTGTGAAAATATTAAATAAAAATTAGTTAAATAAATTATATTTTATATAATGCACACATTTTTCAATTTTAATAAGTCTGTGAATAAATCATGGCTATTAAATATATAACTTATTTATGGACTGTCTAAATATGTTGCTATAATTTTCACAAATCAGATTCCTAAAAATTTATTTTCACGAACTTGTAAACGATGCACACATTTTATTTGACCAATGAATTGACTTTAATACAAGAAAGTGGGCATTGTTTCTTTAAAATGATTTTTTAGGAATCAGACTTGTGAATTATAGTAATCTATTTGGACTTAATTGATCTGTAAATAAGTTTCATTTTTAATTTATTTTTAATGCACATTGTATATGTTGAATGTATATTTTAATTATGTACTGAATATATATATTTTTGCGTAGATTGTTTATAATTGTGATGAAAATTTTATTTGTTTTGGATATGTTATTTACTAATTAAAATTTCTATTTTTCTTTAAATATTGCCATTTAAAAATAACAAAGCTATAGAAAGAGTACAATTTTTAAAGATTGAAATGATTAATGTATAGTAGCTATATTAGCTCTTGCTTCTGAAAATAATATTATGTTCACTCTCACATACTCTTAGCATAAAATCATTTTTTTATTAATAAGTCCAGTTTTTAAAAAAGTTAAAAAGTTATATTGCAGATTAGTTTAACATTTTATGAAAGAAAAACCTATTGCATAAATAGTGTCATTTTCCAAAATGAAAATACTCCCATTTATATTACATATGAAGTCATTTAGTTGTTTGGGAATGTAAGAATAATGTTAATTATTTTCTATAACATCTCAATTAGAGAATGATTTTATTTTTTTTAGACATTGTTAACATTATGCAGTAGAATGTAATCATTTGAATCTTATTTAAAACAGTTGCTATCTTTTTCCTGTTCGAATTATTATGTTATGTCATAGTAATAAGGTTGCATTTATTTCCAATTATTTATTTAAAGATATTAATTAAAGAAATTAATAATTAGTAGCAAATCAATTATTTTTATATAGTAATATAACCCACAATATATAATTAAATTTTATTCAAAATTATATTAAAGGTCACTTGTCATGTCTATGACTTTCATACTTTGTTATTATACACTTTGTTAGTTTAATTTTGATGAGTAAATTATCTTTTTGTCATATAAGTATAATATATTTGACATGTATATGAATTAAAAATCAACATTATTGTATTTACACTTTAATATTGGTATACAGGAGGCCAAAAAAGATGTATGCCTTATCAACTGAAAAAATAAGTTATTAATAGAGTAGTGAGAAATGAAACTAGTAAATCTCTTGTATACATTTTTAATATTTTTATAAGAACCATATTGTTAGAAAAATTCAGAAAAATGAAATATTATGATGCAAGTCCAATTATAAAAATGTTTTATACTTGTTTACTTCTCTTTATATATAAAAAATGATTTATAAATAAACTCAAAATATGCCTAATATAATAAATTGTTCTCCAAAATGTTTTTGTTTATAAATTATTTTTTTAAATTAATATTTTTTTTACAATTTATAATAACATTTCACAAAAACAATTTAATTACTATATTAGCCTAATAACACATTACTCTAAACTAATTACTTGTTGTATGTTTGATCATTTTACATTCACTGATGTATTCTTAGTTCCAGTTCTAATATAGGAATCCTACTGAATAATTTCATCTCACACAGAACCCAACCACATGGTGGCCGAAGGCGGAGGGTGCTAAGAATATCCTGGAAGCGGACCCAGCTGCCATTTGATGATGACTTTTTATTTAGGTACTTACAACTGCAGATCACTTTCAAGTGAAGGAAGATTGCAAGAATTAGAAGAAGAACTCTCTTATATTAAATGGGATATTATTGGACTTTGTGAAGTTAGAAGAAAAGGTGAAGAGACAATTGATTTAAAAAGTGGACATATGCTCTATTATAAAGGCACAAATATTGGAAATACAAGTGGAGTAGGATTCATTATAGATAAAAAGTGGAAGAACAATATTGTGGAGATTGATGGTGTATCAGACAGAGTGGCAAGATTAGTTATACAACTTAATAGCAGATATCAAATGCAGATAATTCAGGTTTATGCCCCAACAAGTTCTCACAGTGATGAAGTAGTAGAAGATTTTTATATGGATGTACAAAAGGCTGTTGATCAGAGTAAACAACATTTTAAAATTGTTATGGGAGATTTTAATGCTAGAATTGGTAAACAAATGAAAGATGAAAGTGTTGTAGGTAATTTTGGTTATGGTAATAGAAATGAGAGAGGACATAGACTTGTGGAGTTTGCAGAGAAGGAAAAACTTTATATTATGAATTCTTTTTTTGAGAAAAATGTTAGAAGGAAATGGACATGGAAGCATCCAAATGAAGGTACAGCAGAATTGGATTATATTTTGACTAACAGGAAATACATATTTCAAGATTGTAATGTTCTTAATAAATTTAACACAGGAAGTGATCATCGATTAGTAAGGGGTAAGATACATGTTAATGTAAAACTAGAGAGACAAAAATTATTAAGAAAAACTATATTTACAGTTGATATTCCTAATCTTCAGAAACATTCTAATGAATTTAAATTAGAACTTACAAATCGGTTTCAAGTATTAGTAGATTTTGAACATGATTCAGATTTGAATGAAATTAATATGAAAATAACTGATACACTTTTAAAAACTGCAACAAAGATAGCTGGTAGAAAAAAGCAGCAATTGACTAATAAAATTTCTACTGAGACTAGAGAACTTATGAAGAAAAGAAGGAATATGAAGATATGCAAGAATGATGCATTAAAAAGAATTGAATATCTCGAATTTTGTAAAATGGTGCGGAAAAGAGTTGAAAATGATATAAGAAAGTATAACTGTGAACTAGCAAGAAAAGCTGTAGAAGAAAATAAAAGTCTTAAGAATGTAAAACAACATTTTGGTATTGGTAGGAAATTTATATCTGCAATAAGGAAAAAAGATGGAATTATTACTAAAAAGAGGGATGACATTATGAAATTGGTAGAAGATTTTTATCAAGAATTATATAGTAATAAAGAACAAGTACCTCCTATATCTATTACATCTTCCGAATTGCCCAGAATTTTAAATGAAGAAGTGAGAAATGCAATTAAATGTATGAAAAAAGGAAAGGCTCCAGGTAATGATGGAATTATAATTGATATATTAAAAGAAGCAGGTGAAGAAACAGAAAAAATATTAGCAAAGTTATATACCAAATGTCTAAATGATAAAGATGTACCGGATGATTGGAAGAATGCAGTAATAATATTAATATTTAAAAAAGGTGATAAAGAAGATATTAGAAATTACAGACCTATCAGCCTTTTATCAGTTTTATATAAAATTTTTACCAAGATAATTACAACTCGTCTACAGAGAACCTTGGATTTTCACCAACCAAGAGAACAAGCTGGATTTAAAAGTGGTTTTAGTACAGTAGATCATATTCAAGTATTGAGAGAAGTTATAGAAAGGACAAATGAATATGAGTTGTCATTATGTTTTGGATTTGTAGATTATGAAAAGGCATTTGATTCTATAAACATTTCTTCAGTGATTAAAGCATTGGATCATCAAGGTATAGATCCAGGATATTGTCATATTTTAAAGAATTTATAAAAATGCAACAGCAACAATTAGATTACATAATGATACTGGGAAAGTCAACATTGAGAAAGGTGTAAGACAAGGTGACTCCATATCTCCAAAACTTTTTGCAGCAGTGCTGCAAGAAGTATTTTGTGGATTAAAATGGGAAACTAAAGGAGTGAAAGTAAATGGAGAGTATTTAAGTCATTTAGATTTCACAGATGATGTAGTTGTTTTTGCAAATAATGCTTCCGAGCTGCAGGAAATGTTGCAGGAGTTATCAGATGAAAGTAGGAAAGTAGGACTAAAGATAAATGTTAAAAAGACTAAAGTAATGTTTAATCGATTTGCTCAAAATATGAAAATAAAGATTGATTATGATGAATTAGAAGAAGTTAAGAGTTACAAATACCTTGGTCAGATTATTAATACAGATGGAAACATAATAGAGGAAATTAATCATAGAATTAAACTTGGTTGGAGTGCTTTTGGTAGAAATAACTTGATATTAAAAGGAAATATGCCTATGTGTTTGAAAAGAAAGGTTTTTAACAAATGTGTTTTACCAGTTCTTACTTATGGATCTGAGACTTGGACACTTAATAGAAGATCAATACAGAGACTTCAGACCACTCAAAGAAGTATGGAGAGATGTATGTTGGGAGTAACAAGAAGAGATCGAAAACACAATGTATGGATAAGAGAACAAACAGGTGTTACTGACCTCATTGAAAAAATTAAAAGATTGAAGTGGAGTTGGGCTGGACATATTGCTAGAAGAGATGATAATAGATGGACAATTGAAATTTTAAACTGGATTCCAAGAGATTGTAAAAGACCCAGAAGGAGACCACATGTAAGATGGATGGATGAAATAAGAAAATGTGTAGGGGTGATGTGGAGAAGAGAAGCTAAAGATCGGAGAAGATGGATTAAACTTGGAGAGACCTTCATCCTGCAGTGGATTGATAATGGTTGATAATGATGATGATGATGATGATTACAGGAATTCCCATTATTTCATTCAATATTTCTATCTTTTGTTGACATCAGTTATTAAATTAAAAAAAAATAAACATAAGTGCCTCTGCCAGATACTTACTTGAATATATGTTTTTATAACTACTATCATGTATCACATTAACAGATACTGATTTATTCAATATGATCATAATATTAGGCATGAACCATGGCTTTTGATTCTATGTCTTAGGCAAATTTTAATTTGTTTATTCAAAAAATAAATAAATGCAATATATTTTAATTAACAACAAAACTATAGAAAAGAAATCTCAAATTAGGCAATTTAATTATAAATTGGGACCTGGAATATTAGAAAGACTGATTAAAACATAAAATTATTATTAAAATATATATAGTCAAAATAGTGATTAAAGGATTCTGATTAAATGAAAAAAACATTTTTAACATCCTTGAAAACTAGCATTTATTTTACATTATCTCTGTTTTCTAGTTTTTACAGTTTGCCTAATTTATCCAAATTATAATCAAAAATGAAATTCAGATGTGAATTTTATTCAAAATTTTATTATCAGATTATAATACTCTGCATTGTCTTCCAATATCAAAACATCTCTATATGTCTATAAATCTTCATGAAAATTATTTTCTCTAATTTTTTTATTTATTTTTTCACCAATTTTTTTTTTTTTGGACATCTCTTTCCTGGTTGTATCTAGTTTAATATTTGATTCAGAAATATTTTTTGAAATATTTCCCCTATACATATCCATACTATTTCAATGATCTTGTTTTGATTTAATTTATTATTTTATATTCAGTATTTATTATTTCTTTAATTTTTTTTTTAATGCTTATTCATTCTTTTTTTCATTTTTTATCTCATTATCATGCAAAAAAAATTGATAAAGATATTTGAAATCTTTGCGAATATATGTGTGTGTATATGTTAAGATAAAATATATTATTGTTTTGTGGTTGTTTGCCATTTCTTATCATTGTTTGACACAATTTATTTTAATCATTTCAATTTTGCAGCTGCATCATAAACTTTAAATATCCCTTCTATCATTTCCATGCATAAATTTCTGGGTAAAGGACTAAAGTTGCATTTATCCTCAAGAATGTTCTGTCTAGCATGTCTTAAATGGTTTGGTGTAGTGGTAGAATGGCTCTTCCATGGATCTCCACCCAACTCTATTACTTTCGGTTCTCAAACTTCTTATAAACTCTCAAGCAATAAAACATTTGATTATTTAGAATATTATACCATTGTAAGTATCATATAAAATATTTGTTCTACACTACTTCAAATTATGTAACATGACAGATTGCATTCATATATCAAGATCCCACTTGATTAAATAACATTGTTTCTTCCAAATTTTTTCATCAATCAGGTTTCTCAGAATCACCAACCAGAAAAGTTTTGAATTGTTTTGTAAATTACTTACTGTTAATGTTGAATAATCTTTTCAAGTAGCACCAAATCAAATAAAATATTTGCATTCTCATGTTCAAATAAGAATTTGCCTTAATTTAAGTTTAACATATCACTTTCCTTTTTAATTGGCTTACTTATATTTATTCATGATATTTTAGAAGAATTCTCAAAAGCTTGGATAAAAGTCATGTGAAAATCCATGCTAAGGATCTTTCTAAATTCCTTCTGGATTATTTCTATTGTATTTAAATATGTAATTTTTTTTTAAACAATAATAAATTATTAAGTAAGTAGTAGCAACAACCATTTTACTTAATCAAAAAGAAAAAATATAATCTGTGTACTAGAAATATTTTTGCCGAAAAGTTTATCGCCATAAATATATACAGAAAACAAAAAAGAGAGATAAAATATGTGACCCTAACCCAAATTTTTATTTACAGTTAATCAGTAACATCAAAGCCTATCTTAAAATAAACAGCATAGATTTTGTTTGTAAAGTATTTAATCAATTCTTGGGCACATTAAGTGTTACCCCAAATTTTCTCAGGAAATAGACATTGAATAATGAATTCAAAAGTTACTTTGAAGTCAACTTGAAGATCTAGCAAATGAGTCAAGTGATTGGTTTTAGCAATTCCAAGTTTATATTACAATTTCTTGCAAGTACTATATATTTAGTACAACAATTCAAAGCAATTGTCTAAAGATGAAGGGGGAGGGGATGGATTTTAACTAATTCCAAAAATGTTTAGTTAAAATCTTAAAAGATAAATATTTAAATGAGGATGAAAATTTATCTAGCAAATCTGCTTATTAAATAAGATGCTTGAAGTAAACCTTGGCATAGAAAATTGAGAAGAAAAAAAGCTCTGCAGATAAGGAGGTATTGAAAAATTCACAAATTTAATTTAGCACAAAGACTCTTCAGAGAGGGAGAGGGAGCTGTTTCATGATGTATTTTGCAACTGTATTAGTAAAGATTTCTAGCAAGTGTTATGGTCTATTGATACAATTTGAAGTACTTGTAACATAATAACTGTATTGAAAAAATCTAGTGACATTGACTAAAGATGTATGTAGCAGTGTTTCAATGATATGATATATTTGAATTATCCCATGTATTTTTAAGCAGCAGTAAAGTGATGAATGTGTGAGTTAAAGATTTCTCAATTGAATAAAGGCAATTTATCAAATGGGACTATTCTATTTAACCTATTACTTGGATGCTTGAATGTCACATGATCTCTTGAATAACTAAATGTATTTTTATTTTTTTGGATGCAAACTTCTGTTTCATTCAATAAGTCATTATGAGGGTAATATTATATATTTAAATAGATATACATAAATATGGAGCTGCTTTTTCATAAAGAAACTGGACATAAAATATTTTGGGGATCTTCAAAAAAATGTTAACCAAAGAAATTTAGATTTAAGTAGGGATACCAAATTGGATAAACAATTTGTGATTTTTATACATAAAATTACACAAATGTAAATATTAAATATTTTTATTATTTATACATTTTGATAAAATAAATTTTTAAAATATAACTTTTTTATTGCTATTTTGCTGATAACTTTAGAAAATTTACATTTTTTTGAAATATTTTTTTCGTAGAATGAAAATTTTTAATAAGCTTTAATTTACTAAAAGAATGTTGGCACTTGGAATTGTCATACTAATATAAAAAAAAACTTATTACAATTAATACATTTTGAAAAAGTTTGTTGTAATTGTTATTTTAATATGTATTTAAATAAGATATTTATTTTATATAGTGCGATGTTTTTAAATTGTAATAGTAATCAGCTATTAAGCTAATGCATATACACTTTGTGAATTTTAATTATAAATGAATACTCTCACTTTCCAAAAACAATATAAAGTCTTTGTGAAAAGATAGATTGAATACATCTATCCTTTCACTGCAAACGTTTAAGTATGGGTAAATCTTAAGCATTTGGAAATGAGAGCATGAAGATATTAAACATTACCAATATAAAATAAATATCTTAAAAAAATGATAAAATAAATATCTTATTTACATATGTTTAATTTCAACTAAGAATGATGTATCATAAATTCTAGTAAATTTCGCAAGCATCATTCATTCAGGCAAAGTAAAAGTAATTTAAAGTGATCGTTTAATATCTTCACGCTCTCATTTCCAAATGCTTAAGATTTGCCCATACTTAAATGTTTGGGTTGAAAGGATAAATGAATTAATTCTATCTGTTCACAAAGGCTTTATCTTGTTTGGAAAGTGAGAATATTCATTTATAATTAAAATCCACAAAGCGCATATGTATTGTAATTTATCTTAGGCACTATTTACATTCATTCATAATAAATTATTTTAATGATTATACTTCTTGAATAAGATTTTCAGCTAAATTGTTTTTATAAAATGTTATGAAATCTCCTGATAGTTTTTCTAATTCTTTTTTTCTAATATTTTTATATGCATAATTAATTTAGAATTTGAAAAAAAAAAAGATTTATATTTGCTATTTGCATATTAATGGTTTCAATTAAAATACTGTATTTAAAAAAAATTGTCTTTAAATTCTTTCACAGTTTTTTTTTTTTACATTTCATCTTTGAGGAAAATTATAAGCATACTATATTCTTCACTTCATTTAAGAATTCTTTAAATTGCAGTCTTAACTTAAATGCTGAATTGGTTACAATTGTTTTTGTTTATAGTAATTTGTTAATATTTATTTTAGGCAGTATAATATATATGTTAAATTTAATACGATTGGCATTGTTTTGAAATGAATCTAATAAACGATGATCTTTGGATACAAATACATAACCCTTGATTATATCAATAAATTCTTCTATAGCATTATAAGTTTGTTCAAATTGTTTAAAACAGCTTTAACTGAATTGATTTTTTTTTCCAATAAGTAATACATAATGGTTTAAGCATTAATTTTGTATGTTTTTTTCTGAAATTTCCCATTATTTTATAGAAATAGAAAGTAAAGAGTACACACATTATATTATTTCAAAAATTTGTTTACTGTATAAACGTATACTGTTGGAAATAGCACCACAAATTATCAATTTAAAAAATGTTGATAAGCCACATAAATTATATAACAATTTAAATTAATTATTTTGGATTGCACATCTTTATCTTTCTTATTATTTCTGCTATATACTCTTGCTTTTATATGCCCTGATCACTTATATTAGATATTTAAATAAACTCTATAAAGAATTCATTAATAATCAGTTTCTTGTCTGTAAAATTTATGTATCAAATCATTATGGATGTCTGTCCTTTATGGGAAATAGCAGTTGTGCAGTTCATTTGGAAACGATAATAATTGGATATTACTTTTAACATTATTAACTATTTAATTATATCAAGCCACAATAAATTTTTCTTATGATCTATATTCCAAATGATCACTATTCTTTCTTTGCATTTTTAATTTTGTTTAAATATTTCTTTAACATTGAATCACGTTGATTTAATAATTTGATTAAGCTTTAAAGACTTTCATTATTTAGTTGTTCTATTTTTTCATGAGTTCCTCTTGATAGGAGATTATTAATACCTAAAAATAAAATATCATATACAATTTTATCTTAGCAACCATTTTTTTTGCTACATTAATTTGAATTACATTAGTAAGAATGTAATTTAAATTATTAATAATTTTTTGCAAGGCAGCGTGTAACAATTAATATTACCAATAGAAACTTCATGAGCTTGAAAAGCCGATGTTGAATTTTACTTACTAAAACCATTTATGTAATATAGGAAATGAGATAGAGTGGATACTTGAAGGGAGCTTGAAAATCTGTGTTCAAACCTACATCTAAAATCCTAGTGTATAAATTCTACTTGTATTTAAGGAATATTTTAAAACCATTTATGAAGTGATTTTATGTACTCATCAAAATCATTGCACTGAATCTCAAAGTTTTTGAGTACATTAACCAAACTTTGATGATGATTTTTTATTTTTGACTTACTTTTAAAATAATATGTAGAAAAAGATCTACCACCATTATTTTTAGAGAAAATGTGTTCATCTTTTTGCTTAGATTCAATTTAAGCACATTATCATTTAAATATATCATAATATCTGGCCATCAATTTGATCAATGACATTTACTTAAATATTTTCTTTGTCATGATAGTGTATTGTTTCATCAAATCATATTTTAGGTAGGTTTGCCAATAGGTTTTTGTAAACAATGACTGTACAAAATTTAATTTTTTTTTTTATTTCATTTGTATTTTTCCTCCTCATTTTCAAAATGTTGTTTGCAAATTTGATTAATCTCTGACTTGCTTGATTCATTTATTTTTTCTCCATAGCATTTACATTTTAATTATTATGTGACATAATTTTTTCATATTCATTTTCTTCTTCTACTTGAATTACTGAATTGGTTTTCTTCTCATGGGATCTATTTTGAAACCATGGAAATAATTCTGCTTATGGTTATATGTGTTTTTCTTTTTCTTTTTTTTTTGTTTTCATTTCTGTCTTTTTTCCCCTGTCATTCTGGAAAATGTTTTTATGCCATTGGCATTATAGATACTTAAATGAGCATGCAAATTGTAAAATTATTGAATATTTTTATAGCTAAAAATAAATAAAAAAAAGTAGACATACAAAGTGTATATTTTACCTGTGCCATTATTGATCTTTTTATTACTTGAAGAGATAGAAAAATAGTTAAATTGGCAAAAATGTTCCCAATTACATAAAGTGTAATTAAAATGGCATTTTCATAACTGAATTATTTTTTTAAAAATTTTGAATATATTTTGAAATATTGAAAATTAGCAAATTCCAATCTTAAATATATTAGTTTATTTTTAATCAAAGAATAAAATGCAAAAAAGAAAATAAAATGTTTTATAGGTGAAATTATAATCTTTTTGACAGAAACATTTTCATAGCAAACTTAATTTTTGAGATTTAACAGAAAAGTTGCAATTTTATATCATTAAACTTTTAATTTTTTAAAAATTCCATGATATAAGAAATCTGTTTTGAAATAAATAAATAAATAGTTATAAGCATATTAAATAATTAATTGCATGTCTAAATCTTAATATATAAACATTTGCATTAAGATAATTTTTTTTTTCATTTTGAATAGTACCCTAGATGAATATGTTTCTATTACTCAGTAAAATCAATAAAAAATATCATAGAACAACTTACTCTAAGTTAACATTAAGATACATTATCATTGATTTTATTACAGATTTTGGCATTTCACACAGTGTTGTAGAAAAATGTCATGCTTTTATTACTTTTTTTTTTTAAAGTTTATTTCACAATTTAATATAAATATATTGTATCAATAAATTTTGGAGAAAAAAGGGTGTGGAGGGATTTAATGAGGTCATATCAATTATTCGTTCCGTTTTTAAAAAATGCAACTTTGTAGCATATCTCAAAAAAATTAGTATGCTTTGAAAGTATTTTACTTGTCAAAAGATTTTTCAAAATTTCATTTATAATTTTTTTTCTTTCCTACAGTTTGTTCTATGATTAAAAGTAAACTAAGTATTCAAATATTGAAACTTTTGGGAATTTTCAATTTTTAAAAAATAATTCAATTTTTTAAAATACCATTTAATTACACTTGCTATTTGGAGCATTTTTTTTACCTTATCCATATTCTTATTTCTTTAAATAATGAAAATATCAATAGTGGGGATAGATATATAAAAAAAGAGGATATATGTTTATAACAAAAATAAAATATATCTTCTTTACAATAAATGAAAATAATTCAATTTCTATTAATTTAGCCAACAAAATTTGTGAGATGAGTATTTTTAGCAAATTAGATGTATTTTCATATTGAAACCCAATGCTGAAACTATAAATTGCTTACTATTTTAATAGAGGTTTGAATCAGTTTGTTTTTGCTAACATAAATGGCGTATGTGCATATAAACTTTTGTTGTTGATCTTTAGTTAATTCACTCATTAAAAGAATGATGAAATAATTTTGAGCCTGTGGTATACTTATGAGGATTTTCTGCTGAGCAGCCTGCTACATGAGTCATAGCTTTAGATATGAAAATAATTTTAAAAAAAAAAAAAGATGTACTTTCTTATCAATAATGCACTATTTTGTATTATTTTCAATTATGGATTATTATTCACACCAAGTAAATATCAATTATCCTCAGCAATATTTATCATTTGCATGATATTTAGGTAAATGTATGTCAATGATATGAATAACATGAAGAAACAAGATGATAATTAACTTTTTATAAACATTAAGTTGCCTTAACCTTCCCTACTACTAGCTATGAAAGTATTCTTGATGTATTATATATTACAAAATTAATATAAATATTACAAAGAATAGAAAAATGTCATTAAGAACAAGAGTTTTTAAGAAGTATTTGGTGGATTACAGTTGGAATTTAAGGAGTAAACATAAATGGAGATTATTTAAGTTATCTGGATTTTGTAGGTAAGATTTGCCTTCTGCAAATAATGCTTCAGTGCTTCAGGAAATGTTTCAATAGTTATCAGATGAAAATAAGAAAGTAGAACTGACAGAAAATGTTAAAAATATTAAAATATGTTCAATAAATTTTCTCAAAAGAAGAAAATAAAGATTGATAATGATGAATTAAAAGATGTAGATGGAAACATAATGCAAGAAATTAGTTATAGAATTAAACTTTGGATGGATTGGTTTGGGCAAAAATAACATAAAGGAAATATGTTTAAGTGTTTGAGAAGGAAGGTTTTTAATAAATATATTTTGACATTTCTTACTTATGGATCTGAGACTTGGACACTTAACAGGACAGCAATATAGAGATTTTAACCACTCAACAAAGTATGGGGAAATGTATGTTAGTAGTAACAAGAAGGGGTTGAAAATGAAATAGATGGGTGAGAGAACAAACAGTTGTTATTGACATCATTCAAAGAATTAAGACTGAAGTGAAGCAGGACTTGACATATTGCTAGAAGAAATGTTGCTGAGGGACAGTTGAAATCTTAAACTGGATTCTAAGCAGACATAGAAAAAGACTACATGTAAAATGCTGAAATGTTATCAAGAAGAGAGATTGGAGTAACTGGATTAAACTCAGCAAGATATTCATTCTGCGGTGGATTGATAATGGTTGAAAATAATGATGATGATAATACTAATGTAGTGCTGCAACCTCAAGTAGGCAAAGATTTTTTTTTATTATTATTAGTTTTTGAGAAGTCTTTAATAAATTTTGTGAGAGGGTATCAGAGTTGTAATTATGCTACTGCAGTCCGGAGGTTGTATTGTTATTATACCCACTTGGGGAGCCGGCTTTGCGTAAATGCAAAAAAGAAAAATAATGAATTCATTGTAAATAAAAAGATGAAAATTATTATTGTGTTATTTTTAAAATTTTGTTCAAATCAAGTTAGTTTGATTTTTTTGTTCTTGATTTAAATTTAATAAACAAGTTTTATTGCGTTCGCGTAGATTTTTATTTTTTTTAGCGACTTCGTTTTTATTTTTTACTTTTATATCTTCACCTTTTTTTTTATTCTTCTGTTCATAAAATGTAGTCATCGTACATGTTTTAATACGTATTTCTTTGTAGCTGTTTTTTTTTTTAGTTTATCTATTTGATCTAGATGTAAATTGTCCTCCCTAGTCGAATATCTTGATTTTAACATTAGAAATCAGATTGTGTGTGTGTGTGTTTTTTTTTTGTTTTGCATATTTTGGAACTATCAGAATTCTTTTTTTTATCTAATATATAAAATGTTTTTTATTTTATTTTTGTAATAGTAAATAAATCTTCCTTTTTAATAAAATAACAAAAATAGATCATTTAATCTCTGTTCTAATTTTAAATTTTCTCTTTATTGTAAACTTAAATTTGTTATTAAACGTAGCTCCAATACCATAAATTGTAACTAAGTATCTTAATTAATTTTTGGTATGAAAAAATAGGGAGGGAGAATGCCCTCTGTTATCTAAAACACTTAAAGCAGTTTCCAAATATTTTGCTGTGTATGTGAAAAGCGTTTCTTATTTTAAATTTGATAGTTGTTACTCTATACTAGAAAAAGGAGAGATGTTATCACGTAATGTGCTGGCTGGTTGAAAAGATGTAAATCCTGGGGGATCTGAAACAAGATACTTAGAAAAAAAAAAGATATCTATCTTTTCCAAGATGAAAATCAAAACAAGCAACAAGTTATCTTTTTAGTGTTTAGTTTTTTTAAAAAAAATAATTCTGTCAAAAACAATAGAGGATAATAGAGTTTTTATGATTTTTGTTTATTTGTATATGTATGTAGGTGCATATATATATATGTATTGTAATGGTATATTATTAAGAAAGATCAGTAGAAGATGGCCATCAGATGATGTATGCATGAGTGTACATGCATATAACATAGTCAAAAATATTTGTAATAATAGTAATGAAAATGTTTGAAAGTGATAAATTACGTTGATTCCAATAAATTAGTAGATCTCTTAGATATATTTTTGAAATATCATTTATACACACAAATATTTTTAAGCATGAAAAAATGGTTATAATCATCATTGGGCACCAACAAACTTTTAAAATTTGGAATTATGTAACAATATAATGCATTGACAGGGATTTCTTCCCACACATGCAATATTTTTTATGTATATATAAAATTATTGGGTGCTGATTTAGAATGTGTTCACCATTTTGAATTCTAAGGACCACTCAAAACCACTGCTGACATATCCAAGCGATAAATGACATAGAATAATCCCCACAGAGTTGCTTGGATGTATCAGTGATGGTTTTGGTTGATCCTTAGAATTTAAAATGCTGGTGAGTGCAGTCTAAATACTAAAAGCTTATAATTTCTAAAATACAAATGTTATTACAATTATGACAGCACAAAATGCCGAAGTATGCAGGGAGAGGGAAGGATGTTTTTGATGATACAAAGTATCATCCAAAAGATGCAGAAGTCTGACAAACCAAGCTTATAATTTTAAAATACTAAAAACTTATAACTTCTAAAATACAAATTATATTACAATATATACCCATAAGCACATGTTAAAATAATGTAAAATTGATCATATCAAGCTTATAATTTTGAAAAACTAAAAGTTTATAAGTTCTAAAGTATGAATTATATTACAATATATATCCTTAACCATATGAAATAAAGCATATTAATTTTACAATTAATCGGATTTTTTTTTTACTAGAAAGAAACTCTGATGTTGCAAGCTTCCTTTGTTCCATGTAGTTAGAAAAAAAATGGAGATAAGAAAAAATAGCATTGTTCACATTTGATCTGCTGATGTGAATATTGGATCTACATTTAACCACATGAGGTCCTTATAAGTTCTTGAAATTAATACAAATTTATATATCTATCTACATAATTTTCTATTTATTTAACATCAAAGTGACTTTTGCCATCAACAATTGAATACAGAAACATGTTTAAAAAAATATTTACAGATTTTAATAAAAATTTGTTGATTATTTCAAATGTAAAAGAAGTACTGGACTTTAAATAAGATAAACACTAACCTTTTCACTGTTGGTAGATAGCATTAGCATCTTTGAGAAATTTAATGAATATCTGTCTTTCATTTATATTCTTTTTATCCATGTGCCTGCAAATAACATCATGTGAGGAATTAAGCACACAACATTACTTGCTTTGGTAAGAAAAAATCTGATTTATTAATTTTTTATTAATTGTAAAATTAATATTCTTTACTTTAGACAATTATTCTTTTGATTAATGTCAAGATAAAGTGCAATTTATTATTAATTGTAGAGTTAAATATGCCTCAGCAGTTGTTTCTACATTTATTCAACATTTACATTATTTCAACGTGTGATTATAGGCCTATATTGTAATAAAATTTGTATTTTAGAAGCTTTTAGTATTTTGAAATTATAAGCATGGTTTGATCAATTTTATGTTTATCGAACATGTAGTTTTTTAATTAATATATGTGTCCAGTATTTTTTTTCCTTTACTTTTTCTGATTAAATATTTTAAATTTTTATTTTAAAAAGTATTAAGGTTTTAGTATTTCAAAATTTATTTGTTACTTTCATTTTTTTATATTTTGTATTTTTTAGTCACATGATTTGATCAAGTATAGTTGTATGAAATTTGCACTATGTTTAATTATTGATGTTAATTGCAATTTTGTAACTAATGATCAAATCATGACCACATGTGGATTATTTAATGTTATTTATCACTTTTTTGTCAGCACTGGTTTTGGGCAGTCTTTAGATTTCAAAATGGCCATGAGTGCACTCTAAAACAGTACCAATTATTGTACATAAAATACATTACTGTGACTACTTTATTATTTATTAATGTAATCAATATCATATAAGTATATTATTATTAATTAAACAAAATAATGTACATGTTTTTTTATTTCCATTCAACAGAATAAATTTTATTCTAACACTATACATTATATCTATTGATTGTAGCAGAGTTCTGTTATTTCTGGAGCACAAACTTCTAAGCAATAAACTTTTTCATTATTTTTTATTAACACTGTACAGATATAAGTATTTAAAATTTACAAGAAATATTTAACTCTAATTTATAATTTTATTTTAATTTTTAGCATAAAAGTATAATAATTTTAATTAATAAAATATAGTGCTAATTTTAAAAACATTATTAAACAATTAACAAAAGCACAATAATACCAAAACAATAATAATAAATATCAGTGTAAAATACAATTTTTTTTTTTAAATTACAATGAATTGTTTTAAAATTCATATCAAATATTTATTTATATACTTTTTCTTCTAAAACTAAACTTTATGTTAATTAAATAATTACATTATTTATGATGTTTTTACCTTAAGAAGAATTGTTAATGTTAATAATAGGCTAAAGAAATTAAAATGAATTTGAATTTGAACATTGTTAAATTTTTATATAAAATATTGTTAAATATCTATATATTTGGTCCATTATTTTATATATTCTTTTGTACCTTCATTAGGAATATGACATATTTTTGGATATTAAAGGAAAAGCTTAACTTGTAAAGGCTTTTATGCAATGCTGAATGCATCAAACAATACAAATCACCATGTTTCACTTTATTGCTAAATTTATTGATTATTACTTAACAATACTTTGAATATGTTGGCATTAAAGTGCAAATTTATTTTTTATTGGGTGTACATATATAAATTATTTAGTAGACTTTTTAACTTCTGAATATTGCTCAGAGGTAGTAATAAGTGTGGGAAATGTTTATTTCTATCATTGCTGAGGTATTATAACTGTAAACTCCTTTGAAAAATGTAACTTCAAATCTTTAAAACATAATGTAGGAAATTATTTTAAATATCCTCTATGCTTACAAAGGAGTAGATATAATATAAAATTTTCAATTCAATAGTATGTTAAAAAAAAGAGTAGTATCTCATGTTTTCTTCTTTATTATTTAAAAATACTGGACATAATAGAAACATGAATATGTCTATTAATATTATAGTTTTCTATAACTAAGATAATACACGAGGAGCTCATCAAATTTTCTCTTTCATTTAAGTTCAGTGATAAACATCTACAAAAATGTTAACATTTAAAATATATGTATTTTACAAATATCTAGTAGAATTATTATATATTAAGTCCTTTATAATATATATTGAAACGGTAGATTTTGATTTCTTATCATTTCGCCTAAATTCTTGTTATTAGACCCATCTGTGTTGGGGTTAAACCCACTTTAAATAACTAAATAAAAGCACCATCATGGCTATATGCATCACCGTATATATATACATACAAACAGATGCTGTTAATATTAATTATATTAAAATATTACGGTAGTTGGTACAAATATCAACGATCGTACACGGCACTGGATGGCACTGGTACCATTCAAAAACAGTTCAATATACCATTTCTGAGGCACCCTATATTGACCTATAGTGAGGTATGCTCATTTCTCGCAATTCACACTTGGTTCAAGCACCCTGTTCTTACTCTACTAGTGATCGCTATTGAGCCTGCATTATCATATAATTTGAGGGTGTGTAGATTTGAAGTCAACGTAACATTTGCAATGTTATTTAATTAAATATTATATTACATTCAAAGGATGTAGTATGAGGTCCAACAAATTTTAAAACCATCGCAGTGATTGTGAACTGATTTTTGAAGGTTTTAAAATTGGGGAAAGTTTAGTTAGAAGTGCGACTTCTGAATTACTCACACTAGTCCCGATATCTTCGCGAGACCAACTGAAAATGTTCAAAATGAGTACGTGTAGTTGTTTGATCACTTACATGAAGTTAAAAATGTTACGGGGGGGGGGGTGTTGTTTTTTTGTTACTTTTTTGGGTTTGATTTTTGTATGATTCTAAAATTGTGATTTACTTATTAAATAGCAAAAAAAAGCCAAGAAACTGAACGTTGTTTAATATTTTGTTTTTTAAAAAGGTCATAACGAATGAGTTTTTTGTTGAATAAGGTTTCTGGAAATGGGGGAAGGGGTATCAAAGATGTTTTCCTTGGTTAAATAAAAGAAAGGGAGTTGATTTTGTAAAGATATTTTCTGGAATAAAATATTTAAAAGGTCCTAAATAAATAATGGCTTTGTTTTTGTCATTATTCAAAAAGAATACATTTATTTATTTTTTAAAAACACGGCGGCCATATTTTTTCTTCTTAAAATCAAATGAAAAAATTAAAAACACATCTACTTATTTGAAAGATATTTTGGATTTACTTCTTTAAAAAGGTCAGTCATTGACTTATTTTAAAGTAGTTAGTTCTTAAAATGACTTGTTAAATATTTTTTAAAGATATTTTTTTAGAATAAAAGATGAAAAAAGGTACCTAAATAATGGCTTTGTTATTGTCATTACTAAAAAAGAATACATTTACCTATTTTTTAAAAATATCGCTGCCATATTTTTCATTATTAAAAAAACCAAAAAAAGGAAAAGCAAACACATAAAATTATTTTAAAGATATTTTGGATTTAGTTCTTAAAAAAGATCAGTCATTGACTTAAAAATCACTTCTTAAAAAAGGTCACAACTTTGTTCTTGTCATTCTGCTTCTTAAAAAAACATCAGTTACTTGTTAAAAGGTCACGGCCAGGTAACGTTAAATTTTAGTGTTTTTCATTAGCACCAGCGCCATCCAGCAATGTGTACGGTTGTTGATACTTTTACACAGCAGATAAATTTCAAGTTGCAATTAAAATATATTATAAATTTAATTATATAAAGGTCAATTTATTAATTTGTTTTGCTGTAAAATCATATGTATATATATATAATCCACCCTATATAAGGATACATATATAGGATGGCATGATTTAGTTTTGTTAAAAGTTTTAGCTCTTGTAAATTAAAAGTAAAATAGTTGTAAACAAATTCGCATTAATCAGTTTAAATTTAGTAAATTTTGTAAAATAATTTGTTTACAACAAATGGTTGTTTAAGTAAAGTCACTGGACCAGCACTATTCAAATTCCTGGTGGGATTTTGGATACTTTGCAAAAATTAAACAAAGTTTAAAATCAATTTTAAAATCTAAAATTTTAAAGTAATATCTAACGCTAATGGGTTCTCAGGCGATAATAAATTGTCAACAAGCAAATGGCTAAGATGAATATTGTATAAATAGGCCATATTTTGACCTAGACACATACACACCAATTTTGAAAGAACTTGCCACCAGAATTCACATGCTTGAAATTTTGATATGACTGGCTAAGGAGGGAAATATTTTGCTGCTTCTCCGTGCGAAAATGGCAATTTACTGCTGTCCTATGTGCTTAACAACCTGACCATTGCAATGATGAAATTCTCCATCAATAGCCTGCCACCAGAAGAAGACACTGTGAACCTGTCCAGAAAAGAATGCCACTATGCCTGAAGTCCAAGAGCCTACATCACCAACTGCAATGAAGAAACGGTAATTTCATTCCAGAACTGCAGAGCTCTGAATCAATTAATATTTAATATTCAAACTCTTAACTTTTAAAAGCTAGCTCAATGTAAAATAAATAATTGAATATTCAAATTAATGTTAACTTTAAACTATATCTAAATTAATTAACCTTTTAATTGTGAAACTTGCCTACCTACACTTGTAATCTACTTTAGTCAAATCAAATCAATATATTTATAATTCTTATTTCTCTATCACTGTGGTTGTGCCTATACCTTTCTCTCCATTTACTTTTAAAATGTATTTTATATATTTATTATATGCCAATGCTTCGAAACAGTGATCCCTTAAATTCAGTAAAATTTAGCAGAGATATAATTTATAATATCTTCATGTAATTATCATGACACCAATTATGTGTGCTGTTTCAAAATTCTATATTATAATAATAATGAACTGCCATGTGCTTGTTATTATTGATTATTTGGTTGTTTTACAATAGCATGTTGAAACAGTTGGAGGGCGTTATTTCTGTGATAGCGCACAAAAATATGCCATTTAGGCAGCCTACCACTGCTAGCGAATGTTCTATTTCTAATGCATAAGCCTAGAAATAGTCCGTTGAGTACGGGGTGGCTGCTAAGTGTCTTTCTACGCTAATGCACAGAAACATGACATCGAATCTGCCGCAAGAAGCTATCGTGTCAGCTTACAGCTCAGATTTGTGCTAAGCATTTTCAATGTGCGATCACATTTCACTTTTGGCTACAGTATCGGGTGAGGGTGTCTGGAATTCTGAGTGTCAAAACTATTTTAATATTCATTAAGACTACTTCCCTCTCTATCTGCCATCTTTTAGAAATGTCTATTAACAATTATCAGCAGTCTCCTGCTTCCCTAGCCCCCATTTCCTGCTCAAAAAATTCGGCAAGTGTAGGTACAAGCACGATTCCGATGAAATCACGCTATAAGTCCCGTTTCTGCGAGAACAATAGCGAGCTTCATCGAATGGATGAAATCGGAAAACTTGCCCCTCCGAATGTCAAAGATTCTCTGAGTGCTAGTGGCTGGAACTGGCTTATCAAACAAAAGAGGGCTTTGAAGCTGCATGCTTGCTGTTCCTGAACAGCCCTAAAAGTTGCTTTGAATTGCCGTAAATATATTGATGTGGTTTTTGGTAATTACGGGTAAAAAGTTGCTCAACTTTCGAGTCGGAGTGTTATGTTCGCTTAGCAATTGGAACCACCCACCACCACCCCCTTGTTCCCAAAGTTGGATCTTTCGGTTGTAAATGTTTGCTACCATTAAATGGAAATCGATTTGGTATTTGTAATTTATTATAAAACAACAAAAATATCAAAAAGAAAAAAGAAACTGATTTTGTCGTAGAATACCCGACCGCTGCTTTAAAAAACAAAAAATGTAAGTAATGAGAAGAAGAATGAAAAGGAACTACTTTTTAAAATTCATTTCAATCGATGTACCCTTTTTTTGTTGTTGTTGTTGTTGTTTTCGTTCTAAAAATTGTTATTTGATAGATAGTAGTTTTAGTTAAATGTGATCAACAAAATCAAAAACATACATATAAAAAAAAAAAAAAAAGAATTCCCGGCCCTAAAAAAATATAAGTAATGAAAAGAATAACAACAAAAAAAAATTAAGTACTTTTTTAAATTCAATTTTTTGATTTCTGCATATTTTTTTTTTTTGTTGTTGTTGCATGTTCAAAAAAATGTATTTGATATTAACTTTACTTTGAAATTATGTGATAATAAACAAACCTGGCGGTGGCCCCGTAAACATTATATTTATCTTTGTTTACAAACAAAGCCCGCCCTCCGACGGTTTCAACACGCTATTGTAAAACAAACGATTATTTGTTAGTTATATAAATGCATAATGTGGTTTACTTCTAAATTTGATATATGATTTTAAGTACACCTGGGTCTCGTTTTACGCGATAGATAGGTTCCTCAGAAAACATGCGCAAACGAAATCGTGCAAAAATAGACGTAACTTACCTTGAAAAAGGGGGGATACGGACTGTGGTTTTTCAAAAATCGCGTAAAAGCAAAGCACCAACGTAAAATTACTTTAAAATTCGCGCAAAAAAAAAAATAAGGAAATAAAATATGACTAATAAAAAATTTCAAATTTGAAAAAAATTGATACAAGACAAACTTTTTTTAACTATAATATTTAATTTTATTCAAAACAATATATTTTTATGCTTAATTTACAGTAATTTATATTTTTTTATACACATTTTAATTATTATCCTATTTGCCGGTAAACAGGTTCATTTGCAAACTGATAAAAAAATCAGATTCTTCACAAGATGAAATACAACTAGTGCCAACATCACTCTCATGTTGTGTTAATTAATGGTTTTCTGGTGACAACGTAATTAGTAATTAATCTAACAACTAAAAATTAAATTCTTATTTTTGTCTTTAATTTTCAATTTTAATTGTGCCCACTGCTATTACCTTTTAAAAATAAAATTACGTTCTTTTTTAAAAAGCAAAAACAGAATGTGATTTAAAATGCAAAATTAACACGCACAATGTTTGAACAAATTTACATTATAATCTTGTAAAATTTAATGTGTGTATACATAAAATGTGGAAATCATGATTTTAATTTCATTATTGCATAAAATCTTACTATTATAAAGCACTGAAAATATTGAAATTACTAAGTTGAAAGTCGAATTTCAATAATGTGCTATTACTTTCAATATAACGTAAGTGCACGAAATTTATTATTTAAAGTAATAGTGCAATATCGGAGTTCGACTTCCGGTAAAACACGAATCGCGTAACTTCAAAATTGTGTTAAATAAATCCGCGTAAAAAGAGACCCAGGTGTATTGTTATAATAAGTAATAAACTAATCTATTATTCCTCCAACTATACTTTTCCCTCCTTAATTAATTATTAAGATGTAGATTAAAGTGTATTAACAAGACTGACAAATAATTTATTCTTTAATTAGCTTAAAGGTAACATTAGTTAAGAATTGGCTTCTATTAGCTAAACCGATAAAAGCTATCATTAGAGCACAGAAATTTAAATATATGTTATATCATTTATTGCATTGTGGATGTATTTTATTAAGTCAATGTACTTTATATGTTGCTGTATCTTCTAAAATAGGACCTCGGTTAGGCCATCCCATTCTACTATTTTGGGTTTGTGCATCAAGATTATACTTGAGTTTAAGGCCAGTCATGGGGTAAGCCACCCCGATCCTGAATTTCAATGTTCCTATCATTAGCAGCAAGACACTCGGTCCCAGGGTACTGTGCATTGGTTGCAAGAACCTTTGAAAAATTATCCATCTGCAGGGCAGCGTTAGTAATAATATTTGCCAGTGCTATATTATAACACATATTGGCAACCTAAATCAGCCAGTTGTATCATTTTAAATATTCAGCATTGATCTGAAACCGCATATTGAACACTATTTTAAATCTACATCAGCATGAGCTTATTTATGCGCTCACATTTTAGATAGAATGTATATACGTTAGTATAATATTGTAATGAATAATCTCTCTAGGACTAATAAAATTGCTTATCAAATAGCAACCCCAATGTTAAGATAGGATTTGGCATTCTCATTATAGGCATAATCTCAGTGACTGCACATACACATGTTGATTTAATATGTAAAGATGAGATTGATATGATACTGTCTCATCCACTGTGATGCCTGTGTGTGTTTGCCCATACTTATGAAATTATGTTGTTTGTTCTTTGCTTATTTTGTCTTTATTAATTAATAAATATATGTTTAAATTACATTGGTTTCATATGTATTTCTTGTAGTCTAATTTCAATCCAATTCAATCTTAAGTATTATATTATATATGAGTGACATATGCATTAATGTTAATTTATAGATATTACCTCCATTATCATGCTAGCAGTCTATTTAAATTTTTTTAGTCAGTTTTATATTGAATCCACCCCTGAGTCTCATGTTTCTCCCTGTGTTATGCCAGCTGTGAAGAAATGGAGACCGAGTGTAAGCTCAGATATGTCATTTGTAGGGTGTTGAGTCACGGAATACTTGTAAATAAGTTGGAGCTTGTTTGGATTTGGAACTTCACCATTCCACTTTAGTCAACTTTGGTCTATTTTCCTGCATTCTGTTGTGTGAATGTACAAATCTGACCCTTACAATATATTGTAACAGTCAGATTTGTACACTCATGCAACAAAATTCAGAGCCCAAGCAAAATATACCAAAGCTGACCGTAGTGAGGTGGTTGAGACCTCTAATCCGACCAAACTCCAACTCATCTGCCAGTACTCCAAATTTAACACCTTATGAGTGACATTCCTGGGGCTACACTCAGTTCTCATTTAACCGTGAGCCGACATAGAACAGGGAGAAACACGAGACTTAAGGTCATTACTAACCTAACTAAATAAGTGATATATATAACACTTGACACTCTATTAATCTTAAATACTAGACATACACATATAGCATATAAACTCATTAAGAAATTGGAGTATGAACTGTGACATTTAATAATATACTGTGGATTGGATAAAATACTATGGATTGGATAAGATACTGTGGTTTGGTTTGATCTAGAGTCTGAGCAAGAAAGATATACAACAGTTTATATTTAAAAGGATTTATTAAAACAATAACAAATGATCTAACACAAAATATCATAATGGCAGGGATTATATAATCTTCACAAGGTATTTAACACAGGCAAGCATGTTACAATAGTTGGAACTGTTATCAAGTACATCTGTTCCCTTTTAAACATATTACAATACATGGGTGTGTGAGTTATAGAGGTCATGCCTAATTATTTAATATGCTCATCTTATGAACTTGACTTGCTTAAGTTAGAAGTTGATACTTTAGTAGAGATGTTGATGAGTACAGTCAGTTTTAAAGACTGTTATATATACTAATTAAATGAGCAACTAAATAAACTCAGAATCATGCAGATTCAAACTGATAACCCAGATTCAAACTCCAGTCTAAAGCTGAATGATTAATTAATATGGGAAAAAGAACTGGTTACTATTAGGTCCACATATATGCGCTATGGCACTATATAAAATATTAAAGAAATAAACTTGCAGTGCGAGTGTGTGATTCTTCCAGAGTTTCAGCATCAAATGCTCGGTTTGCTCTGAGACCGACGGTTTGCTGCTATTGATATATGAACATAAAGTTCAGGAAGTCGGATTGGCTTTATGGAAAAATCTGGGTCCTCACGCCCCCAGTTCTAATGAAGATAGCCATAACCCGAACTAAATAAAGGGGCGGTTTGTTACCGTGAACCCTTGTCAGAGGCAGCAAAACGTAACACATATAAGTGTACTATATAAAAACACACCCGCAATGCACGCAATATATATATAAAAAGCAATAAGTATGCATATAATTAATTGCGCCTAAAACAGATAGCTTTTATCTGTCAAGCTAATTCAAAACAGTTCTTAAAATTAGCATTATAAGTATGCTAATAAAATGGGCTTAAACTATATAAAAATAATCTAGTTAAGATCCTGAATCTGCATATAAATATTCTTTTATTAAGGAGGGAAAGTATATTCGATGGGACTTAATACAAACATTAGCAAATATACTTTATCATCTCTAGACAATATATATATATCCCCTTCCAACTAATAAATATCAAAGGTTATAATATAAGATCGGTTAAGCAAATCTTAAAAAATACGATTTTACAATATATATATAACTATGATAACAACGAGTGGTTAGCGCATTCGTTTATTACCAATATTATAATTTCGAAACAATGATTTAATAAAATAAACAAGGCTTTTAAAATGTCTACGTGAAGATTACAATTATCTCCTTTATAAATTACTTACTTAGTTTCATTGTTTCGAAATCTGAGCATATTATCACATATTAAACATAACAAAATGCATTTAAACAAAATATTAAAATTACTGAAATTTGGCAAGACCGTTAGTTTGTAGGGATTGAAGAGAATAAATTTCGGACATTTAATGAGTATAAAAAAAAATATGAAATCTTTTAATTCATAAAAGATTTCAGCAGTTTATAAAATTAAAGTAAGTGATTTTTTTTTCTTTTACATTATATATAAAGTCACAGACCGATAGTTTCTTTTTATAAGAGGGTAAAATTGAAAGAGTTTTTATAATTTAGATAGAACGTTCTTTTTAAAGTGTTTTAAGAATTTATAGATTAAAGTTCATACCGCAGCTTCTTTTTAAAAATGATTACCATCTCTCTCTGCCTCCTTGAGTGGACTTGAAGCGTATATCAATGATAGTGGTTGGAATAGGGCGTCTGACAGCGTCATAATCTTCAGTGGCCTTTCAGATAGGTTAAATTTCTTCATATTCTCCATGCAGGTTGCTGGAAAGTCAATTCAAAGGAATGTTTAGAGGAATTGAGAGTAGCCATCTGGCTTCAGAGCCAGTAAATATATTATTTTACTCGATCATTTTGGATTCTGGTCTCCACAACAATTTTCAGAAAAAAAAAGCTAAAGAGTGTATTTCAAAAAAAATCTGCAATATTTATATTCCCTAGATCAAAAGCCAGCGACCATCTATTTTAAAACACAATTCAAACTTCTTCTAAGTTTTAGCCTTAGGTCTCTTTTGATTCTCATCTTTTTTTTATCTTGTTGCCCAAACTTTTACTGGTTTGATCTGGGAAAAGAAATTCATTACAATCGTAATGAATGAGCTCTAAAACAATGTCAATAACCTAGGGACCTTCTGATCTCACCTGCGAATTATTCTAAATAGTTTTATTACCAATCTGTGAATTTCGCATGTGATTTATAATTTACCTAAACCAAACTTGTTAAAGAATATTTAGCCACATTTTCTAAACAAAATAACCCTTATACAATATATTATTTATATAAATGCTGCAATATATCTATACAAAATTTAATATCATTATCATTTACAGGTGCTTGTATGTGTGACAATAAACATATAATTGTTTGAATGCATATAAAACTGTGACCACATATATAACTGTATAAATGAATATATCGCTGTGTGGATATACATACAACTGTGTAAACATATATATACAGCTGTGTAAAGGCATATAACACTGAGTGGATACATATACACGTGTACTAAAGAGTGTTTAAAACCGGCATAGATGTGTCTATGGAGACATAAAGGTGAAACAGATAGGAGGACAGTAATATCTGTTTCATTATATATCATCATAACTTAAAATTGGATGTTTTCTAGTAAAACTGTTCAATTAAGGGATGTTATATATGATATGTATCATCAGATAAATATACATATTAATGTATTATTTAAACTCAAGACACAATTCATTCTGTGTAGATTAATTTATTTAATCTTATCAAAATATTAGTGTCTAATTGTAATTATACTTTTATAGCCATTATTTATATTATAGTTTTTATGTATTAAATAAATTAAAGTTACACTTTTAATACCATATACTTATAAGGTCATGCATGGTTTTAGTAATAAAATGATGGACTCTGGAACTCAAAAGTTCATGGATCACAGCTTCCGCGTTTCTATGATCAAATTTCTTATCAACTCCTGAGCAATAAGTCATTTGAATATTTTTTATTAATATATATAATGCAATTATAAATATTTATATTTGGGAAGAAATATTTAATTCTCTGATGCATTCATAATTTTCTTTCATTTGTAACATAAAAAATAATTATTATTATATTAGATGAAATACAATGCTACTTTTACAAATTCAGGTAAACATTGCTAAACCAAAATCTTTGGTTTCAGAACTTTTCACATTTTAGGAATTGATTTTTTAGTTTTAAATTAACTTTATTAGCTTTACTGTATACATTGGAGATTATTTACAAGTTTTATTGAAACGAGAGATTTCAAGTAGAAAAATAATAAAACAGGTGTAGATGTTCATATAACTGAATAATAATCTATACATCTAATGCATATTAATTAGAATATTCAGTATCCAAGTCACTGGGTTGTTGTTAATGAGATCAGATTCAATGTAGCTGCAAAAATATCAGTTGGCACATGAGTTTGATCTCTGGTTTTAATGTTATTTTAATTTTTTTAGAAAAAGTGATTTAGTATTATGAGATGTGGGATTAAAGTTTAGATAGCATCTTATGAACCAGAGTGTGACAAAAATGAATATAGTAATTTTTATATTGGGGAAAAGACCACTTTGTGTATTTTTTATGGGGTTGTTGCTGTTAGTGAGTTTGAATGAATAATGTTAGTGATATGAGTACAACAAGGAAGAAATGAGGAACAATCCATAAAAAAGTGTTCCAATGTTTCTTCATTTCTATGACAAATGGCACACAATGGATATATATTTGTGAAATGTCACTTGTAGGAGAGAAAATAATTAGTAGGAAAGGCTTTAGCATTTATTTTAATTAAGAAATTCAGATTCCAGGTGCCAATATCTGAACTTCTTTATAATGTATTTCTTACTATGTAACAAGAAAGATTGACTATTATTTGATATACTGTTATTATTTTCAATTTCATATATTCGCCAATAGTTAATTTTATCTAGAAATAGATTATGTGAGAGAGTAAGATGTTTGTTTATGAGAATTATTAGGATTTTGATAAAATTATTGTTAATGGGCAGTGGAGTGTCAGTAGTGTTAGCATAAATTTCACTATTAACACTTGGGAAGAAACTAATTACTTTAGTCCAGGGGTGTCCAAAAAGTCGATCGCGAAGCCAATTTTGGTCGATCACTAGGCCAATCTGCCAAGAACTGGCTGGCAAGAACCGACCAATTATGAGTGAAACAAATTGTCAAGATTTTTAACTTTTTTTGTTATTTTTGTTTTTGTTTTAAATTTTTTTTCAATACTAGATAGGTGAAGTCCAATAAGTCATACCATTATTGAAAATAATATTTTTAATCTTGACTTAATGTGTTTTTGTAACCGAATGCAACGCGTGAACATAACGCACAAATGCAACAGTATGCATGCAGTTATTGACTCAAAAAAACACAGCTATTTAGCTTGAATATTTGGTAGTGTTTTTCCAGTTTCAGATTACTATGTTTCATAGTAGTATAATTTTCTCTAATTCAAATTCATCCAAGTCCATGTATATTTTAAATTAATACTAAAATATTGTATAAAAGTTCTGTTAACGAGTATGTGTGTATATTGTATGTGCGTACATTCATATTGCACATTAATTAGCTAATAATATCTATATGCATATAACTGTAATACGCAGTTCTAATTTAAAATAATAATAAATTAAAGTAAGTTGTGTAGACATTATTGTGTGTGTAGAAGCACACCTACGTATATATGCGAAGGAAACTGTAATGTGATAGATTTTGTGACTTTAAACAACTTTTCTAAATTATCTATTTTAAGTTATAAATTTAGTTTATAAATTTGCTTGCATTTGCATATAAAATCCTAAATTCAGTGTGATAGTGTTACACATATAAGAGAATGTTTACACTTTACAGAACTGAAATCTCTTTTTTAAAAAAGATTTATTTCTTGGAAATCATTTTGACTCACACCTGGTACCCAAGAGCTGAAATTTAAAAAAAAAAAAAAATTAAAAATAAATGTAAGGCAAAATCACTGGACCAGCACTATTTATCAATTACTCAGCTGGAGTTTTTGTCTTTACTAAGATTTAATAAAGTAGTGTTAAAAACTAAAATATAAGACTTAAAGTTGTCAACAAGTTATGACTTATGCAGGGGAAGAGAAAGATTTGATATAAAAACTCCCAGTTTTCATTACTAAATGTTCATACTCTAATATTCAGAACATAGTAGTGCCCCCGTATGAACAATATTATTATTATTAATCAATATTATCTATCGACGGTGACCACGTGGAGTTTCAATTTTTCTTCTGTTTAAAATGTAAGTACCTTTTCTTATGCTTTAATTTAAATTATGGCTTTTCTTATCTATCTATTTACTTGATTAATGAGCCTTCTCGGCAACAGACGTTTAAGCTGAAGTCGTTAACGGAGTTAATGATCGCAGTTCACGAGTTTTTAGTTTTCTTGCAAAATATTTAATTCAATATTTATTATTTACTTTGAATATTCAATTTTTATCAGTTAAGTTTGGGGAAATAAAATTGTCATAAGTATTTCTTTTTTCATTTTAGTATACCCATGAACATGAGTAGTAAACCAAAAAAATCGAAAACTTATCATTTCAATGAAGAATGGGAACTCGACTACTTTTTTACAATGGTGAATGATAAATGTTGTTGCTTAATATGCTTTACCTTGATAGTCATTGCTAAAAAGGGTAATCTGGAGAGACATTTTATAGCTTTACATAACAAGTATCAAACAGATTATCCACAAAGTACCGAATTGAGAAAACGTAAAGTTAGGGATCTTAAAACTCAATTAAAAAATCAACAAAAAGTTTTTAAAAAGCCAATGTTGAAGTCACAAGCAGTAACTATTGCATCATTCAAAGTAAGTTATCTTTTAGCAAAAAAATGTAAACCATTTTCCGAGGGTGAATTTGTAAAGGAAACTTTTTTGGAAATGTCAGATTCACTTTTTAGCAATTTTCATAACAAGAGTGAAATTATTGCTGCAATTCAAGATCTGCAACTATCTTGAAACACTGTGGTGCGACAAATTGAGAAGATGAGTGGAAATGTAAAAGAACAGTTATATAATGATATTAATAGATGTTCTTGTTTTTCCCTTCAATGTGATGAATCAACAGATATAAGTGATACAGCACAATTACTTGTTTTCATTCGTATGATTTTTAAAGATTTTACATCTAAAGAAGAATTGTTGGGTCTGATTTCTTTGAAAGAAAGAACTAGAGGTGTAGATATATTCAAAGCCTTTAAAAACTTGCTCAATGATTTGAAAGTACCACTTTTTAAATTAGTTTCAATAACAACGGATGGTGCAGCTGCAATGATAGGTCGCATAAATGGATTTATAGCCCTATGTCAAAATGAAGATGAATTTCCAGCTTTTTTGAGCTACCACTGCGTAATTCACCAGCAAGTGTTAGCCAGCAAGAGACTAAACACAAAAGAAGTAATGGACATAGCGTTTAAAATTGTTAATTCAATTCGAGGAAGTTTCCTCAAACGTCTCTTCCAACTGCAGCTCAATGAAGGCCAACCTGAATTATTATTACATACCAATGTAAGATGGTTAAGCAGAGGTAAATTTCTGCAACGATTTCGTGATTTATTGCCTGAAGTAATAGATTTTCTCCACGAGCAAGAAGATGGTAAATGTGAAAATTTAAATGATGAAACTTTGCTTAGTGACTTAGCTTTTCTAACCGATTTTACTTCAATGTTAAGTCATTTAAATATAGAATTACAAGGTAAAAATAAAACAGTAATTAATATGATCAGCTGTGTAGATGCATATAAGACAAAATTTATTATGCTAATAGAAGATCTGCAACAAAATAATCTGAATCATTTTCCATATATGGCGGATCACCTACAAAAGCATAAACATATTAATTATAATATCGACAAATATGTCGCGGAAATCCAAAAAGTAATTGAAGATTTTAAGGTAAGATTCCAAGAATTTGAAAAAAAGAAATTGTGGAATGTATATCTTTTCCTTTTAAAATAGATTTAAATGTGAAACGCATTAGCCAAAAAATTTTAGACATATATTCATATGGAGCAAAAGGCTTTAGAAAATGAAATTATAATTTTACAAACTTGTTTAATCTTACAAGCTAGAAAATTTGAAGAAGATTTTTGGAAATACGTCAACTGAGAAAAATATTCCAATATCATCAAATGTAGCAAATATATTTATTTTTGTTTCGGATCTACATACCTGTGTGAATCGGCATTTTCATACTTAAAGTTAACGAAGACTAAACAACGTTCTGTCCTAACTCATTCCCATACTGAGGATTCTTTATTATTATTTTTTTCAAGATATACACCTAATTATGATTCCTTGGTTAGAGACATGCAAACACAGTTTTCCCATTACTGTGAAGATAATAAAATAAATTCTAAATATGTCTTTATCAGTAGCTAATTTGAATTAATAAATATTATTAATAATTACTCATGTTGCTTTAATTCCCACAGGCTGAGTTTTTTAGCCTGTTAAATAATTGTTATTTTTTTTACATAGGTAGATATATAAAAATAGTATGTATTTCACATCTTTTTCCACTTAGACTACGCCTATGACAACAAGTCAATTGCAATACATTTTCAAAATAAAAAGTCGATCTTATGAACACAAAAGTTGGCCACCCCTGCTTTAATCATTTCATTAATGACTCTCTGACGGTGAAAGGTAGAAATGCCATGTAATGAGAGACCATTGAATTTAATATTTTTTTGCATATTTCTTATGCTTAGAGCTACTGTCTTTTTATTCCAGATTAGTTTGGTGATGAGGGAGTATATATATATATATATTAATGAAAAAGTAAGTTTAATAATGAGTAAGAAATAATTAATATTAGGAAATATTATAATGTTGACTAGTGATGCCTTTTTGTATATTGAAAGGTATGCTTTGGATAATGCATTGATAGTGCTATCTACTGAAACAATAAGGTGATTTTGAATAAAAGTTTCATTGCATTGTATGAGAGGTGCATTGAAAAACCTAAAAAATTATGAGGAGTAGAGGAAAGATTGGAAGGAATGGTCTTACCTGTAAAAATATTGCAAGTAGAAGATTTGTTTTTATTAAAGTGGATTGAAAAATTATTAATATAGTTATTAAGTACAGTGTCAAATAAGGGAAGGAGTTTTTTTTTTTTAAGGGAGAAAAATAAATATGTCATCCATATAGATATGATTAAAGGTTTCGTTAATTATGGGAATGTGTATTCTTGGAATTTTGCTTTCTATTTCCAAAAGAAGGGGATTGATATAAGTTGTGAAGAGAGGAGAGCTAAGAAGGGAGCGTTGAGGAATAGAATTATGTGATCTTTTACTCCCTCCTTGTAAACTGCAACTCTGCTAAAAGTGTAAATAAATATATTTTTTATAATTTTGTTTATACATAAACACTTTCAGTTTACTGTATAATTTTAATTTATTAATAATTTAAAACTTTTAATATATAATAAGTGTTTATTTTTGTATAAAACAAAGCATTTTTATGGCTTCAGAATAATAATTAAAAAATAAATAATCAAATGGTTTATTGCTTGGGAGTTTATAAGAAGTTTGGCTTTGAGCTTCAGAGCCTGCCATTCTGTCTCAGTTTCAAACTATGCAGAACAGAACAATAATTTATTTTTACTGATACCCTCCCCCTCTTTAAATTCTTTATTAAAAGTGCCCACGAGCTTTCTAATTGGTAACTTCATCTAATATTTTTTTAAAGATTAATTATAATAATTATTAGTTTAAAATAGAAAAATTAGGCTTATTATTTATAGATATTAATTAAACACATTTTTCTTTAGTTTTGTTTGCAAACGTGTTTACAAACTAATTTATTTATTGTAAAAAATTAAAGATCACTTTTGAAATTTTGTTAGGATAATATCAAATTTTTGACTAATGTATATATGAATTGATGGTATTTACCTATAAGAGTCAGCTTTAAATGTCATAAATTTATAATTATATACGAACAATTTTAATAAATGTTTAATTTTTATTCAATATATAAGAACAAATCAGTACATAAATACAAACATTTGTAATCAAAATTAGTAATAAATGTAATAAACTTATTAAATTAGCTTTAACTTTTTCACATGGTAACAGTTGACAAAGTTCTTTAAAGATTGCTATTTGACACAGATTATTAAATTCATAACATTATTTTATTGGTAGCATATTAAAATTTCAATTATTCTATCTTCGAACATTACAAAAAAAAAAAAAAATTCTGATGGTAAACTTTATGTTAATTTTTTATTTGAAGTAGGATATTTTAATGATATAGAATTTAAAAGAGCATTTTAAATTATTTCTTTCTGGCAAATATTAATAAATATTTCCATTTTATTTCTTGATTCTGTAAAGAATTCATAATTCACAATATTATATTGGTTTGGCAATGATAGATTATCTGTTTGTAATAACAAATCGTGAGAGTTATACTCTGCTTCATTACTTGTTTATTATTTTATAAGTATTCAACACTGATTACTCTGCGGATATAGTTTATATATAATTAAAAATTCTAACATTAAATTAGTTTAATTAACTAGGTACTAAAAGTATATATTAATGCTGACCAACTACTAACTAAAGGCAAGTACTGTACTAGATAATCGATTTGTATCAAATTAAAAAAATATTAACCCCTTGCTATTTATATTACCCATCAAAATTTATCATTTGATTAATAATTTTGATTAATAATAATATGCTTAAAATCAGTCAATATTATGATTAATTTCACCTCTTTGTTTAGGGAAAAAATAAAATATAAAACTAATTTTATTATTTAATATTAAACGAAGTTAATTAAATGTAAAGAACACACACACATATATAAACACCTATATATATATATATTAAATTCGTTTATAATTAGGAATGTAATTTGTGACATAAAGAGAAAATTATTATTAATGAAAATTAAAAATTTTATTAATTATTTAAAGAATAAAAATATTAAAGCTTAAATATTAGTTAAATAAAGTTTGACTTGAATAATTAATTCTTATTATAATTTCTGTCACTAAATCAATTATCCTGTGGATATTAATATTATTACCTTCTTTTTTTTTCCTTTTGGAACTCTTCTAATTAATTTATATTCTTTATATATTGCTCGAAGCATACACATCAGTGTATATGTATATGTTAAACAAATCTTTTCATAGGCAAAAGATAGAATACAGAATTTATTTTGTTATGTGTGTGTGTTTATGAAAATCTACTTTTAACATAGAACTGAAATTTTTTGAATTTAATATCGATGGAGAAGGTTGATCCCACTGATCAGCCTCCACCTAAGCGGCGAAAAATGTGGCTACAACATCAGTTACAGAGATTATCCAAAACATCAAAACTTCCGGTTCCCTTTTCCATAACAAATTGTCTTACTGGGAAGTCTGCCATCTGGTTTTTACTGATAAAATCAAAACTGTTAACTTGCTTCTTATTGGAATACCCCGGTTCACAAAATTGACTAAATTTCTCAAGCTTAGTCCCAAGTTTGTTGACTTTCTGCTGAAAGTCAACCTTGGGGTTTTTCCTACAGGGTCCTTCCTTTGCTATCAATGGGGTTATAATATTGACCCTATTTATCCCCTATGTCTCGACCAGAAGGTGATATGTCTTGAAGTTCGCCATGGAGGGTGGTCCAGAAGTTACACTATGGGTCAGATCAGGAGTATGAACACTGCGGAGATTATCCGACCTTAATCGAGGCTCCCTATGCATCTTAGTGCTGCACTGCGCTATGATATCAAATCTCCTGAAGTTGTTGCTTTCTCCATTGGCTCTTATATGCCTTCCAGATTATTTTCTCCGACGAGTAAATTATTCCTTCTTCCTGACCGTGGAACTTAAGTGTGACTCGCGATTTCTGGGAAGGGGTTTTTTCTCTCTATAGTTCTCTAAAGTATTTTTTACCAATGAAATCTCTACATTCTGAGAGCAAAAACTCATCTCCAATCAGAAAGGTCCACTTATAAATGTAAGTAAATTCTTATTAGATAAAAGTTATCAATTGCTTCAGGGATTTCTTGAATCTTTTAACCCGTATAATTTTAATCCAATTATATATATATATATAGCACTCCTCCCCTTTACTTTAGAGAACCACGGTTCCCCCCCTTTTTCTCTTTTTTTTTAACACAAGTAATCTTTAAGGTAGACAGGAGGCTTCCGCACTCTTTGAGGTTTATCTTTCCCTGGTTTAAGATTACTCTCATGTGTGGTTACTTCTTCAGCCATTTTGTCAGCTCCCTTTTCTTCTATAATTTCATGATTTAGTCCTGTGTAGGGGGGTGACTTGTTTGTTACTCACTTCTTAATGTGGTTTGTGTGGTGAAGGAATTGTGTGCCCGTTTCTGATTCTATGAGTACAATTTTGTTTGAAAGTATTTTCAAGATCACACCTGGTGTCCACTTTTTTTTTAGGGAATCTCTAACCCAAATGCTTTGACCCACCATAAATTCATTGTATTCCTCTGTCGTAGTTTCAATGGATTCATGTCGGTGTAGTAGTGATAGTTTGGTTTTTAGTTTCCGGCCTAGTAACCTTTCAGCTGGTGAAATCCCAGCCGATGCTATGGGTGTGGAATGTTGGTTAAAGCATTGCTAACTGAAGAACTTCATGGGTTTGTTGAGATTCTGATTTGTTAAGGGCTTGCTTTAACTGGTGTACAGCTTTTTCAGCCAGTCCATTTGACTCTGGGTGGTAGGGTAGAGTGTAAATGTGTTTGATACCCCATTCCATTGTAAAATCTTTAAATTGGTCTGAGGTAAAACCAGAACCATTATCTGTTACCAGGCTTTCTGGTATTCCATGGAAAGCAAAAATTTCTTTAAGAGTTGATATTGTTTCATTAGACCCTGTATTCCTAAATAGTCTATATTCTACCCAGTTAGAATATGCATCTATTATAACCAAGAATAGGTTTCCTCTGAAAGGCCCTGCATGGTCCATGTGGACCCGCTCCCATGGTTTAGTTGCAGTTGGCCATGATGTATACGTTCGCGGTTTCTGATTTGCAGTTGACTGGCAGTTTGTACATGCCTTTACAGTGTTTTCGATGTCTTTATCTATACCTGGCCACCATACATAGGAATGTGCCAAAGCTTTGGCTCTTACAATTCCAGGATGTCCATCATGGATCAAACTTAGGACTGCTGGGCGACCTTGAACTGGTATGATTACTCGATCGCCTATCAGTATGCATTCTTTATTTATTGACAGTTGGTCTCGTGCTTTCCAGAATGCCACTGGGAGATTGTTGGGTCATTTAATTGGCCAGCCATTACATATCCAATTCCATAATAGTCTATACCCATCTTCTAATTTAGTCCATTTTGCTACTAACTCGCTATTCAACACATTTTATTCCCATGTATCTATGTAGTTTATAGAGACTTGTCCTATTGTTTTTTCCATTATTATCTGGTATTCGGGACAGTGCGTCAGCATGTGTTATAAAGCTGCCTCTCCTGTATTCAAGGGAATAATCATATGCAGATAATATTTCAATCCAACGCAGCATGCATGGGCTTAAGTGATCGGGTAATTGTTTTGACCTCGAAAATATTCCCAGTAATGGTTTGTGGTCAGTGATTGCTGTAAAATGCCTTCCATAGATATTGGTGGAACTTTTTTATCCCAAAAATGATTGCCAAGTCTTCTTTGTCTAGTTGACTATAGTTTCGTTCAGACCTTGATAATGTTCTTGAAGCATAAGCTATGGGTCGTTCACCTTCATCTGTGGGGTGGCTTATTACTGCTCCTACTCCATATTCTGATGCGTCAGTGGTTAATATTACCTGTTCATTGTTATTGTAGTTTATGAGTAGGTCATCTGATGTTAGCAAGCTTTTTGTCTTCTTGAATGCATCTTCATGTATTCTATCCCAGCTCCACTTCCGGTTTTTCTCTAATAACTCGTATAACTTACTGGCAATGTGGGATTTTCCTTTTAAGAAAACATTCAAAATATCCAATAAGGCCCAGGAAAGATTGTAATTCCTTGACATTCCGATGTGTTTTTGCATTTTTAATAGCCCGTATCTTTTCAGGCATTGGTTTTTTACCATTATTGGATATTATATGTCCTAGAAATTTAATTTCTGGAGTATTCCAGATACATTTTTCTTCATTTAGTCTGGCTCCTGATTTTGCTAGATTTTCACAAACTTCATGAACCTTGCTCTGGAGTTCTGTTTCTGAATTTGCCATTATTAATATATCATCGAAGTAAGTTATCACACCATTTATTCCTCGGAGTAGTTGGTCTATGTTTGATTGGAAAATATTTGGTGCGGTGGTAATTCCAAAAGGCAAACGGTTGTATTTAAATAGACCAAAAGGTGTAGTCAGTGTTAAGATCTCTGCTGACTTTCCTGTTACTGGTATTTGGTGAAATGCAGCATTAAGGTCTAATTTTGCATAGTGAGTTGCTCCCTCGAGAGTGGCTAATACTTCACACGTTTGGCACTGGATAATTGCTTTTATTTAAAGCTGGGTTAACTGTTATCCGGTAATCCCCACAAATATGTATACTGCCGTCTGGCTTAGTAATGATTACTATGGGTGTCGCCCACTCTGAGTTTTCCGTAGGTGTTAATACCCCTTTATTTGTTAACTCCTCCAGTGCATTGGCTAGTTTTTCTCGTTGCGCGTATGGCACTCTCCGTGGTTTACACAACACAGGCTTTGCATTCTCCCTAAGCTGTATTTCAACTGGTTTTGTTCTAATTTCCCCTAGTTCTTTTTTAAACAATGACGGGAATGTATTGCGTATTTCCTTTTCAATCATAATTTTTTTTGTGATAGTTATTTTGATGCCTATAGGTTTAAACCAATTTCTTCCAATTATGGGGTTTGTTTTTCCATGAATGATATATAACGGGGGATCGGTGATTTTGCTATTTGTTTGTACCGGAACAATAACTTTCCCGACTATTTCAATGTGTTTCCCGTTTACGTCTTTTGCTATCAGATTTGTTTTTTCTAGATTACATGTTCGATTGTGAAATTGCATTATTGTTTTCCAATCTCTATAAGCCATTAAAGATATTCCGGAACCGCTGTCAATTTCCATGGCAAATGGTCGGTCAAATATTTTTACTGACAACATTATTTGATTGTTATTAACGGTTTCCGTATTTTTAATTTGCACTTGCTTGTTGTTTTTACACGATTCCGCTAAGTGTCCTATTTTCCTGCAATTTCTACATTTACTCTTTTTCCATTTACACATTTTTGCTAAATGTCTGGATTTTCCGCATCTGTAACACTTCATTTCATCATTTTTATTTCTTTCCGCGAAGTTTATTTGTTTGCATGTTTTAGCTAAATGTCCGGATTTTCCTCACCTGAAACACTTCATTTCGGCATTTCCGTTTAGTACCACGAGGTTTATTTGATGCCATTCTGTTGCCGTTGCGCTCTGGAATTGTTTTGATTGCTCCATAGTTGCTTCGTGTGCGAGGCCCATTTTGATCGCTGTTTTGTATGTAAGGTCATCGATTGTTAATAACTGCTCTCGGAGTCTCCCGTCAGACATGCCCCATAAGAATTGCTGCAATAGTGCTTCTTCCAAATAATTCCCCAAAACACAATCTTTTGCTAACTCCTGTAGTGCAATATCGAATTTGCAAGTGTTTTCGCCTCTATTTTGCCTACGATTCTGGAAATGGAGGCATGCTACATGTTTGGTTGGTTTGGGATCAAAATATTTTTGAAGTATGTCCTGTAGTTCTGAATATTTCAGTTCTTCTGGTTTTTTCGGGTTACATAAGTGATTTGCTGTTTTAATTACATCTGGACCCGCAAAATACAGTAGAATGGCAATTTTCCTCTCGTCCTTTACAATATTATTCATTAAAAGGTATTTATCTATGCGGCTTGCATATAGAGGCCATTCTGATTGTCTATGCACGTCAAATTTTCCAACGTTTACCTGCGCCATGTTTAATTTGAACGGTGTCACTTATGAATTTGTGAATTTCGGATTACTAGTTTCCCGATGTTTATATATTTCTGAATATCCTACTGGTTTGTCGACTGCGCCAATGATATGTCTTGAAGTTCGCTGTGGAGGGTGGTCCACAAGTTACACTATGGGTCGGATCAGGAGTATGAACACTGCGGGGATTATCCGGCCTTAATCGAGGCTCCCTATGTATCTTAGTGCTCCACTGCGCTATGATGTCAAATCTCCCAAAGTTGTTGCCTTCTCCGTTGGCTCTTATATGCCTTCCAGATTATTTTCTCCGACGAGTAAATTATTCCTTCTTCCTGACCGTGGAACTTAAGTGTGACTCGCGATTTCTGGGAAGGGTTTTTTTCTCTCTATATGGCTATTGTTCTCTAAAGTATTTTTTACCAATGAAATCTGTACATTCTGAGAGCAAAAGCTCATCTCCAATCAGAAAGGTCCACTTATAAATAATGTAAGTAAATTCTTATTAGATAAAAGTTATCAATTTGTCCAGGGATTTCTTGAATCTTTTAACCCGTATAATTTTAATCCAATTATATATATATAGCAGAAGGAAACCATTGTTCACATTTTGGATCACTATGGATCGTGGATTCACTTCCGAAAACTGGCTTTACGATAGATTAATAACATGGATACTGCCAACGTATTAATAACATGGATACTGCCAACGTTCTTCTCAAGACTGCAATCCAAAAGGGATGCTTTGAACCAATTAGGCTTGCTACCTTTATAAACTTTTCCATTTGGTCAGTCAGATGCAGGGTTATTTTTGATAAGGGGATTGGCTGTTCTATTGATGAACTTTTCGTTAGCACCCTACATAACATCAGTGAAGATGACAAATGGACTTGCCAACCCTCATTGGCCAAACAGACCTGGGGTCAGACCAGGCTGTAGTTTAATTCTGGGAACCCTATTGCCTTGTCTTCCGGCTCCATATGTAATCTTTGAAATCTACTTAACTGTATATATATGTATGTAATCACTATATTTGATTTGCTCTGTATACTTATTGATCCTATTGCCTTGTTTTCCGGTGCCTTATGTAATCTTTGAAATTTATCTTGTTGGCTTATCTGTATCATATGTAATTGTGGTGCTTGATTTAGCTATGTATACTTGTCTTTTCTTGTATTTTACCTGTATGTGAATAAATTTGGTTTTGAAATGTATTATGTAGTACATATGAGAATCAATAAATATTGTAGATATACTTATAATGTATAGTTTATAACATATTTTGACCTGATTTTCATCAATTTATTATTTTTATTAATGAGAACACCAGTAAAATTATTGTTTTGGGGTATAATGTTGGAACACCATATTGGTTGTTGTAAAAATATTGCAAAAGTAGAAATTTTCTTATTTGAATAGTATTAAGTTTACAGTCTGAAATTTATATACATCTGGCACTGGACCATTGTCTCTATTAAAATAGATCAAAGAAGGAGTAAATATGTGAAGATGGCAATCTTCATCATTCCCATTGAATATTTACAATCAATGAATTAATAGTGTCAATAAGCACTCATCAACAAATATAAAAGGAGCATGAGAGAATCAGCATATAATAAAAATAAGTAGTTAATAATAATAATAATACGTTACACACCAGCATTAAACAAGAATAATCAATAGTCATCTCTTGTGAATGATCCAAAAGAGATTATCTAGCCAATGCCAAACTAGGACATAATTTAAAACGATCATCATTAGTACTCTGGTCATATGATTCCATGAATGTACAGGCTATCTATAAACTAATTTATAATCTGTATAAAAAGTAAAGATCAGTGAATGGTCTTTAAAGGTGGTCTTGATATTTGTTCCATCCAGATATATTTTCCACATACTTTAATGGTCAGAAACATGTATCTTGCTAACACATTGCAGAATTTAATCCGAGACACGAAAGTCGACGCTCTAGGGGGTGTTGCCTTTCAGAAATCCCGAGTTCGAATCAAGTCTAGACTCCACAGCACCACCTATGTGATAATGCATCTGATGCTACTCATAATATAGTTTCTTGCCAGTGCCGGTGGTCAGGGAGAAGCAAGAGATTCTGTATTAAAATACATTATTAGGCTCGCTAACTAACGACTATGGATGGTACAAAATATATATATATAATGAGAAATAGACCAAGGTAATGGTGTGGATCTTGGAAAATAAATAAGTAATATCAAAATGATTAAAATTTAAATACTGTTTATTAATTGGACATTATAAAGATGGCATTGTCGTTATAAGCCAGACCGTGCCATTAACTCATTAAAATATAGATTTGAAATAAATTTAATGAAGTGCCATTTAGATTTACGTTAATGGCTTGTTAATTTATTTATACTCTCTATCCCTCGGGTTAATGCAAGATAATATAATAATGTGCTTAAGCAAAAGTACAGTTAGGTGAAGAAAGGCTGATTTCAAGATATACAAGGCCTACAGCGAATATAATAAGTGTTTGCTTAATTCAATTTTACATTTAAGATTTGAGAAAAGAACTTGTATTGAATTCAAGAATGGTGCGGATGAAAGCTCGCTGAGCTAGAGGCATGGAAGTGATTAAGATGTGGGCAATTTAAAAAAATACTTAACATTTAATATTAAAAAAGATTGGTGATACCAGTGGAAGTTTAATTTACAGGATGGAATGCAGAATGTTGAAACCATATTGCTTTGTAAAATAAAATAAAATGATAAAATAAAGCAGATGGGATGGTGTCTCACCATGGACCCTGTGGAAGGTTTCGTAACAATCAATCCAAGTCTGGCATCATACCATGAAACTCCATGGCTGAGTTACTTAGGCATAAAATTCCGAGGTAAGGCTTTCTAGCACATACACTATCTGGAAACTGCAAGAAGGAGAGGGAATGGCCTGAGCCATAAGTCCCTAGAGAAAAACAAAGCAGGCCTCAAAACAACCAGTATACCTACACTGGTAACAGACAATGTAAAGCATAAATGAATATATAAAAGAGTGATTCTAATTAAGCAAAGGTGCTTAATCAATTGCTAAATAATTTGAAGATGGTCCACACATTCTCGACCTCAACTTACGTTCACAAATTACGCTATCATTTTATAATAAAATAAGTTATTTTAAAATAAGAAATTGGAGGGGAATGCATGATTAAATAGGGGTTCATAAGATTATATGTAACCATGCATTTCTCTATATTATAAAGTTTATTATTAACTTCACACATAATCTTGCGTTATACAAAAAAAAATGGGAAATACACATTTCTTAAAAGTCATAATTATTTAAAAGATTAATAAAATTTAAAATAAAATAGCACTCGAACAAGCGATTTTATAAGACATTTAGTAAGGGATCAGTTATACAATTTATACACAATAATATGGTGGCGTACTAATAAAAGGGAAAAGAAATAATTTGCTTGTTCGATGACTATCTAAGCACACTGCCATAATGAAAGACATAAAGATAAATTAGCAAAATAGAAAAATATCAACCCAAGGATAGAGAGAAAAGCACACAAGATTATAAATATTTTATAGAATTATGCAGTTTTATAATAAAAATACATTTAAAATTTAGCTAGCATAAAAGGGAATATAATACAAGATCTCTTGGGTTAATTGAGGTTATCTCATATAATTTGGGCAGTCCTTGGGTTAATTGAGGTTATCTCATATAATTTGGGCAGTCCTTGCACATTTTGGTTTTCTCCTGTCGACTTTAATTGGAAGCTTTAATGGAAGTTAAGCAGCATTGATCTTGATGTGGCAGCTTCATGATCCATGATCAAATTTGACACATTTTCAGCAGCAGCGGCAGTTTACAATAGGTACGGGGCATCTGATGGTATGATGTCGCAGGTTGGTCATTTCGAGAAGGAAGAGAGCCTTACTGCCGGCCCTACTCAGACATCTTACTTTCAATTAGCAAAGGCTGGTATCAAAATATACGAACTTTTTGAAAATTAAGGCGAATTTGGCCTCTTGGTATACATAGTTTCACTAAATTCAGCTGTATTAAACTCTCAAAATAGTATATTCAGCTGCTAATTCAACTGAATAAATTTAAAATAAGATCTCAAAATTTAACTAAGAACAACTCTGAGTCAGAATAGAATCAGAATAGACAAGCATAGAATATAATAATTAGAAAAGCCTATCAAAGTAGACAAGCATAGGATACAAAAGCATATCATAATTAGCAAGGTATATCCTTTTTCAATTAATAAAATCAGCCCTATATATTCCAAGAGAGCTTACAATAGAACTACCCTGCTGCAATCAATCTAGCACCAAAAATAAACGCTGCACTTATCTTATCTGAACATCTAAAAACAGGAATTTTATAATTAGTTTTACTCTTAAGATATTTGGATTAGAACTTTAATTTTGTTTTAACAATATTTTAATTAAAAAATACCTGAGTGGACATCTGTTGTTTATCTTATGCCCAAATATTTAAGCCACTAATTTATTTTAGAAATTTAATTAATGAACCCTATTGTTCTCTTCCTAACCCTCATCTACTTTTTACATAAAATTTGTGGCGGGATTTTTATAAATCTAAAAACAATAAAATTATTTACTTTTTAAATTCGAACTGTTTAAATTTATTTAAAATTGAAAATTATTTTATATTAAATGAAAGCAAATATTATAAATGTAATATTTCTAAAATAAATAGATTTAAACAAAAATGACTTTAAATAATGAAACTATTATTTTTATTTAAGTTTTAAAATATATTATCGCAGTACTGTATAAGTATGACTTATATGACCTACTTTTTAAAATGAATATGTATACGTGTGCATACACGCATTTAATAAATTATTAATGTTAGGGTTTTTAAATTATATATATCACAAGCATTTATACATTCATGATCTAATTTAGGCAGGATTTCATCATATAAGTAGCAGTAGAGACACACTGATAAATTGGGGTTTAAACTAGGGTATGAGGGTAGAAAAGAAGTGAAAGAAGGTGAAACGAAGATTTATAAAGCAAATCTTACTGTTTCAATACAAATAAATAACCATTTTTCTCTATAGCTAGCTCAGGATCAAAAAACTCTATGGACTGTGACAGTGAAGAAGAGAAAATATAAATGTACTTACTTCACCTACTTTAGGTAAAATAATTTTACTACGATAAGTTACCAATCCCTTAAAACATCATGATATGTTGAAATCAAGTCACACACTGTCAATTCATAGAACAGATAGTAGGAGGAATAAAAATATTAACACTATTATTTGTTTAAATAATTATTTAATAAAATTAACTAATAAATTCAGAAAAGATATCACTATATGATAATTCCAAATCTAACATATTTTCTGTAAAAAATATAATTTCATAAAACAAGATTATTTCTTATTGTAATGGTCAGAATCGTATATTCTCAACAAAAGTCAGAGTCCAAGGCAAAAATACTAAATCTGATTGAGATGAGACACGGGGTTCCATGTCTGACCAAATTCCAACCCATGTGCCTGTGTTCCATGCTTCGCTACTATGAACAACACTTCCTATGATATATTAAAGTTCTATTTAATCCGTGTCCCGCTGAACAGAGGGAAGCATGGGGTTCTATTAAATTTTAACTGCACTATGTACATCCTTAATGGATTTAATAAATGAACAATAAATAATTTTAATAACTAAATTGGAAAATAAATATAAACATTACACATAATAAATTTCATTTTAATTAATGGGTTTGATTTGATTGGAATATGTTAAGAAAGATAATGGAAACGAGGTAAATTTAAACAAGTTTACTATAATTGATAATGGTTAACATAAAATAATATAGATTACATTAAACTGGTGATTAAAATATCCATTTAATGCCATTATGCATTTATACAATTAGACAAATGCCAAGAATGTAATTCATGTAAATCGAATAATCCTCGTGCTTGTGAGAGATTGATATCCATAACCATTTAATGTGCCAAATGATATTCAATTCCCCTACTATTGTTTACCAAAAGAACAAGATTTATAATAACCAGAGACATAGATCATATTCAGCATTAATATCGCTGAATATCTAAGACAAGCAATGTAATATTTAAATGTAATTATTAATTCTAAAAGATAATGCAAATCATGATTTGCACCACCGGAGCTTCTAATGCTTTTGGATAAATTCATGAATAACTATAATACAAAGAATGGAACTAGCTGAATTGGTATTACATGTGATTCACTATAAGCAATTTAAAATGAACTTATTGGGATTTGACGGTATGGATGAGAATTTACCTCCACATACAAGATGTGCAGTTTGTTAGAACTGAGAAGCTTGCTAGTGAAATAATTATATAAAGTATAAATTGAGGTTCAGAAATTGGATAAGCTACACAAACATCCTGGGTTTATACCCCAGTTGCCTATTTGGTGCATATATCTGAACAATTTGACCCATAGGCATGACTCCTGCCCACTGTTATATGGGCAGCTGACATAATTGGGGCCAGTCATTGCCATTTATCCATAAAGATTAGCAAGGTAGGAATATATCTATATCACAAGTTCACGTCAGCAATACATAAATATACACTAGCCATTTCCTAAAACAAGCATTGAAACAAGCTAATGCAATAATAAAATGGACTGATTTATTACTATACTAACTCCGTATAAACAAATAGTTGACCAACATTATCGACCATTATTTTAGTAATGGTGACATGCATTTCAAGGGATATTATGGTTAATTGATAATTATAAAATGCACATTTATACTATATCTTTATGGTTAGATTTACATTTATTTGCTAAAATAATCTTCATAGATTATACTTTATAACATTGGATTGGCCAACAACCCAAATAATTATTTTTTAAGGAATGAATTGAATTTCAAATTATATCTGAATATAAATCATTATAACAATTCCGAGGCAATCAAATATTACAACTAAGCAATCTAATTTCTAAATAGGAGTAGAATTTAAATAACAAACGTTATTCTATAATTATTAGATCGAAGATATAATTAGTAATATATTCAATACCAAACTTACTGTACCTAATATGCTTGCCATTTCAGGTGGCATTTGGCATATTATCACATAAATTAGTAAGAAACTTAATAACTAAAACTTATAAGATTGAAATAGATATCACTGCCAACTGAAAGTAAAGATTAATTACAATTTAATAGGATGGTTATCAATTTACAATTTCATAAGTTTAAACAAAATTAAAGGTTTTACAGAGATTAACATTGAATTTGAACGTTCAATAGGATTTATAGAATAGCTATAACTTTAGATTTATCATTTAAAGTTCATTTTAGAGTTCTTTGTGGTGGTAATCTGTGTAAGCACATCACTTGTTTTCATCAGTTCTTGGTTGCAGGTAGAGTAGCAATCATTCTTCATAGGATAGGCAGCTTATCTTTATATGTGGGCAACATCAATATGGCTTTTTTCTTAATGGAAATTTCTTCCATCATTGTAGTGGTTTAATATTTTTAGCATGCAGGATGAAGGCAGAGATCACCATTCTTTGGGCTTGGAGAACAGCAACTTTCACCTCTCCTATTGAAACATATCGCAGATCAAACTTGTGTAGATTTTGTTAGGCAATGCTCATAAAAATTTGCAGTAAATTTTTACATAGAAAAATGATGGGCTGTATATACCTGCCTTCATTTAACTTATACATTTTTATATAATTTTACCTAATGACAAAATAAGTTATTAGCATATCATGCCATATAATTTTAGAAACAAATTCAAGCGTCTTTTGTCCAATTTTTGGCAGGATGTTTACAGGAATTTACTTTTTGTTTTTATAATATTTTAGTAATTTGCAAAGTTTATTAAGTGCTTATTTTTTAGATGAAATATGTTTTCACAAATAACTATTGTTTTAATACCTTTTTACACCAATTAACATGCCATTCCCAACCAGATTTGAATCAACTATTTTAGAAATCAATTTTAAAATATAACAAAATATGTCCAGTATATATGTATCACAGTGATATGTACAATTAACACATATACATGCGATTTTAATATTTTTGAGTTATTAAATTAAGTGAAATTGTAACGCAGATTTATAAATCTTATTTTAATCTATACATAATAACTAGATATCTGGTGTTAATATATATGTAAATCTGTGATTATACAGATAACCACACATAGACATTTATTGGTGCACATTTAAGGTTTGAACATGGGCAAAGAGAATTGCATGAGATCAGAATTGATTCTAGGATATAACATAGGTGAAACAAATATGGCATGGCAAATATTCTGTTTCACTATTGATTTCTATTACTAAATTTATTAACATTTACTATCTGGTTTATTCTGTTTTTTAATAATTTAATCAGGAAAACAATATGTTACAATAAAAGATAAAAAAACACTTAAAACTAACTAAAACCTTCTCACTCTTTTTTTAATGAAAATGGGAAAGTCTCATACTTGTTTTCATTTTAGATGGGAAAATGTTAGAACAAAACAACTATAAAAATGTTTCAACAAAAAAAAAAACACCTAAATCTAAATTATTCATTATTACTTACATTAAAAATTATCTGTGACTTACAATACTTTAATACCATGGATTTTATTATTTTTGTTCATTTATATTTATAATTTCAGTGTCTTTTCAGATCAGTTTTCTTCTTATATGTTTCAGGGTCTTTCCTGTTAGTTTTTCTTTCTTAAAGCTTCAATTGTTAAGTTTAAGTAATTCTTTTTTACAGAAGTTCTCCCATTAACTTTTTCCTTTTGGTAGCTTCACATTTCCATTATAATGATAATTTCCAAATTGACACAGATTTCCAGGGTACATTTTACAACATTATAATATTCAGTTCAGATTAATGCAGACTGAGATAGTTGTGCTTTTGGATGGAACACAAGGCTTGTTGCAGATTTCTCCCAAGATTATTCTTCTATATTTTTTTTTAGTGAAAAAAGCTACATGTTTAGGTGATACTTTGCTTCTAGTAAAACTTAACACATGTTTTTTTTTTTCAAATTTATTTCAAACACCATTTTTTCAAATTGTTTAGTCTTACTTCAGATTACAAGCTTAACTTCTCTCATTTCCCTTCACATATAAACTGCTACTACTGTTTTTGCTAATAGTAGAATCAAGAATGACTGTTCATAAGACACTAAAGTCTACTGCCTTAGTCTGTTCCCCCTATCTTTTTTGGTAACAATCTTGTTATCCATCCAATCATATAATATCTCTGAAATGGTAATAGATTCTATTTTTATAAAAAGATATTTTTTTCCTTTTGTAAAAAAATAATTAAAAATTCCAATCATTAAAAAAATTTTCTGTGGTTATTGCAATTTTTGTGCCTTAACTTCCAAAAACAGTATAATTCTTTAATTATACTTTCATTTGAACAAGATTGCTGTTTGTTTTAGAGAGATAAAGTTAAAAAGAAAAAAAAAGCAACTTTAATTAATTAAAAACAATATTCTTAACAATGTTAAAACCTTATTTTTTTCTTTTCTTTTAAAAAAGTGATAATCATTATTTAAAATGTTACTTACTTATCTCTTGTTATTTTTTTTTTAAGTTAAAAACTTATAAATAAATAAAATTATTGAAGAGAAAGAAAAAAGATTATTTATTTTATTCATCATCATCATCAACCATTATCAATCCACTGCAGGATGAAGGTCGCTCCAAGTTTAATCCATCTTCACCGATCTTTAGCTTCTCTTTTCCACAACACCCCTGCACATTTTCTTATTTCATCCATCCATCTCACATGTGGTCTCTTTCTGGGTCTTTTACAATCTCTTGGAATCCAGTTTAAAATTTCAATTGTCCATCTATTATCATTTCTTCTAGCAATATGTCCAGCCCAACTCCATTTCAATCTTTTAATTTTTTCAATAAGGTCAGTAACACTTGTTGTTGTCTTACCCATACATTGCGTTTTCGATCTCTTCTTGTTACTCCCAACATACATCTCTCCATACTCCTTTGAGTGGTCTGAAGTCTCTGTATTGCTCTTCTATTAAGTGTCCAAGTCTCAGATCCATAAGTAAGAACTGGTAAAACGCATTTTTTAAAAACTATTCTTTCAAACGCATAGGCATATTTCCTTTTAGTATCAAGTTATTTCTACCAAAAGCACTCCAACCAAGTTTAATTTTATGATTAATTTCCTCCATTATGTTTCCATCTGTATTAATAATCTGACCAAGGTATTTGTAACTTTTAACTTCTTCTAATTCTTCATAATCAATCTTTATTTTCATATTTTGAGCAAATCAATTAAACATTACTTTAGTCTTTTTAACATTTATCTTCTGTCCTACTTTTCTACTTTCATCTGCTAACTCCTGCAACATTTCCTGCAGCTCTGAAGCATTATTTGAAAAAACAACTACATCATCTGCAAAATCTAAATGACTTAAATACTCTCCATTTACTTTCATTCCTTTAGTTTCCCATTTTAATCCACAAAATACTTCTTGCAGCACTGCTGTAAAAAGTTTTGGTGATATGGAGTCACCTTGTCTTACACCTTTCTCAATGTTGATTTTTCCAGTATCATTATGTAATCTAATTGTTGCTGTTGCATTTTTATAAATATTCTTTAAAATATGACAATAACCTGGATTTATACCTTGATGATCTAATGCTTTAATCACTGAAGAAATGTGTATAGAATCGAATGCCTTTTCATAATCTACAAATCCAAAACATAATGACAACTCATATTCATTTGTCCTTTCTATGACTTCTCTCAATGCCTGGATATGATCTTTTGTCCTAAAACCACTTTTAAATCCAGCTTGTTCTCTTGGTTGGTGGAAATCCAAAGTTCTCTGTAGACGAGTTGTAATTATCTTGGTAAAAATTTTATATAAAACTGATAAAAGGCTGATAGGTCTGTAATTTCTAATATCTTCTTTATCACCTTTTTTAAATATTAATATTATTACTGCATTCTTCCAATCTTCCGGTACATCTTTATCATTTAGACATTTGGTATATAACTTTGCTAAAATTGTTTCTATTTCTTCACCTGCTTCTTTTAATATATCAATTATAATTCCATCATTTCCTGGAGCCTTTCCTTTCTTCATACATTCAATTGCATGTCTCACTTCTTCATTTAAAATTCTGGGCAATTCGGAAGATGCAATAGATATAGGAGGTATTTGTTCTTTATTACTATATAATTCTTGATAAAAATCTTCTACCAATTTCATGATGTCATCTCTCTTTTTAGTAATAATTCCATCTTTTTTTCTTATTGCAGATATAAATTTCCTACCAATACCAAAATGTTGTTTAACATTCTTGAGACTTTTATTTTCTTCTACAGCTTTCCTTGCTATTTCACAGTTATACTTTCTTATATCATTTTCAACTTTTTTCCATACCATTTTACAAAATTCGAGATATTCAATTCTTTTTAATACATCATTTTTGTATATCTTCATATTCCTTCTTTTCTTCATAAATTCTCTAGTCTCAGTAGAAATTTTATTAGTCAATTGCTGCTTTTTTCTTTATTTTATTGTTATTATATATATATATTTCTCCCTTTTATAAATACTCTTAACAAATATTGAATAGTCACATTCTTATTGTTTGGAACTTTTATTCTGAAAAAAAAAAAAAAAAAACTTGGGAAGAAATAATTTTTCTCAATATATTTTAATGGCATTATTATTATAGCTCCAGTATTTTGAATAGATCACATCTCCCATTTCTTGGATAATATAACTAACTAAAAAGAAATTAGTTGGTTTAATAGAGATACTAGTATTGAAAAATATGCATGTATAACATATTCGCATGTAAATTGGGTGTTAAAATTTTTATCACTCATGATTCATAAACACTTTGCCAAATTAACTTTTTTAACAGATCAACAGAGGTTTTATAATAGCATTTTAATAATACTCTTCTTATTTTTAAATATATGCCTCTCAGTTGTTAAATCACTGTAGATTGTTAGAAATTTAAAAAATTACTACATATAAATATGAAATAATAGCAATAATTTTAAATTGTAATATCTCTTGCAATTGCATATTGTAATAAAAATGTATTTCAGCATAGTTTCTTTAAACTGAAATAAAAAGTTCATGAATAAGTTTATCTTTTTTATCCCAGTTGTTAATTAACATGTATGTATAAAAAAAAATATTTAAAAAGTGTTAGCAAAAATAAACCCAATGACATGTTGAGAGATAAATGGACTTCAATTAGAAATGAATATATAATCAAAGTTTGAATCAAACCTCAACAAATGAGGATAGTATTCAGTTTTCTCATATACATTAACTAAATCATTTCAGTTCATAACAAAATTTAAAATGCTCCTCGTTTATTCAGAAATTATAAATACTATTTTAAAATTAATTATACAGTGATATATATATAATTGTATTTTCTTCTACATTAAGTGTGACTTATTCTTGTGAATAATGTATATATATATATATATATTTGCTTTTGTGCATTATATATGTCATTTTGTAACAGGAAAATATAAGAATAGTATTGGAAACAAAAAAAAAAGTAATTTATATATTGCTTTTATTGATTTGTATAAGGCATTTGATTCACTTCAGATATTGTTTGAAATTAGTAAGTTGTCCAACCAAGTTTATTCATATTACAGAGCTTTTATATAATGGAAAACCAAAGGCATTTGAAGTAAAAACTGATGTGAAGCAAGGATGTGTATTTGTTCCAATATTGTTTTTGATTTTTATGACAGTGGTCTTTGGAACTGGTTTTATGCAATTTAATGTAACATGGATCAAAGTGCAATACAGATTTAACAGGGGAATTTTGAATTTGAATCAATTAAAGGGAAAACAAGAACTTCATCTTTTTGCATTCTAAGATATATAGTATGTTGATGATTGTACTATTTTTGATATTTCAAAAAATGATCTGTAGATTGTATGAATGCAACATTATAAAGACTTTAGTTTAATAATTAATGTTAAAAAAACTCAAGTTTTTTTATGAGATAGCAATGAAAGAAAAATTCTCAGCAACTTTAGCTTGGTTAGTTATCAAGTTGAGAATGTAAATATCTTGGTAGTTTTTAAGTAGTGAGGTTGACTTTCATATTGAAGAGCAGCACAGACTCCAATGTATTGCTGAACTTTTAATAATTAAATGTTAGGGTATTTCATGACAGGGAAATAACTACTGCAATTAAATTTGCTGTATTGAAAGCTGTTACTTTATCTAATTTATTATATGGAAGTGAGATTTGAATACCTATTGATGCATAAAGGCATTAGAAAACTTTCCTTTAAGAACACTTTGTAAAAATTTTAAAATATAATCGCATATTGTAAAACTAATCATTATCTTCTTCAACTTGCTGAATGTGATACTAGAGTTCACCATTGTAAAATCACATCTTTGTTGGATTGGACATTTTATGGTGAACTAGATATAGTTTTCCTGAGAAATGTAGAATATGCTTGTGTTATAAATATTATCTCAAAATCATTCTAAAGAAGTGCACTGTTGATTGTTTTTATTGAGAAGATATGACAGAGAATAGAATATTATCAGAGAGCTACAATTAGATATGATATTGAAATACTTAAAAAAGTTTTCTGCAGAAGTTAAAAGTCAATATATCAAATAAACAAACACCAAAAAAAGAATTATTATGCTTTACATGTGATATATTTGTCATTCACAATTTGGTTTGTATAATTATTGTAAAAATCATCTTTTGAGTAGTTTTTTTTTTTTTTTGGGGTGGGGAATTGGAATGCCCATAATCATTTATAAGTGGTTGCTACTACTGACAGTAATGCATATTCAAATAAATATTATTTATTTATTTTTTGAATGCACATATTTGATTATATCTAATTCAAATTTTTGCATTTACAAAGTATTTGTCAATAAAAGATCACTACACATTTGTGTTTTTCCCCAAGAGATCTTTCACTTGTCACTAATTGATTATGATCAGGCTATTTTACTATTTTGAATCATTTCAAAAACTGTACTACTATTCTGAAAATAATATGTTTTTATAGAAATGAATGAATCCTCTTAATTTATGTTTATATTATTTTATGCATGATCAAGTAAGTATAACATAGTCATATCAATTGATCATACCTATAATTATTATTTTTTTGTAAATAAACTATTTTTTCAATCATGAGTTGAAGCTTAAAGCAATTCATATACATAGAACAAATTTAGCATCCTCATTTAATGAACTACATCTTTGAAATCATATTAAATCTGAAATAGTTTTTATTAAATAAAACTGTCTCTATATGATTCATTTAATAAAAATGTCAATTTATTTTATAATAATAATTAGTACAATCATTGATGTTAAAAGAAATCCCTAATTTGTTTACATGAAATCAAATAATGGCATTCAAAGCCTGTGATGTTTATGCTTTGATAGAATGGTGGATTTGAGAAACAAAAATCCGTGGATTATAGATCAATCTTTCGTTTCTCATGTTTGAATATTTTATGATCTGAGTGACAAATCATTTGATTATTCTTTACAGCTGTGATTTGGGAACTAAATCAATTAATAAAATTTAATATTTATAATTATATGTTTATGATTTTGAATTTTATTAGACTAATTTTAGATACAGTTCTTATTATTTTTCTTGAAAAGTATTTGGCATTACTATTTCAGAAACCTATAGGGAAGAATTATATCTTTAAAACCTATAAGTCATGATCTCACCACTGTTGATATATGATACATCTTTTATCGTTGCTGAAAACTGTATTGTCAAATGTTTTTTAAAATCAGTATGAATCAAAGATCTTTCAATTCTTTAGATCTACACTGTTCCTTTCATTTTATTTTTTTATTCAAGAAAATAACATTTAAAACATTCATAACTGATAATTTCACCTTTTTTGTAATTTTTCTGGAAGGATTTACTATTTGTAAATGGCTGCATCATTCAAAAATTTCCAAATACTACCATCATTCTAGCTACAAACAGGCTCATCACATATAGAATGAATAAGTGGTCTGATTAAGATTAGAATTATATTTTAACATTAACCAAGTATTGATACTAAATCTGGAAATATTTCTCATACAATAATCAATGTATTCTTTATTTTAATGATAATTCCTTTAAACTGCAACATGTCCTAGGAATGCTAGAAGTGATTGTTTTAATATAAAAAAATAAAAGCTCATTTTTCATATGTTTATAGACAATATATACTAAATGATTTTATAACCATTATTCATCAGTCCTTTCAAATCATGATCATGATTAAAAACTATTTTAGTGTTGGGAGAATGTGTGAATATGAAATTAAGACTCCACACATTCAAAGTAAAGATGGGAATATATTTATAATCTTGTATCATATTTAATGTGTAAATCCTTGTTAATTATATATTTAGTATAGAATATGTATAACTTCAGTCATAGCTTTATTAATAAATATGCATAACCCTATATTGTATTTTCCATGTATTTTTTCTATATTGGCACATGAGTGAAGCTCTCATACATTAAAAATTTCTAGATGATTTATTATCTTTCTAAAATATAGTAATTTTACTTAATTTATATAATGTACTTTTAATGAAGACAAGCATATTTTAGATTTGCATTTTTGTTTTTAATCATATAGTTAAATAATTGTTCTTTGTTATATATTTTAGAAAAGTGATAAAAATTATTCATTTCTTTGTACATATTACTATAAATATCACATGATCACTATTTCTTATGCTTGCTTATTAGATCCTAAGATCTAGGTGCAGTGCTCTCAGATCCAAGGCTCCTCACTGATGAAGGCCACAAACCAGAAAGTAGTCTGGGGATATTGGATGAGTAGAACCTATATGGGGATTTTATGGACAAGCCTTTTGGCATCCATTGATTACTCTGGCTTGCACTGAGTGGCAAAAAATATGTATAGAGAGTTTTGCCTGTTTTAATACTTATTCCTATTTAATCTATTGGTGTAATAAAAGAAATAAAAATATTATCAAGAAAATAGAAGACCAGTCTTTGTTATAGTCAATCAACAAGTCAAACCTTAAAAATGTAGCAATATTTTTTATCTTTGTGTTACCTTTTTTTTTTTTGGTTCAGTTTTTTTATTATTATTATTATTATTATTATTATATATAATTGTTAAATCCAGTAAACAAGTATGAAAAAACACCTGAAAAATAAAATCTTTTAGAAATAGTCGGGCCAGAATAATATCAAAAATGAAAGTGTGACCTTTCATGAAATGGAAAATAATACTTAAAAAATACAAAATTTATCGTAAAGTTCAAAAGTATATTTTGTGAAAACTTATTGTAAAATTATGATATTGAAATAGATTGGGGGTGGGTGGGGATTTACTTATTATATAGAACATTCTTTTTAAATGCAAAGAAAGTAAGTAGCATAATCATTAATGTGTTGTAAAGTTTAGAAATTAAATTAAAAAGAATATTGCAGAAAATTTGAAACATCACTACAAAGTTATAGCAATGGTTTTTTTTATATCATCAAGTAAATGTGAAATAAATTTCAGTTCACCAAATGTAATATGCCCATTAAGAAAATCTTTAAATATTAAAATAGTTGCCCTTCTATTTATTAATTGTGTTGGGGAATCTTTATATATATAATTCATTATTCTGTCTTATCTATGGATTGTCAATCAACTGATGATATTATCACTTGGAAAGGAATATAAAGAAAGACATAATATAAAGATTATTGTGAAAATTATTGTAATTATATTTAGTAATATCTTACTATGTGACATCAGAATATATATTTAAATTAATAAATTTATAATTATAATTGAGGATACATATTCGAAAAAATTTATTGGAATCCATATAGTCTTTTAAAAAAAAAAAATTGAAGAAAATTGATTAATCCGTAAACAGGAAATAATGTTGTTTGAGCACAGTTTTTAATCAATGTATTCTCTAAGATATATACTTATAATATTAAAAAAGTAATGCATATTAAAAATTTGTTATTATCAATTTTTTTTTCCATAATTAATTATGCTTTTAAATATAATGCAAAAAAGTTAATGAGTTGATTGCTAAAATATGAAGCTAAATTATGTTATATTTAAAATCTTGCATATTATATATATTCAAAATAAAAGCATATTTTGTCTTTTTTTAAAAATGATGTGAGTATGCTGGTATCTGGATAAAATAAATGGCAATGCCATATAATGTGAAGTCACTAACTTTTTAGTGATCATATAAATACCATTTCTCTACCTGTCACCTGTTAGTTTTTCAGGCTGATTTAAAGTCACATTCAATACTATGATGATAGGATCCCCTTTATTACTAGTCTTTTCTTATTATCAACTTTTTCATTTATTATTTTTCTAATGAATTAGATTGTGTTATAGTATGACTTAAATAAGACAATTTCAATCTAACCATTTGTACTTCAAGCACAATTATTTAATCTGATCAGATATCCACATGCTCATATTCCTTGATATTTATTGTATTTTCAAATTATTGCTCCATGCTACAGTTCAAAAAGCTTTTTTTTTTTATTCACATTCATAGAAAATCACTTGAACCACCATTGCTACAATAATTCTCATTTTTGTTTTTAGACATGTTTCTACATCTAAAAACTTCATTCAAGTTTTGCATTGTCCGGTGATAATGTGCAGAAAATCTATAAACTACTAATTTCTTTATTATTAATGATTGATCTTTGGAACCAAAATTACCAATCATTTTTATATCTTTGTTACCAATTTTTAAATCATGAATTAATTTTCTCATTAAAATCATTGTCTCTTCATAGTTAGCCATAATCCTGTAGTTTTTCCTCCAGTTTTCCTAAATGAAAGCTTTAAAATCATCATGGGTGTTGGTGTTTTTCATCAAGTCTGAATCAACATAACATCTGATGTGGTTTTTCTTGTTATTTATTCAATACATAAGTTAAATTGGTTGGATGGAAATTTGTAGCCTTCTTTAATTTCTTTGCCCATGTGGAATTAGTCTGTACTTTTAGTTCATTTTAATTGCAACATCCAGTCCCATATAGAGATTTCTCAGCAAAGTAGTGAAATATTTTATTACATTTTTTTTTTTCTAAGAACATTCTATAAGTTAGCTTGGTCCTCTGATTAAAAGGCATTATTATAACTAATAAAACATATATAGACTTTTTCCAGGGATTCCAAGGTAATTTTTATTATTTAAAATATGCCACTAGTTTCTCAATCTTTTCTGAGACTAGTTTTTCTTCTATAAGAGTCAAATTGATTTCATTTGATGAAATGTAATAAATAAATAAATAAAATGAGCACTTATTTCCTGCAATTAGTCTAGCTGTGAAAATGAAATGTGGTTCTTTTTTAAATGAATTATTTATTTAATCTTAGATAATTTTATGAATTATCTAATATTTAAATACAGGAATACTTATCCCTGGAATTTAGATGTAATATAGGGGATTTGAACCCAGATTTTTAAGTTCCTTCAGCTATTCAATCTATCTCATACAACATGAATTAGAGTGCTTAAAGTCAACATGTGCATGTCAATAATACTGGCATTTTAAGAATTTAGGTGTTCTATTGTCAGATTTTCAATGGCCGAAGAGTTGGAGGATGGAGTAGATTGAAGCCTATTCATTAAAGTTTGAAGATTTGCTGTCTACTGATTATATATGTGTGTGGGAGATGATAATCGGGACCAACTGATGATTGCTGGTTCATTATGAAATACATATATTGAAGATCATTTATCTTTTTCACATTTATGTGTTCGATTGGTTAGCTAAAGGGAACTTGAAAATATGAATTATCTAAATAAAGCAAAAATTTTGAAGTCTGATAATGCAAGGGAAACAAATAAATTATGAAAGTAAAGAAACCATTTTTATGCATAATTTTGAATTAGTCAAAGTTTGTCACTATGTTTAATAATACTAATTTAATTACATATCAAATTACATTCATACTCTTTAAAATTTAATAAAAAAGTAAATTTAGTTTATCATTAGTCTTTCAAAAATTTGGTGTTGCTTTTGGTGAGCCCTGCATAAAAATCAGTCTAGTATGCTACAAAAAAAAAAAAAATAGCCAAAGAAAATTGTGCTGCACATTACGGAATTGTATATTCATTTCCTGAAGAATCACTTAACAAATAAAAACAGATATGGAATCTTTGATTCAGATAAAATGCCCCTGACAGAGACAGAATAAAAGGAGAATGGGTAATAGACTTCATTGTTTAAAAAAGTTTATAATTACCAATAGTAAAATTTTTTAAATACAAGTGTATTTTACATACCTGGAGTCTAGATGTAATATATGGGATTTGAATACAAGACTTTCAAGCTCCCTTCAGTCATCCATTCTATCTCATACAACCAATACACATGACCACACAGATCTTTTTTTTTGTATGTATGTGGTCATGTGTGTCGGTTGTATGAGATAGAGTGGATGGCTTAAGGGAACTTGAAAGTCTGTGTTCAAACTCCATGTATTACATTAGTAAAAAAAAATATCCAAATATTGAAATCTGTTGTTTTTTTGTTTTTGTTTTAAAAAATGAAAACACTAAGTGTGAAAAGTGTACAATTGTTTGTTAATTGTCTTTTTTTCTTTTATAACGCATTTGAAATAAATACATAACTCTTAGTTTTTGCATTGTATATTGTCTACTTAGTCATATAAAAGAAAACTCATGTAGAAACTTTTTTACTTTAACATTTTGTTTTAGATTTTCTGTGAATAAATAATCAATTTTCTGATGGAATACTAATTTGTTTGTTTTCATTTAACATGCTCATTGTCTATTATTAGTTTCTGTTTGTTAAGTGTATAGTCTTAAAATTAATGATAAAAGTTTAAAAAAACAATATCGGAGTATATTCTTGATGTTGGCAATCAAGCCTTGAGAAGTTTAGTATAGTTTTAGAATGGCAGACTTCCTAGATTGATTTTCATTCAAGTAAAATAAGAAACAAAAATCTCAATTTAATAATTTGAATAGAACTGTTATGCTCAACCTGATTTAACATCATGTAATCTCCTAAGCAACTAAAGCCTATGGTATTTTTTTAGCTTGTGGATATTAGTGCAGTGATGGACTGAACAGATAAAGATTTCTGGATTGATCCTCAAATGAATAAACACAGAAAATATTTAGTAATTTAATAGAACTGCTATGCTCAATCTATACAGAGTATTCTTAACATTGCTTGACTTTTGATAAGATAACCATGACTTCTGATAAGATAACCGCATGATTATTATTATTACTATTATTAGCACTCTGTAAGTTGTTAAAATGGATCATTAATTAATAAGTTTATAATATTATATATATATGGTTTTTTTATATTTAATTCTGAAAATTTCATTATACTGGTAATAATTTTTTCATTCAAAATTTCATACTATATATAATTAAAAGATTTGTGTTTGTTATTTTTTAATTACTTTAAACTCCATTGAACTCTTGGTGACTTTGAATGACTCAATCAGTAGATGAGATTGTATTATCACAATGTATATATTGTCAACCACTATAGTATAAAGTGTTTTGTGGTGTCTATGATTAACCCATCTGTTTTCTAAGTCAATGATCTAGGGTTTGAATAGGAGCAAAGTGAAACTTGGATTATTTTTTTCCAGATAAGCAAGTCTAGGATGTTTCTTTTTTTTTTGTTTTTAGGTAGCTGGATTTTATTTATTTTAGGCAGGCCATCAAAATATTGATCAAATATTTGTTATTCTGAACCAGAGGGTAAAACAAAGAAGATAAATTATAAACTTGTTATGTCCTGTTTCTCTTTCTCTTTAAGAAGTTGTTAAAAATGTCTTTGTCTGCCAATGGGTTCTTTGAAAGATTTTATGCTTACTTGTGTATTATTAATATTTTCAAAAGCTAGTGGAAAAAATATTACAAAAACTTATACTTTTTTTTAATAGTGAACAGTTTACAAAAGATGGAAAGACTTTTAAACTGTATTTGGTTGTAATTTTATTTTCAAAATGTCAAACTATTGTACAATGTATTTGTCGCAATATGATCTTAATTAAATAAACATTCTCCATAATGATCATTATGAGAAAATGACTGTTTTATGTAAAATCTGCATTATAAAATTAATACAAACTATCCAGAGTTAGTAATATATATATATATATCAGACCCATATAGCTATCTAGTTTGATAGGCTGAGTTTGAAGACATTTAGGTGTCTAAAAAATTCATGCTTGCAAACTGATAGAAACGTTTTGCATAAACGCTTGGAGTTGATATTTAGGTCTAGTTTCTAACTTCTATCTCTCACTGATGAGAGCAAATCAGCTTGAAATCAGCTGATCTGAGGGTGGAGCAAAATGAAAGAGACAGTGAATATTGACTCTGACGTTTATGTAAACAAATACGCTTGTTTGGAGGTCTTGGTAAAGCTCCATCTATTGATCATTAATACAAGCGATAGCAGGTTTTTACGTATATAAAACTTGTTTTTGTTTTTCATATACATATATATATATAAATGTATTGGGAATCATAGATGCATTGGTCATAAATGGATGCTTTTTTCATTATCTCCAATTTTGCCAAGCCATTGCAAGAAGACTGGATAGTTATAAGCTAGCTTCATATTATTTCTTAGTCTTATCTATGAATATTCATATTTTATATGGGTTTTCCCTTTTGTTTTTATTTTCAGTAATAGTAAATACAAGAGAGTACCAATCATTTTTATTCCCAATCATTATATCTTGTGCACTTTGTGCTGTGTATAAAGTGTTAGACCAAAACCTGAGTCACTTTGGATGCTTAACATTATATGAATTTGAATGCTATTAATCATTCAATTATATATATATATATATTGTAACGAGCATAGACGTTCGTTACATTGTTGTTTTTTTTTAATTTATTAAACATGAAAGTAAATTAAAAAGTTCGCATTTAAAAATTTTCTTTAAGAATTAAAAATTGAAATTAAATATCATCTTAAACTCTTCTATATTAAATCGCACAGATAATGAAAAATTATTAAAATAAAACTTTATTAAAGAAAAAGTATTTTAAAACTAAATTTTAAAAAGATTTGGAGATGAAAATATATCTTTAAATTTATCGTTAAATATATCTTTGATTTGGAAAACAGGTTAATTAATCAGAAATGGAAATGATAAATGTTAATTAGTTAAATGTAAACCAGCCTTGGGCATTTAAATGTAAAAACAGCGGTCAGATAGGAAAACAATAGAAACTTTTAGCAAATGAAATAAATCCATTGGGAAATCGGACCTCAACGAAAAGGATCATCACATCGATGACATAATGTTAAGTCAATCTTTCAAAGGAATATAAAAGGACAAGTTTGGAAATTATTAATTAGTGACTGGAAATTGATTATTACGATGTGACTATATGTAGTAGTACGGAGTTGGAGGAATTGACAGACGCACGGTCAATTCTTTCAGCTGTTAAAGAAAGGAGAAATGAACTATCGTTTCCTACATTGAGGACCAACTAAATTAAAAAACCTCCGAATGAATAAATAAAACAACGGCTAAATGGATATCAATCTTAGGACGGCGTGGGAATTTACGTTCATGGCAAGCAACGGATAAAGTTGGACGTGTTAAAAATCGTAAGAACTTTATATTCACTTGAAAAAATAAGAACTCTAAATTTTAAAACTTTTTATTAAATGATGCAATAGAATCCTATCTGACCAAACTAAATTCTTTATTAATAGTGTTATTTGATGTATTTTTTTTCTTATTTATGTAAAATCATTTCCATTTATTTATTTTTTTATTCTTTAAGTTTTTATCATGATTTTTTTTTGTTTTTCGTTAAATTAATTATATAAATGTTAAACTTAAGTCGGGCGTGAATGGCTGTATAGATTTGTAAAGTTATATTAGGGGAGGGTAATCTTAGGTTATTTGTGTCGTTGTTAGATTGGGTCAATGGATTGGATATATTGATGTAGTTAGTAGATGTAATCGGAGATTCGCTACTGGCAGAATCGCTTCATACGCCGCACTCTCCCGTTTTGCCTATGGAAGGAATTATAAGACGCAGAGCGCAGTTCCTTTCTATGGAGTTTTTTTTTTTATTGTTCTTCTCGTTGGATAGAAGTAATATTCCTATCTAATGAGAGTCAATATCTTCTTTTAATCTTTTTGGTGCTGCCGTATTCCGTATTACATTGAATACATCGATGTATCAGATGGATTGATGCCAGTTTGACTGCGAATTTTAGCCTAAGGTTAAATAGGGATAGAATATTTTATTTTCAAATGCAAATCTATGTGGTCTATTCATACTTGACCCTAAATAAAAATGCATTAAATTTAAGTTGTTTATAGACGCTTGCATGGATTGGTTATCGGTTAAGTATGTTTTGGGTTTTCATATTTGATCAAAATATATAGACATTCGATAAATAATGATACCTTACGGTGAGTATCTAAAATGTATTTATTCGGATGTCTTTTAAGTTATTGGTGACAATGCAAGTATCTTATGATGAATACTATTGGGTTACGTAGAAATTTCCCTCCGCAATTGTCAGTAATCAATAATTTTGTATTTTGATCGTTTATGTTTACTTTGAAATGTTTTTGACCTTGAAATCTATGTAACCGATCTATATTCAACATTATAAACAAGCTTTCCTAAATTTATCTGTGCGAACTTAATTAAAATGTAAAATTAGAATATAATAGTAATTAAAGGTAAATTAAAGTCAAAAATCAAAGTTAAAAATAATGTTAAATGTTAAAATGTAAACTAATACTAAAATAATTTTAAATCTTATATATATGTGCATAAATAAATGTTTGTATGTTAATTACTGGCAGTGGATTATTTTATTTATTTTTTTTAATGTTGAAATCTAATTAGATAAGATATGATATTATTTAATCTCTGCTATTCCACTGAGCTAGTGACATGGGCTAACGACCGGAACCAAAATATTTTTAAAAAAAATTTTTTTTTTTTTGACTTACGTATCTGCCGACTTTATAAATTTTCTAGGTTCAAATGCCTAGATGGTGCCCCATAGTGCAGATTACGTAAGTCTAGCTTTCTCCGGATTGTTACAATATATATATATCATTAGCAATTATAGACTTCAATATCTTTTCAGCCACATCTTTCCAATGAAAATATTTGATATTGCACCTTTTTTTTTTTTGCACCTCTTTAAAGTATCCTTGAGATAGTCTTTACAATATTCTCTTTTCTTCTTCTTCTGTAATATGTCTGCTAATGAAATATCTATGTGCTACTATTTTGCAATTAAAAATAATGAAAATAATTAACTGAAAATCTATCCTCTTTCAAATTACGAACTATATATGATTAAATTGAGAGAGGTTTAGGTATTTTTACATGAGACACAAAAGACATCAAAAAAATATTAGTAAAGATTTTTTTAAAAAAAAATTTTATTCTCAATTATTTATTGCAATTTTTTTTTTATAATGATATTTTAAAATTATTTCTTCAAATTTTACAAATTGCTTTGTATTAAATCAATATGTGCAATATATATATAAATTAAGGTAACTTTTAATTTAAAATATAAAATAATAAATAATTGCAGAATCTCTTTCAATTACTATAAAATAATCGTTTTTAATTGCTTTTATTTTCATATTAACTAAAATAATTATTATTATCTTAAAAAAAATTTTTTTTTAGTTCTTTGTTCTCCATTTGTTATATTACATTATATATTGTGTTGTAATATGTTTTATATTTTAGGCAATCAGTATATTGAAAGACTTATTCAGCACTAATCCAAAATTGTATGAGTTAGCAGTGGTTTGTTCTTTTTATCCTCTAGTTATTTATAAGGTTTGTTGATATTCATTTTTAATGTAATAACCATAAGTATTTTAATTTTTTTCTCTCTTTTTTCAAATATAATAAATATTTTAATTTTATAAAATTTTACAAATGTAATAGTTATTATAAAAATGAAAAAATAATTTTTAAAATCTTCATAGTTACAATTTTTTTTTTGTAAATCACATAAATAGTTTACAGTTATTTATATTTTCAATCAGAATAATTATATCAAATTAATTGTTAGTGGCATCAGTATTGGAACTAGAAGTTTTAATAATATATTTAGGTTTAATTAATAGCTGATCATCATCTGATTAACTGTATCTTCCACTAGTAGAAAAAGATCACTGTCAATCTATCACTTAAAAATAAAAAAAGATTTACTACTAATCAAACCCATAGTGCTGATGTAGGCCTTATAACTTCCAGTTCTAAACTTGATGCATGAGTTAATATCATCTTTTATAATTCTTCTGATAAAATTTCATAATGAACTGCATGAAATATAAAGTATTCATATAATTAAAACTAATGTGATTAGGAAATCTGCAAATTTTTTCTTTTCTTTTTGCATTAATAAGCAATACGAAACTTTTATGAAACTAATACCTGTTTCATATTTTTAGATGAGATGTGCTGACTCAAGAATAATTACTGCAAATACATGGCGTCCGCTATATTTATTTGACAAAATGTGTGGAGATTCAACCAATTTTGTGAAACGAGCATTCTGGACTTTTGCCGATTATTTTGCTGGGTGGTTTTTTCATAACATTTTATGGTATATCTGTGGTGTTTCTGCTGTATTGATTCAGAATATTATGATCTCTCAGTAAGTTTATGTAATATTTAAATAATTATTTAATATAAATAAAATGTTCGTTAATTAAAACAAAATTATAATTATAATAAAATAATAAATTTAACAGTAATAAATTTACTATTATAAACAGTCGCTTTTTTTTAATTTAATGGCAGTTGAGGCAGGTTTAATAAATTAACTGAAAGTACTTTTGCAGATTTAAAGACTGTTTATAATAGTTTATTACCATTAAATTTATTATTTTTATTATAAATAATTATTTGTATACGTATAAATCATAAATGGTGACTGTCTAAAATCATATAAATATATATTCTTTGCTAAAGGCAGATAAAAGTATTAGACAATAGATTACTATGACTATACAAATCACTCTTGTTTATATTTGTGATATTTTTTTGATTAATGAAATAGTATTAAAAATTAAAATATGGAATTTGTATATGAACTTATGTGATAGAGAATTAAGATTATTATTTGTTCTGTTTACTGTAAAAATAATTTACAAATATGAGAATTATTGCTTTAAGAAATTTTCAGATAGTGTTCAATTGCTATCATTGGTGTTAAATGGGATCAAATCTGTTTTTAAATATAAAATATATTTGATGATTGCTAAGATAATATTATAATTTAAAATTTTTATGAAATTTTTAATCATTTATTATATTTCATAATCTAATCATTAAGATATTTTTCGTGTAGATCCTGAAATGTAAATCATATATTTATATGTATATATATTTATGTATATCTGTTCTAGCCAACTAAATCTGAGTACATTACTATAATTCACAAGTCATATGTCTTAAGAATCATTGTAATAAATTTGTAAATAATGTCTACTTTTGCATTAATGTCTTTTATTGATCAGATACAAATTGATCACTTTTCTCTGACCAAGTTTTTAAAAGTAAATAAACCAAGCATCAATATTATGAAAAGGTGAAACTTCTACTTTTCACCTAGTGTTTTTTATAATTATTAATCAAACTACTTTAAAGTTTGAAATAATAAATCAGTTAAAATTCTAATAATTATAATAAGTCCATAAGTAAAAATATTAGAATATATATATATATCTTGTAACGTTTTTCGTATTACTAGGCCACTATACGCCTCAAATTTATATTTGAGCGTGAGTTGATCAAACTGTATCAAAAGAAAAAAGAAAGTTGTATTTCTATTCTCAACACAGCTATTTTTCCTGATCAACTTCGGCCTAGAACTATTACTGAGTACAATCATGAGCAGAACCAGTTTTTAATTTCTACTTGAGGGCGCCAGAGTCGTTAGACCCACTGAGACTGCGTCAAACATATTGTAGCCCATAAGGTAATAATTATACGATCTGAGTTAACATTCTCGTTAAGAAGAAGATATCCCCATTTTTCTTAATTATGGAAATTAAATCTATCAAAAAAAAATAATTTGTATACCGATCTAATTTAAATAACTAAAGGTAAAACTTAAATAGAATAGCATTAATTTTATACATGTACAATGAAAGTGAAGTTAATAATAAAGATTTATTCTAACTCGTCAAGCATTCAATATTTATGATTAAGACAAAATTATAATGTTGGAAAAGATTGTGCATATGAATTCAATAATTTGATTCAAATATTGGAGTAATAATTATTTAGTCTTATTTTCCGTAGTAACAGTTTGGTTCATTTCTCAGTTCGCAAATCTTCTGATCCAAGAAAAATTTATGGGATAACTTTCCATTCCCCCCCCTTCCCAAAAATCTATGTAAAAAAAAATTTATTATTTTTTTTTCCGAAAAAAAAGTTTGGTTCATTTCTCATCGCAAATTTCTATCCAAGAAAAATTTATGGGATAACATTTCCATTCAACTCACTATTCATAAAGCTTTATGTAAAAAAAATTATGGCCATTTACTTACCGGTAAGTTGACATTAAGTAGGTCATCGATCTCCCCGACGTACAATTCAGTTAGTGGGTAGTCCGCAGTAGTTGTTTTTCTTTTAGTTTTATTTCCGAATCTCTGATCTAATTTAGGTAGCCAGATGACAATCTAGGTGACTTTTTTCAAGAGAAAGTGTCGGCAAACGATAGAGTTCTACTCACTCATGGCGAGCGATTTCAGTTCGTATCTAAGTGGACACATTTTATTAAAAAAATACGAGGCACTTCAAATTGCTCAGCACTATTGGAACAGTAAGAGAAAAAAGACCCCTTTTCAAATCTGTCGGCTCCTTTTATACCTCTAGATTCTTTTTAGAAGTTCTGCGCACGTTTTTTTTTTCCATTGTTCTACTTTATAAACTTCTACATTATTCTCCTTTTTCTTATTACAAAGTCTGTTTTTTCGTTAAGAATTTCTGCCATTTTTAATTACTATCAGAAAGTTATTTCTGATAGCAATCTTTCACCTTTGAAATTTCCTTTCACTATTTGAATCAATGATTCAATCTGCACTTTCCAACATTGAATTTATTTTAGTTAACTTATTTTTAAAAAAAAAATTAAACTTTCATTGTACGTTTTTCTTACAACATTATATTACAAAAAAAAAATAACGATCGGGTTCTCTCTCTTTTCTTTTTTTTATTTGAATGATACCCAATATTAAATAGTAATTTGTACCGTATATATAAATAAATGGTACAATACCACCGGGGCAGGGGAATGAGAATAAAATATGGGTTTGAACTAATTTTATTCTTAATAAGTCTTTATGGAGTACTTCTAACCCACGTCCTAGTCTTATATGGTTTCAGTGACCTAGCGTTATAGGTACCCCTTTCTCCTTCACCATTCTTTAAAGTGAAAGCATTTGGACCATCCTGTCGGCTGATTTGGTAAGGTCCCTCATACAAATTTTGGAACTTTTTAAAAATATGCTTCCCAGTTTGACTCACAGGGTTCGTTTTTACCCATACTGTATCCCCTGTTTTAAACTTATCAGTCAGGCCTCCTTTCCGCTGGGTTCGGAGCTTGGCACAGTGTTCCAACTTTTTTCTTGCTTCTTCATGATCTCTCCCTTTATCAATGTTTTCTGGACCAGCGGGTAACTTGGATTGGTACAATCTAGGTATTGCTTGTCCGAAGTGAAGTCTTACAGGTGCAAATCCGGTAGATTCATTATGAGACCAATTTATGAAATTTAACACCCTTGGGAGTTGTTTCACCCATCCTCTATGGTTGGATGCAGTATATACCCTGAAGAGGCATCCTAACTCTCTCATCACCCGCTCACAAGGGTTTGATTGCAGATTTCGTATGGATGACAATATGTGTTTTACCTCCATCCTCTCTAGCCACTGTTGCCAATCATAAGATATGAATGCCGTACGGTGGTCCGACAAAATAGCTTTTGGTTTGCCTACCCTTTTAAAATATCGTACCTCAAGGGCTCGTATGGCATTCTTGGTATTGGCTTGGGTCACCGGATATGCTGACACCCATTTTGAGAAAAGGTCATATACTACTAGTAGATATTTCATTTTCCCGAAAGCTGGCAATGGTCCATAGAAATCAATAGCCACCAGGTCATTGGGTTCTTTAGGGATGATAGAATTCAATGGACCTTGATACGACTTGTTTGCTGGTTTTGTCTTCTGACACATTTCACATGAGCTTACTATCCTGGTGACCTGTGCTCTCATATTCGGCCAGTGGAACCATGTCCTCAATCAGGCTTCCACTTTATTTACACCATAGTGCCCATACAAATGATGTGTGTAGTCAATAAGTCCTTCCTGTAAACTTTCTGGTATGATCATTTTCCATTGATCCCTTTGAGGGTCGGTGATATACCATAGTATCCCTTCTTTCAGGCAGTATCTCTCATCAGTGTTAGCATCTGCTGTCTCTCCCGCTTCATCTTTGTCTTCTAGTTGATCAATAATTTTCTTGTAGGTCGGGCTTTGCCGTTGTACCTTTCCTAAGTGTCTCAATCCTTCTACTACAGCGTCTGTTTCTAATTCTACACTTGCCAAACAGATATCTTCCATCTGCAAATGGTCCTGGGTATCAGGAACAATATTCCGGCTCAATGTGTCGGCTACCACATTTTCAGTGCCCTTACAATACTGGATGGAATAATTGAACTCCTGGAGAAAAAGGCTCCATCGGATTAGCCTACTATTTGTTAAATAACTGTGATTTAGGAACTCTAGGCTCTTATGATCTGTCCTAACAATCGTTTCCGATCCTATCAAGAATTGGCGGAACTTCTGAAATGCCCACACCACAGCCAAGGTCTCTTTCTCTGTTACACAGTAATTAATCTCTGCACCTCTCAGTGGTCTGCTGACAAAATAAATTACACCCCAGGTACCATCCTCTTGAGCTTGCATAAGAGCAGCACCTAACCCATACCCACTACTATCTACCTGAACAATAAACGGTTTCCTTAAGTCAGGGTAAACCAACATCACTTGACTAAGGAATTTCTCTTTAATAACCCTAAAATTGGTCTCATGCTCTTCCGTCCATTTCCATGACGTTCCCTTACGTAATAATTGCAGCAGAGGCTCCATGTCTGAAGCAAAGTTTTTGTAAAATTTATTGTAGAAATTACACATCCCCAAAAATGATCTCACCTGTTTTGGTGTTCGAGGGGCTGGGAAATCTCGTATTGCCTGGATTTTGTCCGGGTGGGGTCTAATTCCATTGGCATTAATTAAGTGCCCTAAGAAATTCACTTCTTCCGCTGCTAAACAGCTTTTTTGCAAATTAATGCGAATATCCTTCATATTGCACTCTTGTAGAAACAACTTGAGGTGTTGTAAGTGTTCCTGGGCGTTATTGGATGCAATAATCACATCATCCATGTAAACAGTGATTAACTTTTTGATTTCCGGGCACAGCACACGATCGAGACATTTTAGCAGGCCTGCTCCACTATTCTTGAGACCAAAAGGCATTCTGTTAAATTGGTACGATATACCATTATATCGAAATGCTGTGTACTTCCAGTCAGCAGAGGGTAACCTGATCTGCCAATAGCTGGCAGTCAGATCTAACGTGGAAAATATCTTTTTCCCCCGGAATTTATTTACCAACTCATTAATTGGAGGTGGAACATTTTGATCTGGCCATGTAATCTTGTTCAATTGCCTGGCATCCAAACACAGTCGTATGGTTCCATCTTTTTTTTTACAACCACCAATGGGTTATTATATGCTGACGACGAACCCTTAGTGATAATATCCCACTCCTCCATTTTAGCTAATTCTCTCTCTACCTCAGCTCTATAGTGGTGTGGCACTGGGTATGATCTTGCCTGGTATGGTGTCCTGTCAGCGATCTTGATCCTGTGCTCATACCCTTTAATAACCCCGGGTTTATCTGAAAAATTCGATTTATATTCATTTAAGACTTCTTTTAGGTCCTCTTTCCATCCTTCCTTCACTCCCTTTATTACTTCATCAATCTGTGCCTCTATTGAAGGCTGTTCTATCTCAACCTCCATATTACATACGTTTTGCTGGTTGATTCTCATCCGCGACCCAAACTCCACTTCTTCCCCATCACAGATAATCTTTTCATCTTTATAATTGATCACACACCCAGTTTTGTGCATAAAATCTGACTCCAATATGGCTTCATGTACCAACCCTTTTAGAATTAATAGCGTGTGGGGCATAATTTTATCCCCTATCTTAATTTGCACCCAAACCTGTTTTGAGCCCAATTGTGCCTTTTTGTTATTTGCTAATGTTATTAGCGTGCTTTTCACTGGTAGAGTTGGTATCTCTATGGGTTGGCTCCGCATGCGCTCATACGTTGTTTCTGACATTACCGATATCTGGCTGCCAGAATCCCACAATGTCTCTACTTTGACATCGTTTATTTGCAAAACAACCTTTGGGCATTCTTGAGATGTGTACTTAATCGATTCGCCATCCCACTCACAAATAAGATTATCTATCCTCTTTTCTTCTGTTGTTCTACTGATCACTTTATTTCTTTTCTTTTTCCTTTTTTTTTTTACTGGTTCTTTTATTTCTTCTTTTAATTCTCTACCATCTCTGCCATTTCTTTTTTTATTTCTTCTTTGAATTCTGTCCTGCATTCGTATAATAGTTTTTTTATTATTAAGGGTTCCATGCCCTCTTTTAATTCTTCCGCACTTTCTGCCATATTTTGTATATTTTTATTACTTCTCAATTTCATATATGGCCGTGTTGCTTATTTTTGCTATAGTAAACAAAATCTTAACGCTATCAATTGTTACGATATAAATACAATATTTTATTTTGCTTTGCTAATAAATTCGTTCACCGACACCCCTCTCTTTTATCACCCTATAATCTTCCGTCCCCTTCTACCTTTATCGTCACTTCTTACCTTTGATCGGTTTTATTTATTATTTAATAATTTATACGCTATTATTTTCTTTCAATATAGCCTTCTTTAAAATCCTACTCTAAAAAAAACTTTTGTAATCGTACGCAATAACTTTTTAGATTTGCGCACTATTTGTGGTCATATTTATTTTCCGGCTACGGACATTAAATTCTCAATTTTATGCCGTTTTTAAATTTTCTCAGGTCGTGGTTTTTTTTCTTTTCGTAAGCCTCGAGTTGGGCAAGCCATTGTAACGTTTTTCGTATTACTAGGCCACTATACGCCTCAAATTTATATTTGAGCGTGAGTTGATCAAACTGTATCAAAAGAAAAAAGAAAGTTGTATTTCTATTCTCAACACTGCTATTTTTCCTGATCAACTTCGGCCTAGAACTATTACCGAGTACAATCATGAGCAGAACCAGTTTTTAATTTCTACTTGAGGGCGCCAGAGTCGTTAGACCCACTGAGACTGCGTCAAACATATTGTAGCCCGTAAGGTAATAATTATCCGATCTGAGTTAACATTCTCGTTAAGAAGAAGATATCCCCATTTTTCTTAATTACGGAAATTAAATCTATCAAAAAAAAATAATTTGTATACCGATCTAATTTAAGTAACTAAAGGTAAAAAAACTTAAATAGAATAGCATTAATTTTATACACGTACAATGAAAGTGAAGTTAATAATAAAGATTTATTCTAACTCGTCAAGCATTCAATATTTATGATTAAGACAAAATTATAATGTTGGAAAAGATTGTGCATATGAATTCAATAATTTGATTCAAATATTGGAGTAATAATTATTTAGTCTTATTTTCCGTAGTAACAGTTTGGTTCATTTCTCACTTCGCAAATCTTCTGATCCAAGAAAAATTTATGGGATAACATTTCCATTCAACTCACTATTCATAAAGCTTTATGTAAAAAAAATTATTTAGTCTTATTTTCCGTAGTAACAGTTTGGTTCATTTCTCAGTTCGCAAATCTTCTGATCCAAGAAAAATTTATGGGATAACATTTCCATTCAACTCACTATTCATAAAGCTTTATGTAAAAAAAATTATGGCCATTTACTTACCGGTAAGTTGACATTAAGTAGGTCATCGATCTCCCCGACGTACAATTCAGTTAGTGGGTAGTCCGCAGTAGTTGTTTTTCTTTTAGTTTTATTTCCGAATCTCCGATCTAATTTAGGTAGCCAGATGACGATCTAGGTGACTTTTTTCGAGAGAAAGTGTCGGCAAACGATAGAGTTCTACTCACTCATGGCGAGCGATTTCAGTTCGTATCTAAGTGGACACATTTTATTAAAAAAATACGAGGCACTTCAAATTGCTCAGCACTATTGGAACAATAAGAGAAAAAAGACCCCTTTTCAAATCTGTCGGCTCCTTTTATACCTCTAGATTCTTTTTAGAAGTTCTGCGCACGTTTTTTTTTCCATTGTTCTACTTTATAAACTTCTACATTGTTCTCCTTTTTCTTATTACAAAGTCTGTTTTTTCGTTAAGAATTTCTGCCATTTTTAATTACTATCAGAAAGTTATTTCTGATAGCAATCTTTCACCTTTGAAATTTCCTTTCACTATTTGAATCAATGATTCAATCTGCACTTTCCAACATTGAATTTATTTTAGTTAACTTATTTAAAAAAAAATTAAACTTTCATTGTACGTTTTTCTTACAACATTATATTACAAAAAAAAAATAACGATCGGGTTCTCTCTCTTTTCTTTTTTTTATTTGAATGATACCCAATATAAAATAGTAATTTGTACCGTATATATAAATAAATGGTACAATCTGTATGTTAATTAAGTTTCCAGGTCATCCTTATATATAGTTGCATATTATTATGCAACCAACATTGCCGATTTCATCTGCCATTATCTGGATGATGTATAAGTATATACATTAATTTTATTCTAATTATTATAATTAAATAATAATACAGTAGTAATCAAAAATTCTCAATATCTTAATGCTTGAATGTCATTTTTTGTGTAATTTTTTTATTATAGTGAAAATATTAATAACAGTTGTATCTGATTAAATTCCAGATATTTCAAGCATTTCTTCACATTTGTCTTTCAAATTACTTTAGTTACTTGCCTTTCTAAGAACATTTGTTAACTTCCTTTTTTTTTCACCTCCTGATTTAGCAATTCTTTTCAACATATTTTTCCTTCATCTTAAAATATATATCTTAATCCATTCCTATTAATTTCCTCATTATTATTTTTTCCTTTTACTTCTACATTTTTATTTTCAACTTGCGTTTTTCATTCAGAAATTGTCTGTTCTCTTTAAAATCTTCATTCCTTTCATTTTTAATTACCTAAGTTTTTATTTCATATAAAAAGCTTTGCTTTAAATAAACTTTTAACAAACCTTCTTTTAAAATAATGCCTATAATAATCTTTTCCTTTTACTGCCATTTTTACTTTTTATTCAGGCCATCTATGTTTGTATTTTAATAATTTTAGCATTTTTATTCTAAATATTTTAATGAATATATTAATCTTATTTAGCATTTTATTAATTTGTTTTTTTTCCTATTTGCTAATTTTGATGTTGTGAATTTTTTATTCCCCAAGGCTAAATTCATTTTCATCAAAACTACTTATTTAGAAATGTATCTAAATAAATAGTAATTCATATATTGGCCAACAATTTAATCTTAGAAATATTTTCTATTGAATTTCTAAATTATAAATAATCATTTTGCTTTTCAGTCTCTACCTTTTTTTTATTTTTAGATTATCCATCAAAATAACTTAATTTTATCCATTATATAGTTTATGGTAAGGGGAATAAATATTAATATTGATTCTTTTTTTATATATATCTCTTAGTAATAATTGTTGTCACTCCTATTGCTTCACTTAACTCTTTAGTTTTTTAAAAGATAAATTGTTGTATTATTACTTTTTATTAAAGATTTTCAACAATAGTTCAGCTGTATGTGAGACTGAATTAATTGTTTTAAAATCATCTTATTGATTTTTAATAATTTTTTAAGGAATTATTACTATTAAAAAAAAATCTTCAGATCACTTAAAATTATTGATATCAAATTTTTTTTCTCCCATATTTTAATAATTCAAAAGGTAACTAACTGTTGTCTATACTTTTCGTTATTTTTCATCTTTTCTATGTAATTATCATCATCATTAGATATCTGATTGAAACAGATCATATACATAAACCTATTAACATACTTATAGTTAATTATCTGTTGAAAACTTAACTTTTTGAATGCTCATAGCTAATCTTTCAATTGTTTTTTCCCACATTCATTCCTTTTATTCTTCTTAAATTTTTTCAATATTTTCATAGTATTTATTTCTAAACCTTTGTTTGCCCTATCTATTTCATCTTCCCCTTCAGACTTTCATCAATAATCTTTTTTTTATTTTCTCTTCTTCTAGTTGATTGAGATTCTATTTTATATAAAACTGTGTCCAGTATATCTTATGAATTTTAACATTAAGGGTTCATAAATTAAGTTCCTATACTTATTTTAAAAAATCCTCCAATTAATGGACATTCTTTTTATTTTTATATGATTACATGAAAAATAATTCAGTTATACATTCCCATTTTTTTTAATACAATTCTCTTTAGTACTTATCTTTTTTGTTTCAAATTTTGATTTATTCTTATGTTATTTTATTATATATTTAAATTAAATCCTTTTCTTTTTAAATCATTCAATTAATATTCGACTATATTTCATTAGCTTTGCTAATATCTCAATTTATAGTTAAGCTTTCTGCATATTCTATTTTTTCATATATTTATGCTGTTTTTGTTTTTTTTTATCTAACAATTTATTAACTATTTTATTCCTCATCAAAAGATTTTTTTTTTACTATTATTACCAATGTCAACTTATTTAAATAACTTTAGTGGTTATTTCCTATCTTTTATTCAAATTTATTTTATCATATATTCATGTTTTTTTAATTTCAGTTCCATCATAGCAAAACTTTGGTCTGATTCTATATTAGTTTTAGGATTAAAATAGTGGTACTTACATATTATCCCTTTTCTAGAAGTTTGCCAGTTTTTTTTTTTTAAATTGTCCATTTTTAGGGGCAGCAAATAAATCTTGAAAACAGTATAGCTAACTAGAAACTGTCATATTTAATATTTCCTTTTTTTTTTTAATATTATTATAAAAATATAAGAAATTTCACAAAAGTACCAGAAATTGATTGTACTTAAAATAAATTTCATATAACTGCAATAAACTTGGAACAATTACAATAAAGCACTCACCAATCTCTCTGTGCAAATCACTGATCAACCACTGCTGTGGAAATAATTTCCCCCTGCTGGTTAATATCCTATAATTTTGGAAATAATCTACTGCATGTTCTTCTGTCAATGGATAATCCCACATTTTAATCCTTATGGCAGAATGTTCTAAAAAATATAACAAAGAAGCTCAATGACAAACTTATACTAAACATAAAGGATAACTACAGTGTCTGCAATGTTATAATAGATATAAGAAAAAAAAAGTAATTAAATCTTGTGAATGGAATCTGTAAGCGCTTTATTAATATTTTTGAAAATTAACAGGAATTTAGAATTGATTTAATATTTTTTTAAATTAAGATATAACATGTTTGATAAACATTATAAAAGATTTCTTAATATTTTTTAAACTTAAGAAGTAGCACATGTTTAGTAAAATAATTTTTAACTTGGAGTTTTTTTTGCAATCTTTTTTTTTTAATCTGAACTATCACAGTATTTCAATTCTTTATTGTCATCTTTTTACAATTCCTTTATAATTTTTTTATCCTTTGTCTATTGTTATGATCATTAGTTGACATGTATATCTGAATAATCTCCCTATCTTTCCAAATCTCTTTCACTATAACTTATCATCAATCTTTTTCTCACTAACCAGCATTATAAAATTTTCTCTATTATTTCTATTTTTATCTCCATAAAAAAGAAAAACTTCTATATTATTTTTTTTCACAATTTCTGTTTCATAGAGATGTAACTACATATTTTTTTCATTTCTATCAATAAGTTACTTATTTTCTCTAGCTTAACATTTATCAATCAATTTTTATAAACCTTCCTAAGTTTTGTAATTTCATATTTAAAATAATGTTTTGATTAGAAATGACATTTATTTTGAAATACATTAAACTTATTCTAGCATTGCTTTGAATTATTCAAAAATCTTTTTATTGCTTATAGATTTAATCAGTGCATACCTATTTATTATAATAAAAATAGTAATAATTGTTTTTTCAATCACAATTGTAGTTTTTAGATTTAACTTGAGATAAAAGCATGGGGGTTCAGAAATTAATTTAGTCAATCTCTTGTTAAAAAAAATAGGGATTGACTTAATTAATGTCTGGACCCCCCATGCTTTTGTTTAAGTTAAGTCTAAAAACTCCAATTGTCATTGAAGAAACAATTATTTTATTTCTTTTTAGTGCCCAGTCAATTAAAGCATTTAATATATTTTGTAATAGGATGGGGTGGAAGGTTGAATGAAACGGGTTTGAACTGGGGTGATGGAAAATCATCATCATCCCCAGTCAGTTTAAAATGAAATATCAATAGTTTACAAAAGTATAAATAAGTAATATATTCAAAGAGAACATGAGATTAGAGAATCTCTGCGAGATCATTGAATGATCAGAAGAGCAACTAAAAGCATAATTAACCATCAACCAGCTTTATAAAATAAAATAAAAAGTAATTATAATTAATTATGAGTATTAATCAAAAGAAATAACCATCCATCAACATCATTGATGGGAATAAACAAATCAGTACAATAAATCAGAATAAAATCAACAGTCCATCTTGTGGCTGGATTTGAACAATAAAAAATATAAATCAACAATCAACCTTGTGACTGGATTGGAGTTGTGTCTTCTGTAGACCAGGCTAACTATTGAGCTTTTGCCACCTTGGGCAATTATTTAAACATTACTTAGATGCACCACTTAAGTTCTCATCCATCAGAATACATAAGAATCAAACAATAATGCTGGGTCATAAAAATATGCTGATCATCATCAATGCTCAGGACACTTGTACCATTAATGTACTGGCCAACTATAAACTTAATTTCTATTAAGACTAAACTAAAATTACAGGAAGTGCATGAAGCTTTAAAGAATATAATCTTATGTGCCAACCAGGATGATAATTGATCATCTCTGGATGCCCAAAAGCACTAAATACACATCCCCATTCATATATTCATCCCGTGCTCGAATCTAGCTCAGAGAACATAAGCTTTATTACTGTATGTGACAAAGAGATGATGGGAACAATTTTTAACAATTGAATACAAGTTTATTAACAACAATAAAAATGAAATTTAAGTCTTATACGATAAGGGTTCTGATTTTGAATAGTATACAAAATTATATACACAACTAAAGTTATTACATTGATTTACAATATTTCTTAATAAGTACCTATAAACGCATTCATATATCCGTACACAGACATGTGTTTAATAATATACAATAAAAACATTTCAGTTAACATAAAATAATTATTTTTAAAAATGATTACATTTTTTATGTGTTATACTTGACAAGCATTGATCTATATACGCACACATACATGCATGTGTGGGTAATTTCTGAACATATCTGACTTGTCCTACAATAATACGTGATTAAGCTTTTAAATTATAATTTAAATAATACAAATCCTTATGCTAGATTTACTAAAACATTTATATAGAATTGCACACATTATTAACAAATTTAATTTTGTCAAGCAATAAATAACTATAATTTTTGTAATAAATAATTCCATTTTGAATATACTTAAAATTTACATATTTACATGTGTATCAATAAAAAAAATCAATTTATCAAATTCTATTACAGATTTCTTTTATTCTTTTTTTAAAAAAAGTATAGTTAATTTTTGAGAGGTTAGAAAGCTTTTTTATTAGGTTGCCCCTTAAGTAATTATAACTGTCTTTAAATTTAAAAATATAGACTTAAAATGTCATCCAAATGAATTATTTAAAAACAACTCACTTTTGTATACATGTTTATCTGTGCTTCTCTGTGTATACACACAGCAGCATACATATAACTACTACTTTATTCAGCTGGTGTTTCTCTTGAGAAAGCTGTTTTTTGGTCAATCCAGGCAATTGTCATCATCAAGTAAAAGTACATAATTCAGGTATGGTTGGCTTTCTCCCTTCTGCAGTTGGTTCTATTTAGACTTGAATTGGTAAGCATGAGGTCAGCAAGCTGTTTTCCAAAACACTTTTAAGGCTATGAATTACAAAGAATCTTGATCCTTTCCTCCATGTGAATTCAAACTTCATCAGTGAACTGTAGAGCAGCTACTTCCTCCCATTCATACATCCTCATGGCAGTTCTCTGTATAATTCTACTAGCCATCTCTAGAGCTAGATTTACTGTTGCCTTTCTCAGCTACAGTTATCAACTCTTCACAAAATATTTTGGCTAACTTTATAGCTAGCTCTTCTGCTAACTGCTTTCCAAAAATATTAAAGCCAAACTTTGTAGTTGGCCACTGCTTAAGATATTAAAACCAGACTTTTCTGGTTAATTTTTGCAAAACTGTCAGCAAAACTAACTGATATTTTTTTATCAGTCTTTTTATAATCTTGGTTGGGTCATGTGATAAACTATTTTCAATCCGTCTAATCCTTTTGAAGAGAAGCTTGAAATTTTTATCAAAGTGTGATTGGAAAAAGTTGATTTCAATTAACTTTAACCCTCTGGAATCTACATATATGTTTTTACTTTGATAGTAGAAATTTACAAATTAATTAAAAAATTTCAAAAATAGACATTTTTATAATTATCAGGAAACATGCTTACTTTTAAATTTCAAAATCAGAATTACAAATAATATTTATCAGACCTTTTTAAAATATTAATTTTATAATGAAATTTTATTTTAAACCCAGAGTTATTTAACCCTTTACTTATTATTATTTTATTTTAGGAAATATAGAAAAATATCTACAAAAATGTATTTTGTGTTTATTTCTGCTTTTCCTTTATTTTACATATATATATATGCATATACACTATATTAGTGTGTGTTATGTAATCCAACTGGTTACAATATAAAAAATTATCTTTATTATTTTTTTTAGTAGTGGCACATAGTAAATGAAAATGTAAAACTATTGTGCTTTAATTTTACGAGACATTTATAGTTGATATATATATATATATATCACTAGATATTTCTGTTATATGTTAAAATGTATATTCCTTATGTATATATCATATTTAGTATGTGTACATATATTATAAATGAACTTCACTTAATCCATATAAATCTTTAGATATTTCTGCAGTAAGTTAATATATACTCTTAATGTATATATTTTATATTTACTATGTGTATAATAAATCAGTAACTAAGTTTTTTTTATTTAAAATTGTTTTTAAGTTTTTTATTTCTATTTTAAAACCGGTTGTTTTTTTAAAAAAGTGCTAAAAAAAATTGCAATCAATGTTTTTTTTTTTTAACTTTTTATGATTGTTTCAAATAATAAGAGTTTTCTAAAAAAATGTTATTAAATTGAAAGAAAAGAAAATTATAGTACTTTCTTGCAATTATTAACTATCAGTTATTGAATATTTTTCATATTTTCCCACTCTCTGTTCCATATCTATCAAAGTAATTAACATATTGAAAGAATAAATGTTTCAAATGGATTAGAGTGATATAACTTAGTTGTATTTCAATTTTCAAGCAATTCTATTGAATTTAAATATTCATTGTAACTTGAAAAAGATCAAAAGTTAACAAACAAACAAATTGATTTTCCAAAATCAATAAAAGCATTTAAAAAGCAAATTTTATTTTAGAAATGTAACTAATAAACCTTTTTTGAATTAAATATTGATAGAAAAAAATTAATTGTAAGTAAAATTTAAAAGTAATATAACTAAATAATATATATTAATTAATTTAAAATGAAAGAAATATATTTGTATATTGTTTAGAAAAGTTATAAAAATTAAATTATTATCAGAGAAATATTAAGAGAAAAGTTAAATTTATATATACACAGTGAGATTTCATTGCATCATTTCTACTGTCATTTTCCTGTCTTTTTTGATTCTGACACTAGTCCACATAAATAATGTTATTCTTTCCCAGCTTCCAATTTATTATATCAATCATTAATAAATCATGTTCTTGACACAGTAGTCTTTAAAAAAAGAAATTGAAACATCTTATAGTAATATTTGCTTACTGTTTTGTTTTCTTTGAATTAAATGAATTCTAGGTTGGTTACTAGTGCTCACTTTTGTGTCTGTGCATATTCATATGATTCAGTTCCATTCATTATCTTAGTTGATTATATTTTATTTGTTATGTTTTGTTCTTCTTACTGTTTAGTATTTATTTTATTAAATAAAAAAGGAGGAGACATTGTTAAACTTGAAGTTATCATGAACTTTGCTGAGACTCATGGAGCAATAATTTTTCTGTAAAAATTTTTAAGCAATAGCGCACATGGGCACACTATTCAGACAACATGATCATAATGATAGGAAAGTGTATTTAGTTTTTGGAAGTTGTATTTTAAGTGAGATACAAATTTTGCACAAATTGATATATCTTTGCAAATAGTGCCTTAATTTTTTTTAAAGATATATGAAATCTTAAACCATGATTTGAAAGATTTTTTTCTTTATGTTTTTTTTATTTGTAAAATTAAAATCAGTATTATTATGGACAGAAATAAGAAAATATGCTATCAGCTAAAAACTATTAACTTTACATTAACTGATTTTATTTAAAAAAAATATTGTATGTAAATCACCATGGTATTAAAATTGCATATATTCAGCATGCATTTTGCAAATAATAAATGTAGAATGTTTTGAATTATAAAATTTTAGTTATATTTTAGATATATTTTAATGAATAATAATCAGTAAATTATTCTTACCTATAATTTTTAATGATTTTCTGACTCTGCACTATCTTTTAATATATATTGTATTTTTATTCTTCTTTCACTTCAAAAACCATAGATTGATGTTTCATTACATATATTTAATCAACTGAATAGATGTGATATTGAAATTAATATTTATATGGTATATAATTACTAATAAGGCATAATGAATGACAGATTTGATTTTTAATTTATAATTATTCAAATACATTCATTGTTTAACAATGATTTAATTTTTAAGAATGTTGAAGGGAAGAAATCTTTCCAAAAATTTTCCAAAGCTTAAATTAAGAATGGAAACATTGTTTACTAGATCTGAAAAATGCTGGCTAGTGAAGAGTTTAACAATTTTTTTATTATTATTTTGCATTCTTGCTAAAAGTAATTAGATATATATTTAATAAAAATGTCAGGTAGCTATCTGAGTTAATTATGGATAGTTATGGACTATTATCTGAGAGAAAAATTATCTGATCCTGTTTGAAAACTGTAAAAATTTCCAATTCATATCTAGTCTGGATATAAATCTTAAGCTTAGAATATAGTAAGTAAATGCATTATTACAAAGCCATGAGATTTTTTTAATTACATAAATCTAATTAAAAACATTGAATTTTTAATCTTATCCATTAGTGAAAATCTATGAGCATACAGCACAATGGTATATCCACTTGTTATTCATACCCTTTGTTATTCATTAGTAACCAGATTTCTATACATATAATAGTATTTTCATAATTTAAAATATGAAAGATTTTTTCACACAATTTATTATTTAAGATACTATTCTTTTGATATATGGTGTTAATTAAAATCACAATCTTTATTTATGTGACCAAGATTAAAATTACCTAAGATTTAGTTATATTTGATTATCAATGCATATTAATTATTTTTCAGTATCTAATCTCTATCATTAAATTAACAACTAAATAAACAGTAAAACAGTATTAGCTGCAATGATTATATAAATTAAAAAACTAGTCTGAAATTTATTTAATAATATTAATACATAAGAGCTGATTGGGACTGAGGAAAAAGAGGAGGAATTATAATCTGATCACTGTGAATAAATGTTATTTTTCAACTGTAATATTAGTGGATGAATGGAACTCTATATATTTTGTTGATCTTACTATTTGATAGATAAATCTTATATTATTTGGCTTTTGTATTCGAAATATTCAAAAAGTGTCTTCTTAATAGAAGAGCAATACAGACAATACATATACACAATGAGGTATGAATACATGTACATTAATCAACAAGAAAACTTTAAAAGGAAAAAACATGGGTGGAAAAACAAATATACATTACTAACATAAATAAGGGAATAAAGAAACTTAAATGGTTAAATGCATTAGATTAATAATTGAAATCTTAAACTGGATTCCAAGAGATTGTAAAAAACCTAGTATTAAACTATGTGGGAGATGATTGGATTACATGGATAAAAAAAAAATTGCTCTATATTGATATGAAGAGAAAAAACTATGAATCGGGAAAACTGGATTAAAACCAGAGATATGTTCTTTTCTCAGTGGATTGATGATAATGATAGAAAATTATATATATAAATAGTTTGGACAGTTGAATAGAAATATTGTTCTAAACTCTCATAAACTTTCAAGTGTAGTAGTAACATATATATATATATGTAGTATAATATAATTTGTTTAAACTTACATAATAAAGTAGCCAAAATAAATTTAAATATCAAATAATAGACTTTTTGCTAAGAATCAATTATTTGATCTCAGTTTTTTTTTTAAAAACAAGTTGTTTTTTTTTTTTTTTTTTAATGAAGTAATTCTTTGTCAATCTTTTTATTTAAAATTCCAAGTTTATCCACAGCTCTTCTGCTTGTAAATAGACTTTTATGTCAGGGATACATTTTATAGTGTAGGATAAATGATAAACAAGCTACATCTTATTTTTATGCTCCAAATCCATTACTTTACCAAAAAGTATATCCCCAAACAGTGGACATATGACTCACTTAGCACATTTTATATGATAAAATGCATGATGAATAAATTTATTATCATGGCAATTGCAAATATTAATAACTTACAGATTTTCATTGCTAGCTTAACTTTGTTCCATTGGTAAATTTTTTATCAGCTTTCCTTTCTTGTTGCTTACTGTTATATTACTGACAATTTAGATATGCTATCTGAATAGGCAATTACCAAATTACCTCACCAGAATTAGCTATTCTATGTGCTTTACATATTCACTGTCTCCCATGCAACAATCTGTGTTACCCTGAGATTGAAAACAATATATCTTTTCAAAATATATTTAATTTGTTTAGTGATGACTTATTTTACTTCTCAATCAGCAAATCTCATATTTACAATCTTTCTTATGTATAATTTTTAATTTTGTTATATCATTGAAGTTTTCCTAAATTCACACCTTTACATCTTCAAGATCAGGAACTTAAATTTCAAAACAATCTGCTTTATACAAATTGACAATTTAAATTATATATATATTATAGTAAAAATTCACGTTATTACTCTACCAATAAACTATATTTTAAATATTTGACAAGAATAAATAAAGATAGTATTTTCATTCATTTATTAAATTGCTCTTCATATTATCATGTTTTATCTTAGAACAAAATAAATATTGATTTTTATCATTACTAGTGTATTATATTTTAATTTCCCTTCTACTTTATATAATGAATTAATCATTTGATCTCAACATTAAAGTCAAATATTATATTTGTAATTTATTTAAATAAACCAGTCTAAAGATTTATACAATCTTTTATAATTTTTATATATGCTCTTACATACTTCAATATCAGTTTTAATATTATAATTCAAAATCAGGATTATTATTCAATAGTAGCAACAGCAAAGTTCATCACTATTTAACTATGATTATTTAATCAATACAATCGAATATTTCTTCTTTTTTTTTAAAAAAATTGACTAAGTGGCTTCTATAATGCATTATTATCATTTCAATAATATATTCAAACATTTACTATGCACACATACTTAGTCTTTTATTAGATTAACTTTTTAACTGAAACACAGGCTTATTATATACCTGTGTCTATATATGTAATATATAGGGTATATGAGCACATACTTTCAGATGCACCATCACTCTCCACTCTATCTAATAACACTGATATGCTCAAGCACATATATGCTGAAAAGATAAATAATCACCAATAAACGTATTTATGCTAAACCAGCAATCATCAGTTGGTCCAGATTATCATCTCCCACACATATATACTATAAGTGCTCAGGTATATATAAAGATAGACAATCTTCATACTTTAATGGACAGGCTTCAATCTACTACACACTCCAACTTTTCAACCGTCCATCCAATTGAAAATCAGATGATGGAATGCTCGAAAGCCACCCTGAGTCCGAGATTCTGGTCACACCCATGTTGACCTAAGGTCAATCTGAACCCCACATATACAGGACATAATCCATTTAATACATATGTAAGGATGGGCAGACATCTCTACAATGTAATAACTGAAACACAGGCTTATTATATACCTGTATCTATATATGTAATATATAGGGTATATGAGCACAGACTTTCAGATGCACCATCACTCTCCACTCTATCTAATAACACTGATACACTCAAGCACATATATGCTAAAAAGATAAATAATTACCAATATACGTATTTCATGCTAAACCTGAGCACTTATAGTATATATATGTGGGAGATGATAATCTGGACCATCTGATGATTGCTGATTTAGCATGAAATATGTATATTGGTCATTATTTATCTTTTCAGCATATATGTGCTTGAGTGTTTCAGTGTTATTAGATAGAGTGGAGAGTGATGGTGCATCTGAAAGTCTGTGCTCATATACCCTATATATTAGGTTAACTTTTTTTAAAAATATTTGTGATTTTGTTTTTCCATTCCGTATCTTTTTTTGTCTCGCTTACACTGTTTAGTTTGTCAACCTATAAATATTATAACTTATACAATGCTATCATTATTATCATCATCATTTTCAGTGTATTCTTGATCAACTGCAATATGAAGCTCTCTTCAAGTTTAATCCAGTTTCTCTGATCTCAAGGTTCCCTTCTCCACATTATACTAATAATTCTTCATTTTTTCATCAATCCATTTCATTTATAATCTTGGGATCCAGTTTAAGATCCCAACTATTAAAAGCTACAGTACAAAGATAGCCAGCGCAAGAAAGCAGCAATTTACTAGTAATTTTTCAATTGAAACAAGATAATGTATGAAGAAACAAATGAATATAAAAATACTGTATATAAAAACGATCCATTAAGAAGAATATTTAAAGATTTGTAAAATGGTCTGAGAAAGAATTAATAACAACATAAGAAAATATAATTGTGAATTAGCAAGAAAGCTATTGAAGATAACAAAAGTTTGTAGAAAACTTATTTCTGCAGTAAGAAAAGATGGAACTATTGTTAAAAAGAGAGATTATATCATGATTTATGTAGAAGAGTTCTATCAAGAATTATTGCTAAATGAAGAACAAAGAGAAGTATCTCCTACGACTACTATAATCTTCTGAATTGCCTAGGATTTTAAATGAAAATTTGAGACCTACAATTAAATTTATGAAATAGGAAAAAACTCCAGGTAATGATGGAATTATAATTGATATCTTAAAAGGAGCAGAAGAAGAAATAGAGAAAATGTTAGCAAAGTTATATAATGAAATGTCTAAATGATAAAGATGTACTAGATGATTGAAATAATGTAGTAATAATTTTGATATTTAAAAATGGTGATAAAAAAGATATTAGAGATTATAGAACTTATCAGTCTTTTATAAAAAATTTTACCAAAATAATTACAACTCATTTATAGATTTACCAACTAAAACAACAAATAAGATTTAAAAGTGTATTTAGCACAGTGGATCAATATTGAGAGAAGTTACAGAAAAATCCAATGAATATGAATTGCCATTATATTTTGGATTTAAAACAATAGCACCCAGTGCAAACCATAGTAATCAGTAAATTCTAGAAAGTTTGTACATAAAATCTCTATCTAGTCCCTACTCAGTAAATATCCCCAGACTAGTTTTTAATTTGTGGCTTTCATCAATGAGCAGTTTTGGATATGAGAATACTTGCATATGCAAATCATAGTCATCAATGAATGCTAGAAGGTTTGTGCATAAAATCCCTATCTAATGCATATTCATTCAATATCCCCAGATTAGTTTTTACATTGTGGCTTTCATCAGTGAAGAGTGTCGAATCTGAGAGCACTAGATCCAAAGCACCTCACTGATTAAAGCTGCAAACTAGAAAGTAGTCTGGGGATGTTGAATGAGTAGGCACTAGCTAGTGATTTTATGCACAATCCTTCTAGCATTCATTGACTATTATGGCTTGCACTGGGTGGCACTACTGTCTGAAAAGTTTGCTACTATTTTAACAACTTGTGTAAGCATAAGAAATGGTAATCATGTAATGTCTTAGTGGTTTTATGTCTTAAGATTTGTGGATTATGAAAAGACATTTGATTGTATATGCATTTCTTTAGCAGTTAAAGTATTAAATCATCAAAATATAGACTCAGGTTATTATCATAATATTCAGAAGAATATTTTTCAAAATGTAACAGCCATGATTAAATTACAAGGCTTCACTAAAAAGACTAACAATGAGAAGGGTATATAATAAGATGTTTCTGTATTTTCAAAACTTTTTACAGCAGTTATATAAATTTTGCTTCAGAATGTAAACTGAATATTTTCTCCATATACATTGTCCTATTGAGCAAAAAAACTTTATATGATATATTGGAAAGTTTTACTGCTAATTCTAGTTCTTTAATATAATTCTAGGGTTTCATTTGCATTTTATTTTTTTTCAGCAAAATCATTGACATCCTGAAGCTTTTGTTTATAATTTTTTTCTGTTTTACATCGATACATCAAGCGAAGAATTTTACTATTTTGTTACCAATTGGGCACATATTGCATATAGCGATAAAATAGAATAGGCATAGTTCTAAAAGGATTATCCATAATTCAGTATTGAGTTCTTGATAAATGTTGAATATTAATTTTTGCAGTGAAAATTAAAATTTATTTACTTTTCACTAGAGAATCTGTCATAAGAAATAATTTAACATGTAGTATGTGGGTAAAGCCATCAAGGATATTAATTTTATCTAATGACTGTAGTTCAGATAACATTGTGCTTTTCTCACATACTATATATTTTTTCATAGAGTATTTATTGAAGGCTTATGTAGTAGATGTAATTATTTTATTAAAGTTATATATATATACACATGCACACATATACATTTTGAAAATATTCAAATCTCCCATCCCCCTCGAATGAAAGTCTGAACTTCAAATAGTCAACTCAAATGGATAACCTCTTGAATTATATGCTGTAAACGATGTGATAAATTGAAATTTAGATCTATTCCAACAAAGAGCATGAAATTAAATTAGCAATGATCTTAAATTGTTAGTAAACAAACACATTTGACTTACATATATAAAGAAAGACTACAACATTAGTCATTTTAAACTTTGCTATTTGCCCAACATAAATATATATGAAAATATTTCAGTGCATACTGCTAGCTTAAAATTAAATAGAAAATATTCAAATAATCATTCCAAATGTTATGATATTTCAGTAATGCCCTCTATGAATAAATGTAGTCTGAACTTCAAACAGCTGACTCAAAAGAATATCCTCTTGAATCGTATGCTGCAAATGGTGTTATATATTGAAATTCAGATCTATTCAGAGTGCATGAAATTAAATTAGCGATTTTTATTCACAAAGGGCATTACTGAAATATAACATTTAGGATGGTGATTTGAATATTTTCTATTTAATTTTTAGCTAGTGATATACACTGGAATATTTTGAAAATAGTATAAATGTGGAATTTTTTACATAATGTCTGAAGTATACTTAAAATTAATGGTTAATTTGTACATTTTCTCTATAATTTTTAATAGAGTTTTTGTATCTTATGTTTATTTTTTCTGATCCCCTACTGTACATAATATATACTTTTTTAAAAAAATACACTAATAAAATTATGTTTTAATTATCACATATAAACTCTTAAAAATGTATACATAGGGAGCAAAACTTATGTTATTAAAATGCTGAATTAGAAAAATTAATTGGATTTTAATAATTTACAGTTATTTTAAAAAACCCTCCAAAAAGTACAATAAATAAAATAATACATGTACACTTTAGATAGACATTAAAAAGAACTATAAAAAAAAAACAATTATTGTTACTATACTGTAATCATACATACCAAGAATAGCAGACAAATTAAAAGAAAATCTGCAATCAGTATAACATCAGAACAGTTTTCCACAGCCATACCACACTATGAGGAATTCTAACATCTACAAAGCCTAAACTTGAAATGCTGAAAAGAAAAAAATGCATTTTTGAAATACCATGTGAATGTGGAAAAATATATATTGGTGAGACCAGTTGTCCAATTGAAACGTGATTGCAAGAACATAAACTGATGGTTAGAAGAGAGAGATCAGATGTGTATAAGGTAGCAGACCATATATGTACCAATAAACATATGTTCAATTGGGAAAATTACCAAAATATTGGATAGAGAAGAAAAGGTACAAAGAAGAAAATTTAAAGAAGCTGCTCACATGACAATGGCAAACAATCCCATAAGTCAATCTAGTGTGATTATACATAATGCATGGAAACTGTTAAATAACTCTGCTCTTAGAAAAAAATGGAGAAATCAAGAGGAACCTCACAGATAAATATATGAAATTTCTATTAACTGTTGTCTTTGGCAGGGTGGTTCACTTGGTTGGTGCTTTACTTTAAAATTCAATACTCAAGAGTCTAAGGGTCCAGGTTCAATTCCCATGCTAGTACTGTCACTGGTCAGGCCAGCAACATCTGAAGAAGAGGGGAGAATAATAAATACCTCTCGAAATGTTGTGCATATACTAACCTGTATGTGATTACTAACAGTTGGATGTATTTGGAATATTTAAATAAAGTTAAATTTTTCTAAAGACATTCAATACTTATATTAGATGATGGAAATAGTCCAACATATAAATACAACTAATATATGTACACATTTTAAAAATTAAAAAAAAACCAAACATACGCTTACAAACTTGTGTATAAGTCAGTTGATGTAAAAGATTAAAAGTTACCTTCATAATTTTATTTAGTCTATGCACTTCACAAAATTTTGATGATTGAAAGAAAATATATTTTTTATTTGCTTTGATAAGCTTATATCAAAATTAGTTATGATTATCTATATTAGATAGAAATGATTTTTGCCAATAAATTACCATAAACATTTTTTTAGTTCTTTTGCTCTTATTAATTTATCCAAGCAAATGATCGGAAAATTTTATATTATGATTATAAACATAGGCCAACATTTGTACTATTGTATGACTCTGAAATTATAAAGTAGCTGTTGTGTGGATAAAATGTAATAGTAAAGTTAAAAAATACTCATAGAAGTCTGCAAGCATAATCATAATGTTTACTGTAATGGATTGAAAGAAGGGTAATATAGGGAGATAGCAAATCATCCTCAAATATCAGTCATAATCATCAACAATATTGAAAAATAACAATATGAATTTAATGTTTTAGGTTTCAATATGATTGTTCATTTTTTGTATTATTTTTTGGCATATTCATTTTTGATTAATGGCAACATTGAAAACTTTAATTAGTTGTATCATAGTAATTTTACAAATTGCAGTTATTGATTCTGACAGCAATTTTATCTAAAGAGTGTGTTTTTAATGAATTGATAACAATTTAACTATGATTCAGAAAATTTAATCCAATCAAACCTGATTAAGTGAGTGATATTGCAGAGTGTATGTTGCAGCATTTGAACATAAAATTGATAATATCCATTCATTTACATTTAATCTGCATTAGGTAGCAAATGGAAAGCAGTCACTTTTACCAAAAGAAATCAAATCATTTGTTGCAATCTGTTCACATTCCTATCCAGTGTTAATCATTTGTAATATAAAACTTCTCATAGACTGATGGCTGAAAACTCTCTACCATCTATTGAAAATTATTAAAATAATATGAAAAGATAAAATTTATGATATACGTTTCATATTCTTTTCTCTTTTCAGCATGCTTTTATTATATGTACATTTAGTATATTCATTATAAATTCAAGTAGTAATATAATAAGTGCATTAAGAGTATTCAAATAAATAAAATGAAATTATGTAATTATTCTAATAATCATATACATATATTTAATTTTTTTAGATATTATCTAAAGCAGTGGTCAGATCGTGATATTCAAGTATTTGTATGGACAGTTAATGATAAGTGGGAGAAAGAATATTTATCTAAAACTATTGGATGTTCTTACCTTACAGACACTCTAAATGATGATACTCAGATTCTAGTTGAATTTTTTTAACTGATTAAAAGGAAGCAAAAAGTGCACTTTTTTTTTTTTTTTTTGCCTTTTTGTTAATATTTATATTACGAAAGTCTTTCAAGTGATAATTTGAAATCCATTACTTTATTTTAAGAAGCATAAATGCATTTACAAGTTAAAGAGTATTTATTTACATTATGAATTTATTTTTGTATTTGCAAATTATAAAATACCATTTTGTATGTGTATGTGTCATATTTTCAAAAAACTAAATGCATTAGTATTTTTTTAATTTTTTATATATTCTGTATATAAGAAATATGATTATATGTGATTAAAATATTATATATGGATGTGTGTTTATGAACAAATAAGCAAATAAAATTTATACAGTCAATGTGTATGTATACAAATAGATCAACCAGCAAATGAATAATGACAAATTTTTGAAGATGAAATACTATTTAGTGCCTTCCTTGTTGCTAATAGTAGCGCTGAAGTTATTTATTGCTAATCATATTCCATGTACTGCAACTGTTTGAAAATCATTTTATATTTTACATTCCCACATAATGTATGCTATGTTTCAGTTAAAAAGTATTTTAAAATTTAATAAATTTTTCAAAATCTGTTATTGCAAAATAAACATTTTTTTCAAAACAATTATTGTTCAAAATGTGTAGCTTTTGGATAAAACTTAAATCTTAAAATTATTTTTTAATCTTTTACCTGAACTCTTATATAATAAAACTTCATTGCACTGAGTATAAGTCAAATGTATTAATGTGTTATTTTTAAACATAGTATTATTTTTAAAATAAACTGAGTCATAAAGGTTCTTGTATTAGGATTTTTGCATATTTTTTTCAATTAACAATTATTTGTTAATGCACATACATGTATTTTTAAATCATATTATTATTCAAAATAAAAGATAATGGCATTAAGCCAATATTTGGTTGTTTTCATATTAAAATAAATAATCAAAGTTTTTTGGGTGCTGCATACCTAACAAGCTATTCCAGAATAAACTAATCAATAAGTTGATTTTTTTTCGATGAAAAAAATAAAAAGAATATAATATGTTTGAAAATATGATAATAGTGTGATGATGTTTTTTTTTTTTCAGAAAACAAATATGAAATTAATATATTTTGAAAAGAAACAATGATTGTAAAAATAAATGATGTGTTTGAAAACATGAAAATAACATTATTTATTTAGAAAACATATCTTCAGAAAGAAATTAAATTAATGATGAAAGAAAAGACTAATCCATAATAAATTGATAGTAACTGATGATATGGCAATAAATTCATAAGAAATTGAAATCCAAAAATATAGTCATCTCCATGTAGTAATAAAGCAGGGAAAATTAATTACAGGTATAGTGAAAACAATAAAAAAGCTAGAACAATTACAGTTTCATAATAAATTGGATTAGAAAACTAAAAAGCACATAAAAAATTTTAATTCCACAAAGTGGGGAAAATTAAGTACAAAGGCTGAAACTCATTTAAAGAAATTATAGGTAGGTTAAATTCCCATTATTTCCACACTGAATGATATTAAAAATCATACTTTGCTATGATTTCAGCTATTTAAATCTGCATGTATTAGCATTGATCGTTCAAATTATTTTTGACAAAATGTTAAAAGATTTCTATTGTCCATTGATACGCAATCAAAGGAGAGTATTGACATTTTTTACTTCAACATAATTTCTTGGATTATTGTGCCACTATACAGCCTCGTACCTTATGTGATTTTGTCAGGATAAAAAAGAATAACTCCAAGGAACAATATATAATTATTTTCCAATACATTACAATCTGATTATTTTTTTCTTTTGTTATAGATCTACTTTTTAATCATGGTCATAACATTTACAGAAAAAGCTTCAAATACTGTGGTCGATTGGTTTAATAGATGTCAAGAATTTTGCTGGGCCACAACCTTAATCCAAATAAGAGTTCAGATAATCTGGATAGGGGACACCTTTGTTTAAATAATTGAAGCCATATTTTTCTACAGTCAGATACTCCCTTTATTGGAAGATCACAAAATGCAAGATACCAATAACAAAAACAATGGAATTAGAATAGATAAGTCTTGAATGTTTGGATTGAAGCAAGAATCTGATTGTTTTGTAATTCTGTCTGACACAATGCGATAAAGCTACTTTGCTTTTCATTATTGAAAGGAAATACACACTTGGCAACTCTAATGAATGAATGGATTATGCAAATTTAATTTCAATATGTTTCTGTCATTTTACTATTTATCACCAACACTATTATGTTAACTCATTGATAGGAATATATAGAACATTCTTGGCTTGAGGCTAAATGCAAAATTTTGAAAAAAAATGAATGGGACTTCTTGGGAATTTTTCCAATCCCATTTAAACTGCATATGTTGGAATTTTTTTAACAAGACATGAATCAAGACCTGTTTGTTGCATTCTTCAATTACATTTGTAACATTTTTTATACATAACATTTTCCAGAGACTTATATTAGGTTTGTTTTCAAAATAAATTATTTTATTTTTATGTTTTTATATGTAATTAGTTTTTGCAATCATTGTCTATTATGAAAATATGATTTTAAAAAGTTGTAATATTATTTTAAAACATTTTTTAAAAATCTACTATTTATTATTGTAATATATATGTGTGTGTGCATATTTCTAATATATGCATATTGTTTCAAATTTTTTAAAAAAGTATTTAATATGGACAATGTTATATTAATAACTGATGTGATAGAATAGTAGTTCAAGGAATGGATCCAAGAAAAAATAACATTATTTATATAATTCTAATTTTTGAGATCAAAAAATAAACACACAAAATGTACAGGAAAGATGAATTACGATTTCACTATTTATAGTTATTAAACTTCCTATTGTTTTATGTTGTGATCATTTATGGATATATTTCTTACTCCATCATGTTTCAAGTATCTAATTAAACTCTAGTCTTTTCAATAAAAAACATTTGTAATTTATTGTTTTACTCTTACTTATTTTCAAACCAACTAGATCTTCAGTGATCTGTGTTAGGAATATTTTAAGATATTTTTAAATAAATATACAAAAAATTAAATATCCAAATAATGTCTAACTCTTCAAAAAAGTATTATTTGATGTATCATTTTCAAACTCAGAAATAATGTTTATAACTTGTATTGTTCTTGAATTATCCAGTATGGTTTTCTTTATTGCATTTTATTTCATTTGTGAAATACCATGCATTACTAATGTTGCCAAATTCAACTGTAAATGATAAATAATCAATAAATATATAAACAGTTTATTCTTAATCACTAAAAGTTTTGCTAAATAAAACAAATATATGTAGATTATGAAGTCCACTGTATGGACATTTTAAAAGTAAAATTAAATTTAACTGTCATTATTTTAACATTAAGTCAGCATTATCATTAAAGGTTTCTTAGATGCATAAGCACATAAAATAATACTTTAACTTACATAGTATGCTATATTTTTGGATTTGTGTATTTTTAAAGTAGAATAAAGAGAAAAGTAATCCCAAGGTTCAAAAACAACATTGATCATAGTTTGATATTTGAATCTGAATCTCCATTAACATATTCAAAATCCCTAACTATATATATATATATTTATTTGGAATCAAATTTAACTAACTGCTATATCAACTATGAGACAATCTTTTAAACTAATAGAAATTAAATCATCAATCTAAATAAGTAAGTTTTCACTTTAATTATTATAATTGATTTAATTTTATTATTCAAAGCAAGCTAGGCTATTATTAAATCATCTTTCTTATAAACAATATTAATTTTATTAAATCAGCTTACTTTCAGTACTATATATATTTAGAATTCTTTCCCTACCTTTTCTTTTAGTATATAACTTATTATTTTAAAAATATATTTGATATTAAATATTGATATATGACAAAATTAGTTCACACTAAATCTATTAGCAACTATATATATATATATATATTACTAAATTTGTTATACTTTTTAGCTTGTCTCATAAAAAAAAGCATTCCTTACAATAAAATATTAATAGATATTTTCAGTTGCATTTAAAATTTCGTGTATTTTTATTGTAATAGTTACTTGCCATAAATATAAATTTATGCAGTTTTATTTTATACAATTTTATTATATTATGTAATTGTGCATGTAATAAAATTTAATCTCCTGTTGTAAAATCTGCTAATTATTATTATTATTTTTATATAATTATATTTTCCAAAATAATTACCCATTAAAATTTTAATTGGTTTTATAAAATCCATGTATATTTTTTATATAGTTTAATTGTTTTTGGTATATTTTTTGTTTTTTTTTTTAGTGTGATTTTTTAAATTGTAATGATTTTTGATTAATAATGAATTGCATACACTGCAGTTCTGACATAGTTATACGTTGTATTTTATAAAAGATGTTGGATGATAATTTGATTAACTATATTTTGATATTCTCATATTTAATTATAAATAGTAATAATTATTACTTAACTATAACTATCTTAATAAAATTTCACTATAAACATTGCATTAAACATTACAATTCTGAGATTATTATAAATAATATTTTAATGTTATTTAATTTTATATAGATATTTGATCCTTTAACACATTCTATTATGTGTATATGTATTTGCTAAATTTATACAATATTATTAAATAAAATAATTACATATAAAAATGTTATGATTGCTATTTATCAGGGTATATAAATAAATTAAAGTCAATTAAAACATATCTATTGTTGTTTGTGTATTTAAAAATTCCATTTCCTTTTATTGTTATTATTTTACTTCTTTTTTTAAAATATTTATTAATAATAATAATTAGTTTTTTTTAATTTTAAATACTTTTGAATGTTTTCATTAAATTTAAATATTCATCCAAAATTTTATCCAGTAAAGACTTGAACAAAATGGAATAAACAGGGAGGGGGAAAATATGACATATATTCTGATTTTCACAGAGGAGAATACGAAAATAAATCTCATATGGAAAGGCAGCTATTTCAAATGGAAATATTAATATTTAACTGTTATTTGATTTAAAATTAATAAATTTTGTATTTTAAATCACAAGTATGGGTTATTTATTTTATCCCAAAGAAAATAAGAGAAATTAAACATGAAAAGTTTGTTTTATTCAATTGATTATATTTAAAAGTATATAATTTGGTCTACAGTTCATTTGCAAAGTTGTTTACTCAACTATCAGACAAAATTATAATATTAAGAAATAAAATATATATAAATTTCATCATTGGATTGCATAAAAGTAAAAGGAGTTTCATCTGGTAAGTTTCCAAGTTTATCATTATTTATGGTTTCAAATAATTAAAATAAAATCATAAGTGTGAAGTATGACAAGGGTTCTAAATATGTAAGTCGACTGTCTAAGATAAAAGGAACTCTGTATGAAAATCCCTGTAAGAGATAGTTTGAAGAAGACTGAGGACATTATGTTACTAGGGAAAAATACATTGTCTCAAATTTCTGTTTATTTAAATAATTATTGGTATACATTTTTATACTGTTATTTCAATGTGTTGAAGACTTGATTCTGGAGTTCCAAATCCATGGATTTTGGCCCAGTGTTATCATATTTCAGTGCTCAAACTTCTTGTCAATTTCCAAATAATAAAGCATCCAATTATTTAATATATTGAATAGCTTTGTATGACAGAAACTAATCCTTGTAGATTTTATATTTCTCTGTTTGTTGAAATACTTTGTCTCTAATAGTACTATAGTTAAATTAAAAATTGTTTGCTTTAATGTTTAATTGTATAATAATTGAGTATATAATGTTGTTTATATGTTTGACGTGATTTTAGATCATTTAATATTCTTTTTTTGGTTTAAAAACATCTACTTGTTTATTGATAATTTATAAATTTATTATTATTTTAAAAGAAAATTGTATTTTATTGCTATATCGAATGTTACAAATATAAAAATTACATATCTATTTGAAGCAAAGTAGATCCAACCTTCTCCCATGTTTTGATCTTGTGATATAGCTTGGAGCAATTAGTCAGTCCTTCTTGATTTTCTCCATAATATTCTTAAATTTAGTACCATGTAGGTCTCTCATCCCTTCAGTCATTACTTTACATCTGACACACCACAGGTCATAATTCACAAAAATCATCAGTCTTATGTCCGTAAATAGACCCTGAGCTATATAGTCTTTAATTGATTTTGATCTTCTTGAAATTTCTCCTGTACGCCAAAAATGAGTTTGTAGAGAGTACCAGGTTGATTTTTATTAAGAAATCTTGAAATTTTGCTTCAATGTACCAGAATTTTGATCTCAAAATCAGTTGCTAATTGGTAATCCCAAGAGACCCTTTGTTTGTTTAATTTTTGCCATGGTTTATTTTATGTGCATTCCAGTATTTAATTTTTGATATAATTGGATTTTCATTCAGATCAACAACTTTCCGAATATTATCAAATAATGAATTCCACCATCTATTTGGCGGCAGTCTATCCATTGGTGTGATAACTTCTTGATATGATATAGTCGAGTATTTATTTTGGAACCAGAAGAGTAGGTTATAGTCTTTCTGGAATATCGTGGTTTTGATACAATGGAGTGAAAGGCCATATTCGGAGTTTTTGAAGGCTGATGGCAGCAACTTTTCAGCTCCAGAATAGTTTTGTGCACAGAGTTTATTTTTTGGAGGGGCAAATACCAGATAGAAAATAGTTAATTTTCGGGAATATCAACAAGTTTAAAAGTCTTACCTTACCATGAAGTGAAACATATATCTTAGAAAGGGATGTCATTGTGCGGCAAATATCTGTTAACAGGGATTCTTCAATTTCTCTCCTCATAGTACTATTCGATTTTGAAAAATTAAAGTCTAGAAATTTCTGTGGATCAGCTGTAAAATTTAAAGTGATTTTCCTCCCAGTTATCAAACTTCAGGGGGCTGATTTTTCCTTATTGAATTTGAGTTTGTATTTGTCTGAGTACCAAGCTAGTAACTGCTCTAGTTTAGTGATATATTTCTTGGAAGGCAGACAGATGAATATATTGTCCATATAACTGAGATGTTTAATCTCCCTTTCCATGGCAGGTACAAACATTTCAGGCAATGATATCTCAATCTCCATCAATAACAGGTTGATATAGGCTATAAAATATAGCGTGATAAGTGGGGATCCTTGAGGGATAGAGATGGAGGGTTCAAACCCAGGCACAATTCTTCCATCATTGTGATGTGGATGATTCTGTTTTCTAATAGATTTCTTAGCTAATAGATTTGCAATCATCCTCAGATAAACTTTCGGCACCCCATATTCCTGAAGAACGTCAATCAGAATGTCTGGCCCGAGTCGAATGCCGCCGAGATGTCAAGTTGGACGACGATCTGTTTGGCCAATGGCATTAATTGATGATTCCCCTTTTTTGAATATTGGTTAGTAGAAATGTATTTATAAATTTTCACTTGAATTTGATCCATAATTTAATTGTTCTATGACCTTAATTAAAAGGGGAATCATTGGGATAGGCCTCAGATTATTCAAGTCATATCTTCCATCCTTTTTGTTTAGGAAAGGTATGAGAGATATTGGATACAAGTTGTTAATCTCTTGACTTACCTCTGCTAAGTGGTTTGTCATGGCTTTGATTATTGGCACCAAATATTTCTCTAGATGTAGAAGGATGAACTTTGGTATGCCGTGTATTCTTGGTTGATGTGGATCTTTTCCTCAGTGATATCATGGGTTGGATTCTCATCTAAGCTGAATAATCTATTGACATTCCCAGTCTGATTCGATTGAAGTGTTGCCCTAAAGTGTTCTCTAATTGCATGGATCATTTCCGAGCCCACGGGAATATTGCTATCTATTATTAATGATAGTGGAATGGGTTTTCTGCTGCCTGGTCCCAGTCCTCACTGGAAATAACTCTCGGGACAACATTTTTGGTCTGGAAGGAATCTCTTGGCCCACTTGATCGGCATATATTCAGCTAGAGATCTCTGCTTATCCCTGTATTGGAATTTCAGGGCAAGAGGAAGATGTACAAATTGATTATCAAGTGGAATTTCTCTAAGATTTTGGTCAATAGCATCAAGGTCAGCTAATAAGTGGATAGTGCCTTTTTTGTTAAGGGAAACCTAATTTATTATGGATTGGAGGATACCAATCAAAGCGAACCATGCCTCTACCACTGGTAACCTTAGGATATCAATTTCTTTTTAAGATAAATGTAGGCTTCAGAAAAGACCCATTCAGGTGTGGTCCATTTTAGTAACACTCAAATGGTGTTGTTATTCTCTTCTACTATCGGATGTCCAATGTTTGTTTCAAGAGATATCTTTAGGGTAAAGTGGTCAGAAAATATCATCGGTCGGGTTTAATGCATTGATTTTGAAATGAATACTTTAGTGAGTAGTAGACAAGGTGAATCAAGGATCTAGCATTTTTAGTGTACAAGGAGTATGCATCTTTGGGGAAGAAGCGCTCTCCACTCATCAGTATATGACTAAAGAGGTGAATATATTTTTTATTGAAAGAACTATATGTCACATTGAAATCGCCCATTAGAATGATTGGGAATGGGTTTGAGGCTATGACAGTGATTACTTTCATGATTAGATAGTGGTTATTTTTAATGTAGAGGTAGATTAGATTGATTTGAAAGTGGTTATATTTTAGGTTAGCAATTAGGCAATTTGAGTCTAGGTGTAGAATTTTGAAGCTAGTAGGGGGGTCTTTCTTGTAATTGATTAAAATAGTGGGAGTCTTTCTTGTAATTGATTAAAATAGCTACCCCTCCTGCTGCTGCCATTGAAATTGAGTATTTGAAGAAGTCTATATTTTGGAAAATCTGATCAATTTTACAACATGAATTTAGATGTAATTTGGTCTCTGCCATGCATACCACATTTGGCTGGCATTTGACTATCCAATTTTGAATAGCAAATGCCCTGTCAATCGAATTCAGGCCTCTAACATTAACTCCATAGAAATTTAGCTTCATATAATTTGTATGAGGTGATTTGTCTCTGATTGACCCCGCCATTACCATTGGCTGGTATCTACCATTCCATTTGTCTATCTATTTCCATCTGACCTACTTTGTTCCAGCACTTAGTCCTGTGTATCTTCATTTTCCACAGATTGATTGTCCATCACAGAAGCCCAATCTGATTGGGAAGTTTTAGTGCCACTAAGGCATATGAAAGAAGTTAATAATAGTTCATCTTGACTGTTACTGTCATCCAGATCCATGCTCTGTTCCTCTGTCTCAGAGGTTCTGGATGAGATCTTGATAGGGGATTGAATATTGCCTTTCCTTCTCTTATTATTCTTATCATTCCATTATTGTTTATTTAGTTTTTCAGAATTATCATTTGAATTTGATGAAATATCTTCATCTGAACTTGACCTGATTTGTCTTGATTTCCTTTTTTTTTTGTTATTCTTTGATGATATCTTTCTATTTTGTTTGGTTCTTATAGGGCTAGAGTTTTCATGGGCCTGTTCATTTTGGTCGCCAATGACTGTCACGTCAGTGATTCACTCTCACCAATGATCAATCTGGGTTCATTTGTTTCATTCTCAGTCAAATTTATGAGGTTGATTTTGAGCTTCCCCACTAGTGAAATGTAGCTCAGTGGTATTTGAGCTGATTGGCATATTTAGGGTGTTGTGCACATTATATATGGGAGTGTGAACAGGAATTTCTTCTAAAATTGTCACTGTTGGATCAGATTGATTGACTTTTCATGATTTGTGTCTAATTGTATCAAATTAATGGGATTGTCCCCATCAACTATTTTAGAGTCAAGTGTTGACTCTCCTGCCTTTTTATTGCATTTGTGAATCCTATTCCGTTTCAAGCCACACACATTAAATATGCAAGCTTTACAGTCTTTAATAAGATGATTTTGTTCCAAGCAAAAAAAACATTGCAGTGGAACTCCACGGAATGTTAGAACCATCGGTGAATCTCTGGAGTAGACTATCATCTGTATATCATTGGGATGCACCCCTTTCTGCAGAGTAATAGTGAAAGTACTAGTGTTGGTCAGGATATGGCCATTAGTTTGATGATCATATCTGTATATTAGTCCAGTTGTTTTTTTATATTTCACAAGCATGTTATCCAGTTCTGCTTGATCAAAATTCATCAAACAGTTCTTAATGGTTCCATTGATGTGATTGTTCTGTTTATATCAATTGCGCAGATGATCTTCCCATCCAAGTGTCTACTGTTATTTTTAAACAATTTCTAGTAGACCATGTAGTAAATTCAGTAATTATGTATCTGTTAGTTGGAAGGGAAAAGATCTTATTAATACCCATCCAAATGTCATTTTCAAAGATCATATTGTAATATTTCTCGACTGGGAATTTAAATAATCCTCCATTACAATTTGTTATGGCCAAAATCAGGAGTTTTGTCATTAATATTGTACCGGTCGAAAAATGTCCACCACCTAAACTGCGTCGGATCCAAACTCAGCTGAACCAAACTAAATTCAAACCCAATACCAGCTCACATCAATGGATGATCTAAATCGATGGCACAGTGCTATGCACCAAGGAACTAGCTCAATGGTTGTTGAGGATTAGAGACCCCTGAACTGACACTAAAATCGGATAATAAACTGACTAAAGATAATTTTAAATCGAATCATATGTATATGTTCGGGTTGCCAACACAGACAACAAGTATTAACATTAAAATAATTATGAATAAAAGACTTAAGAAACCAAGTGTGTTAATAAAATATTTTAATAATAATAATGGTTTTGTTCAATTTTAAATGATGATTATATTGATCACCTCTAGCCTTAAACAGAGTTTATAATTATAATAAGAATGGCAGTTCCTATTATATGCCAATGAGTATTACACAATATTTGAAAGTCTATCTGTCTATGCCCTCAACCAGAAAATAAAGGCCGATAAAGGTATCAGTGGTGACGGAAATTATGATTCTTATTTTATAAAGAATGTGAGATTTATTTTCACATTCACAAATCCATTTATGAAGAGCAAGGTACGTATTTAGGGCATAACTTTAACCTTTATTAGAAAACTTACTTAATTTGAGATAACTAAGAATTTGTTCGACTTTAATTGAAATCACTTCATCACAAATTACGAGCATCAGAGCGGGCTTTACTGGAACAGAAGGGTAACGGTGCTGACGAATTATGAGCTATAAATGAAAAGGAAAGATAATCACTGGTTGGTGGTTTAAGTAGTATGGCGGCTTGTACTTGAAAAGGCTTACTGCCCTTTTTGGAGACATGGAACACGGGAAAGCCTGGCCGAGTTATAACTACGAACCTTTGATGTTCCGAATATAATATAAGCAGGGGAAGAAGTGCTTTCTTCCTCTATAATTAAACAACAGTAATATTACCACCGACAAGCCTATGGAGCGGAAGATTGCCTTACGTCAGCAACATTCAAAGATGATGACTTGATAGTCACTGTTTGAATAATAAAACCCAATTTATTATAGAATGCTTTATGTGATGATTTGATCAAATTAATTAAAGTCAAATGAGCTTTTAACTAAAACCATTTTAAAGTGTTTATGAAATTATATTAATTATGCCTCAAACATCGTGCCCCTCCTGAATATTAATAGATAGTAAAAACAATTTGAATTAAGAATGTATTCATTTGATTTCTTTATCAACCCCTTTTGCAAAATATTTTAACATTATATATGAGTAAATAAATATTGGAGAAATGAGAAAATAGCTGGGGCATAGATTAGAAATGGAGCTAATAATTTATTATTAGCCAATTATAAAAATAGTAAACATTTAATACTTGCTTTCGACTTGATGATTAATAGAACGTATAAATTTAGTTCTAATGGGTGAAAATTACTATTAGACTTAATATATTATTTGCATAATGCAAATGGAACAAAGGAGCTCATCGAGTCTAAGGATTATTGGCATATAATTAAAAATAAACAACATTAATAAATCACACAATAAATATATATATATATAATATAGTAAATGAACCGCCATCGTAAGAAAGGAAAGTTAAAGACTAGAGGTTGAGAGAATTACTATGAATTTATAAAGCATAAATAAAAAAGTTTTGTACAGATTTACATTAAAGAATGAAAAGAGCTCTTAAAGGGAGTGTAAAGTAAAGTTCGAAACTGGCCAGAAAATTACGTTTCATTATGGAAATATATTACTATTTCTTCCGGGGCTGGTTCCTTAGTTTACACGTTTGGGTTGGTAAAACATAGGCATGCATTGGGTCGATTACTTGAACAGCATTTTATTGATTTTTCATGATTTTTGCAGCATGATTGGTTCGGAAAGGATTTAGCAGCTTCATTTAAGATTTTCAGGGGACTTAAGGAACCGTAGCCAGATTCCTGACGTTTTAGCCCCTTACCATGATCAAAACACTATTTAAATTCATGATTTTAAGATGCATAGAATTTAATGGCACTTCTCTACAACAAAGATGGTTTCTTTTCTCCAAACTTTTCAGAGCTATTTATACTGTTTCTGATGCCTTCGGGCTAGCGCTTCTTTCATTATCAATGTTACAACATTTACTAGTTGTTTTTAGATACATTCCTTCGATAAGGCTTTCAAACTCATTAACTTGAATTCATTTTCTAATTAGAAAATGAATTCTTAAAATCAGAAAAATGATTTTAATTAGAAAATTCTTATATTTTAAATACTTATCTTTTTTTTTTAATTAATAAAACTTTACCCATTGTTTTGGAAAGGGAAAATCTGAAAGCTTATCGAAAGAATGTAGCTTTTAATCACTAAAATTTTAACAAATTATTTAAAGTAAAATCAAACATTCCCGACACAATGAAACTTTCGAACAATTATATATATTTAAATATTTATAAATATATACGCACAATCCACGCAGTTGTAATATATATAAATTCATGAATAATTTTATCATGAATTTATTAATAGCATCGATTAATTTAAACTCAAATGAATTAATTTTAATACACATATATGTAATAGTTTTTCTTTATGGAAATTAGCATGGATTAAACATATAAAGCCTCATTGCATTGGAAATTTAAGGTTAGTACTAGGATTTGAAGTGGGCTTATGGCTAGATGTCATGAAGCTAGGATCGAACTCAGATCCGACTGCTTCATTATAGTTTGTAAAAGAATTTAGCAAGAGATCAGGGATTGAGTTGTTGAATTGAGTATTTATTTTTTGGTATTCTTCTTCAGTGAGTTGTATTATATTTTTTTCATTGTGAACTTCTATTTGTTGTGATATATTATCAATTTCCATAGCAAGAAAATTCAGTATAGAATTTGGGTTCTTGTTTATTGTGTTTCCATTTTCCTTTAACTTATCAGTTTCCTTTTTAAGGACATTAGTATAGGTTTTAGTTTTATTCCTACTATTATAACATTGACATATTTTCATTTTTCTCTTGATGTGCAAAAACACTTTCTTCGATGTTATTATGTTTAGAGTCTACAGATTCATTAATTTTTCAGCTTTAAGATTTTTCATGTGATGTGATGATGTGCTGTAGCTTCTCCTTAAATGAAGTCAAGAATCTCTCAGCAATTATGCCCAGAGAAACCTGTTAGCCACTTTATTTTCCATTCCCCAGTTGAAATTTTCATGTGATGTGATGATGTTGTGATGTGATGTATTATGGCTTCTCCTTAAATGAAGTCAAGAATATCTCAGCAATTATACCCAGATAAACCTGTTAGCCACTTTATTTTCCATTCCCCACTCTAAATTTTCCTATATTCTGCTTCATCCCATTTGCACAACATAATCTTTGCCAACTCTATAACCTTTATATCTAAATCCCCTTTATCTTTTCCCAAACCCGGCATAAAAACCAATAATTCATTTTCTGTATAATCACTTTTTTCATCTTTATTCTTCCATACCCTCATTATATGTACCCTTTCTGTTTTCAAGCATTTACATTCAATTAACAAATGCCTAATATTTTATATTCCTTCCTTACATAATTTACAAAATAAATCACCCATTTTTTTCCATTTACATGTATATTCTCTTGTAGCTAAAGATCCCATTTGAGCCTTAAATAATAAACTACTTTCCTTACTATTATCATGTATTAACTCACACCTAATATTCTGTTTATTTCTATATATATTTAAATTCTTTTTACTCTCCATACTATTTCTCTCTCTCTAACTCCCTATTCTTAATTAATAAATCTATTATTTTATCCCATTCTTTACTACTACAACACTCAACAATCCTCTTAACACAATCATCCCATCTTTTGTACAAATATATTGATATAAATTCTTTATCCAAATCTTTTGCATGTGATGTGATGTATTATGGCTTCTCCTTAAACGAAGTCAAGAATATCTCAGCAATTAAGCCCAGATAAACCTGTTAGCCACTTTCTTTTACATTCCCCACTCTAAATTTACCCATAATCTGCTCTATCCCATTTCCACAACATAATTTTTGTCAACTCTATAACCTTTATATCTAAATCCCCCTTATCTTTTCCCAAACCCAGCATAAAAACCAATAATTCACTTTCTGTATAATCACTCTTTTCATATTTATTTTTCCACAACTTCATTATATGTACCCTTTCTGTTTTCAAACATTTACATTCAATTAACAAATGCCTAATATTTTCAATTCCTTCCTTACATAATTTACAAAATAAATCACCCATATTTTTCCATTTACATGTATATTCTTTTGTAGCTAAAGATTCCGTTCGAGCCTTAAACAATAAACTACTTTCCTTACTATTATCATATATTAACTCACACCTAATATTCTGTTTATTTCTATATATATTTAAACTCTTTTTACTCTCCATACTATTTCTCCATCTCTCTAACTCCCTAGTCTTTATTAATAAATTTATTCTTTTATCCCATTCCTTACTACTATAACACTCAATAATCCTCTTAACACAATCATCCCATCTTTTGTACAAATATACTGATATAAATTCTTTATCCAAATCTTTTGCATAGCGCATTACCTTTCTCACCCATCTTGTTACCTGCCCTTTACTCATAACCCAATTAAATACTATTTTAGCTATTCTTTTATTATCCATAAACTGCATACTACCAAACATTTTCATTTTACTTTTTGCATCTCTCATATGAAAACTTGACCATCCCATTTCTCCTTGAATTGCCTCCCTTGCTGTCCATACTTCTGCATCCAATGCATGTCTTCCTACTTCCCTTTGAGCTTTTTCTAAATAATCTAATATCTTTTTACTAACATATAATGCATCATTACCATATGTTCACCCTGCTACTGCAACTCCTTTCCATATAATTCTAGCTACATCATATTTATTATATGAAAATACTGTTAATTTCTTTATCAATCCCTTTCTTTTCTTTGCTTCATTTATCAATTTTTTCTCCCATTCATCCAAATAATTTTTCTGATTACTTAAAATAATTCCCAAATAACTATATCTATTCGCCACACTTAACTTAATATCTCCCAATAAAAATTCTACATCTTCTCTTTCCTCAGTATTAACCAGCATTATATTTGATTTTTCTTCACTAAATTTAATCCCCATCTCTTTACCCACCCTTGCACATGTCCTCAACATAACTTCCATATCTTCTCTTTTTTCTGCACACAAAAATATATCATCTGCAAAAAAAAGACCTGACAAAATATATACTCCCTTACTACCTATTAACGGTATCTCTATCCCTCTTCCTAATCTTTCTATTGCTCTTTCCATTTCACTCAAATACAACACAAACAAAATAGGTGACATAGGGCATCCTTGCCTTAGTCCCACACCATTTTTAACTTTAATTGATTCTATATTCTCTAATTGATATATATAATAATTATTTTCATATAATTTCTTAATAATATCTATTAAAGCTTCATCCATTCCCAAATTTGCTAAACTTATCCATAATCTATTTCTATTTACTCTATCATATGCCTTCTCTATATCTATAAAACTCATATATAACTGTTTATCTGCATTCCTACTCATATCCATAAGTTGTGTAACTACAAATAAACTATCTCCTATACGCCTATCTAATCTAAAACCTCCTTGCATTTCACCCACTACATTATTCCCTTCCATCCATTTTACAACTTTACTAGCCACCATATACGAGAAAACTTTATATAAAACTGATGATACCGCTATCGGTCTATAATTATTCAACTTTCTATGATCCTTACCCTTTCCTTTAAATAATAATCTTACTCTTGTATTACTCCAACTACTTGGGAAAACTCTATTCTGTGCCATTTTATTAAAACAGGATAATAACTTTACTTTTGCCCTATATCCTAAATTCATTACCATCTCTGCTGCCCATCCATCTAAACCTCTTGCCTTTCCACTTTTCAATTTCTTCTCTACCTCATTTAGTTCATTTTCTGAAAAACTAATATTCCCATTACTATATTCTTTCATATTTTCTAATATTCTATCATTCACATCTAACATCTTTTCTATATTCATTACATAACTATTTAAGATTCTCTCTAAATCTTCTCTAGAACTACACTCAGTTCCCTCATCATCTAGTAATACTAACTCTCTCTCCCCTACATTTCTCCTTTTAATATAATTTCAAAATTTTTTACTTCCATCTCTTCCACTTTTATTAATATCCTCCAACAATTTACTATTCAATTTCATTCTCTCTCTATAAATATCTATTTTAGCCAACTTCTTCTTTTCTAAGTACTTTTCCCATTTAGCATTAATATCTTTTTCACTTTCCTTATTCTTAATAGCACACTTATATTCTCTACATGCTTCTTTCCTTTCTTTTACACTTTTACTAATTTTAATTTTTTTATTACTTTTATTCTTTTCAATATTCTCACCTAAAACCCTATTTGCAACTTTTTCTACTTCCTTACACCAATCCTTATACTCATCCCCAACCCACTCTTCCATTATTTCTTCAACTTGTATTTTATACTCTTCCAACTTATTCTTATCATTTACTCTCCATCCACATCTTTCACTATTATTTCTACTTTTATTTCTATTCTCCATCACATTACTAACCATTTCAATTACAATGAAATTATGATCACTAGTGCATACTTTTTCTTCATTATCAAATACCTTAATTTTTCGTATTTTATTTATTCCCTCTTTCTCTACCAATACATAATCTATTGTGTGAAATATATTATTTCTGGACCATGTGTATTGTCCCTCATAAATATTTAATAAATTTCCAATACTCAAATTCACTTTCTGACAAAAATTCTTCAAAAGCTGTCCATTTTTTTGAAGCTGTCCATTTTTATTATCTACATCATCAATTTCTTCAATATGTCCATTCATATCCCCTATAACCATTATTCTCTTCCCCTTTTCTTTAAAACTTTGTATATCCTTAACTAAACATTCGTATATGTTACTATTCCACTCCAATATAATTTGACTATCTCCAGTAGCTATATAAACTATAGCCACCATCCATTCTTGTCTACCCAACCTTATTTCAAACCACAAGTGTTCTTGACATTTAACAATATTTAAATATTTTTTTGATATAACACCTATACCACCACCCCTTTTTTATTTTTATTTTCTATTTATACCCTGCCATACCAACTGTTCCAAAATAGGTTCTTCTTCTTCTCTTAAATGTGTTTCCACTACTGCTAATACCTCAAGCTCTTCATTTTCAATTGTTTTATTTAATTCCATCCACTTTTCTGGTTTCCTACCACCTTGCATATTCAAAAACCCAATTTTAACAATTTCTTCTTTCCTAACTACTCTTTTATAAATTCTTTTAATTCTTTCTTCTCCATTACATTTATAAATTACTTTCTTACCATTAATTTTACAAACCCATTCCTTCTCCATATCTATATAATGATGTTATCGCTCATAGCGCCCTCTAATGGTTTTTTAAAACGAATTCCACTAAGTATTTTTGATTTATTTATGTCACTATTATTATGTGTGATGGGATAGTAGTTATGATAATTAGGAGATTTGTTCAGGATTTCAGAAACTATTAAATTAGGTGCTTCTGTCTCATTTTAAATAATTTTAGAACTAGTAATATTGTCTTCTATATCGACTTCATTAATTCTTAACGATTGAGTAGGATTTCTCTGATTAGTTTTCTTTTGGTTTGTCATTTTGTGAATCAGAATTATTGTAATAATTATCATTTGAGTTAGAGAATTGTGAATTAAATAGATTTTTGACTTGGTGAGAACTTTTTCCAGCTTTTGCAGAATTTTTGTCGATTTTGCCATTACTATTATTTAAACAACTATCGGCCATGTTAGAAATATCATCAGAAAGTTTTCTATTCTTCCTTTCAGCAGATTTGGGTTTTTTATCCCCTTTCATGACTTCAGATTTAATGAAAAGTCACCCACTTAATAGAGCACTTTTCCAGCTTTAGCTATTCTTTTTCTGATTAAAATTTTATTATTTGCTGGAGTTTGGAGTGGTTGTTGTAACACTATTAATTATTATTTTTGTTCTTATCTAAGAAGAGTTGTATTTATTATGGTGGAGACTATTGTGTCTTGAGAAGTGAATTGGTTGAAAGAATACAAATATTAAAATAAATATAAAATAATTGGAAATTTAAAGAACCAAACAAATTTTAGAAAAACGTGAAGTTTAAATATTGTCTATCGATTTAAATAGTAAAAGAAAGCACTCTGAAAGTTTATTTTATTATAAATATCTTTAGCACTGTATCTTTATTGTATATGCTAGTGACTACAAATTCTTGTCATTGATCTAGTTACTTTATTGTAAATAAAACTATGCATAATAAAAACAAAAGTGAATAAATAAGTTATTTTTATTACTTAATTCCCTAATAATTATTACAAATAAATCATAATGTGAATATAAAACTCAAGGATTATTTATTAATTCCCCAAAAGGAGACCTTGCTATTCAAAGGATTTTAATAAATATTTAGAATAAGTTTTGGATATGTTAACTTTCATTGATTTTCGAAAACATTTACATTTGATCATTGCCGCATTCATAGATAGATATTTTATATATATATAGCGCTTTGTCTCTAAATGTTCTCATTCATCTTATTATATGTGTAAGAATATACATATTTTATACAGCTTTCAATAGAAAGGTTTATGCTATTTGTGCTGAACATTTATTTTGCATGCATCTAGTATAGATATATAATTAATTAATAAGTCACTACAAATTAATGTAATATATTAGAATGACCAAACTTTCTATAACTGCTTAAATATATTAATTTATTAAGTGCAAGCAGATGATATAATAATAATGAGAAAGGCTAAAACTTTTGACAGATGCACCTTAAAAATGCTTAAATAGTAGCCAATCAGAAATAATGACTGCCCAATGAACTCAATTCAAAACAAGTCAGATTTTTTGAGAAAAAGATAGACCCACCTTCTTCTCTACTTAAATTTATATATAAATAAGCCAGGCTCAAGCATTTTGAACTAAGAGTGTGAAGCTTGAAACACCACATTTAATTCACTAAATATTATATATAAATAAACAATGTGAAATCTTTTGATTTACTGTGCAGTAATTTTCAAATCTAATGAAATGATCGTAACAAATGTAAATATATTAATTTATTAATAACAAGCAGATGATGGTTCTTGTGCAGTCATTATTTCTATCTGATTGGCTGTTATTTAAGCATTTTTAAGACACATCTGTCAAAGGTTTCAGCCTTTCACATTATTATATCATCTGCTTGCTCTTAATAAATTAATATATTTACATTTGTTACGATCATTTCATTAGATTTGAAAATTACTGCATAGTAAATCGAAAGATTTCACATTGTTTATTTATATATAATATTTAGTGAGCTTCACATTCTTAGTTCAAAATGCTTGAGTCTGGCTTATTTATATATAAATTTAAGTAGAGAAGAAGATGGGTCCATCTTTTTCTCGTAAAATCTCTGCCTTGTGTTTTGAATTGAGAGTTCCTTGTGCAGTCATTATTTCTATCTGATTAGCTGCTATTTAAGCATTTTTAAGGCACATCTGTGAAAGATTTCAGCCTTTTATGTTATTATTATAACTGCTTAAATATGTTGCCAGCCATATTTTACCAAACTAAGAGCACACACAAAATGACCATTTATACATACTTTCTCTTGATCTTGTAAAAGGCCTATAATAAGCTCATTTATCGTACAATCAGAAGGAAGTACATGCAAATGACCATTCTACATGTACGTTTGTTAGATAAAAGAAAACTGGCAATTTTACATATATATTGTAACATTCAGAATCGTATGATTAGCCAACAAGATTCAGAGACCTAGCAAAAGTACTTCAAACCCAGTATGTTCGGGATAAAACAAATATATATATATATATAAATTAGTTTCATAGTGTAATATCATTTATATCCATATTTAACTAAATTGGCACAAAGAAATTAATCAATCAAATATATATTATACTTAAAAGAACATACTGGCATATCTCAAAATAAAACATAGAAAAGCTGCAATTTTAAACTCTAATAATCTTTTTGTTCTACTTAGAATTATACATTACACTTTTTTTCTGTTTGAACCATTAATAAGTAATGGTTAAAATTTAAATTGACTTGTTAAAACAATAATAAAAATAAACTAAACACTCATATATATATAACCGTTCTATTGAAACACATTTTCTTAAGATAGTCTTTTGCGAATTTTATGAATCTAATGAAATTAAATGTTCGCATTTTTTTTTTTTTTATAGAAGGTGTTTTTAAGATATAAATATTTTTTTCTTTTTTAAAGATAGAAAGTTTATACTTGCGATGATGGTGTCACTTTTGCTTGATGCAGATTTTTTCTGCCGATTCATTCATTGACAGGGTCGACCTTGGGCTTCACTGGACTCAGAATAGACTGGCTTCAGGTTGCTTCTCTATTTTTTCTTCGATGGATCATTGTGTCACTTTGATTGAGGCAGATATTTTTTACAGGTTCATTCATTATTAGGATCGATCTTTGGCTTTATTGGACTCAGGATAGACTGATTTCGCTGTTGATTCTCCATTTTCTTTCATAGCAGCAGCATGGGATTGTCTCTCCTCCTCTTCTCTAGATGCATTTTTCTGGAGACTTTCCAGAGAAAGGAAAAGTAATTTGTACTACTCAAAAGCCATATCGTGGGTCTTTTCTCTGCTTAAAATGTAGTCAATTGCACTAGTAGTTGAGACTCACTTTTCTTAAAAAAAACACCAACTTTCTTACTACCAACCACTTTTTCCTCTCTAACTGCTTGACTTTTAATAATTTCTCTCACTGCTTGACTTTGAATAATTTGAATCAATTACTATCACTGCTTGACTTTGAATAATTTGACTCTATTACTCTCACTGCTTGACTTTGAATAATTTGAATCAATTACTCTCCCTGTTTGACTTTGAAGAATTTGAATTGAATTCCCTGGTTCTTTTTCTTTGCTCTATTTATAATAATTTTTTTCTAAGCAAGGCTTTGTTTTCTATATATATATATTTAACACCTATAATATATTTTCCTTGGTTAGAAACGAAAACAGACCGCATGATTGATTTTTCCTTTTTTTAATTACATCAGTTTAAAAATTTTTAGGATTTACATCAGTTTGAAGATAAGAAAACAATTCAACACTCCCATGCAACTAGCTGAGTTGATCTTTCAGTTTAAAGATAAGAAAAACAATTCAACACTTCCTTGCAACTAGCTGAGTTGATCTTTTACCAAAAATAGTTGACACAATCGAGATAAGATTACACAAAGTTATAAAATCTTACTTGCCTTTTAATTGCCTCAAGGATGGGAAAAATGAATTCACACTTACATGCAACTATATTTTTCAGAATATTTATGAAAAAAGCAGAGTCATCAAAATCTTATTCACAAGGAACAAACTGCCTTTAGGATAAAGATATACGACAATGGAAATATATTTTTCTTTCCAAAAATATATACATAAAAAATGCACTTCAATAGAACAATTTACACATACATAAGTCCACTCATTCATAAAGTCATACACCTGCACCTGCATATATCCCCTTTAGCAAACAAGCAAAAATAAAAAAAATGAAAAATTAAATATGAGTTTTAAAATATATATATGTATACTAATTTTACCAACTAACATGAAGCTCTGTGTGTTCATACACACTGAATGCTTCATATCCCTCAAGTTATGAATAGAAAAAAAAAACAAAAAAAATGATCAAACCTACTCTGGTAAAATCCCTTTTTTTCCCTTTTTTTTACACCAGAGACCCTTGAAGTTTAGATTAAAGAGTAACCCAACCGCTTCATAATAAAATATAGTGATCTATTCTATGGTTAGTGATTGACTACATATATATTCCCCCAAAAAAAAAATTTACATAGCTATATACTTAAGAAATAATTTGAAAATTCATGGTTCCTATTCATTTAAAAATCAGTACCCATCATTACCTTCTGTTCTCTAAGACCATTTTAAATTTTTCCTGGATCTGAAGGTACCTGGTGGTAGGGCTTTAAACTCCGGGCATTATATGTTCCCTTTATGCCTTTATGGTCCTGAAGTAGAAATGCATTTCTTCCACAAACTTTCGTTATCTTGAAAGGCCCACAGTATAATGGAAAGAACTTCTTATACTGATCCTGCCATGGGTCACTAACACGTGGTGTGCGCACCCACACCTGGTCACCTACTTGGAATTGGTATGACTGTATGGCCCCCTTTTTTTTTTTTCTGCAGTTTTCTTTAGACGTTTCAAGGCCTCCTGGTCTCCTTCTTTGTTTATTTTCTCCCCTTCTATTGGTAGTGGGGTTTTAATCATACATTGTTCATCATAACCAAAATGAAGGCGGATTGGGGTAAAGTTAGTGGCCTCATTAACCGTATGGTTGATACATTGTATAACTGTATTGGTCTGATTTACCCAACCCGATGCTTATCTCCTGCATAAGCCCAAAACAACCGGTTAAGCTCCCGCATTACCCTCTCACAGGGATTAGATTGTGGGTTTCTAATAGACATCAAGACGTGTTCTACTTGCATGCTCTGGACCCATCTTTTCCATTCCTTGGAGGTAAAAGCAGACCCATGGTCAGAGAGAATGGTTCTGGGCTTTCCCACCTCCTGGAATTGCTTATCCTCCAACACTCTAATGGCACTCTTAGCATTTGCCTGATGTACTGGGAATGCCTGCACATATTTTGAAAAGACGTCATATGTGACTAAGAGGAATCTGTACCTTCTAAATGCAGGTAGAGGGCCGTAATGATCAATAGCTAACAGCTCATTTGGTCCTGAGGGTATAATGGGTTGACGATGTCCCGCATATGATCGGTTTGGAGGCTTGTTCTGGGCACACACACCACAGCTTTTTAGTGCAATAAAGACACTTGAACGCATTCCCTCCCAGTAAAACTGTCGACGCAGGGCCCGTTCAGTCTTTTTTGGCCCATAGTGTCCATGCAATTGGTGCATGTACTTAATGAGTCGCTCCCGCATCTTCAGAGGGATTAATATTTTCCATGAGTCATCACTGGGTTTTGTCTTATATTGCAGCAGTCCATTAGTAATTCGGTACTGCTGTATCCATTTGTCTCTCGGCTGGTAATTCACCCTTTTGTTCAGAGCAGCTAAATCCTCCCTAATGCTACTATATTTGGGGTCTTTCTCCTGCCAATATTGCAAGATTTAAGATCTTGTTCCACTGATTTGTCTATTACTGGTGTGGTGGCAGCCACTTTTGCACCATCTAATGTCAAATTATGTGGGGTTATTTTAACAGGATGGCGACTCAAGACGTCTGCCACTATATTTTCTGAACTGGGGCAATAAATTACTCTATAATTGAATTTCTGTAGGAAGAGGCTCCATCGAATCAAGCGGTCATTGGTCAAGTAACCCCTATTTAAGAACTCTAAGCACTTGTGATCTGTGATGATGATCACCTCGGAGCCCACCAGAAATTGACGAAACTTATGACAGGCCCACACAATAGCTAAGGTTTCTTGTTCCATGATGGTATAGTTATATTCTGCACCCCGAAGTGTTCTACTGCAAAAATAAAGCACTCGGTGCTGCCCTTGCTCATCAATCTGGAACAGCACTACACCCAAGCCCTTCTTGCTGCTATCCATTTGAAGATAAAATGGCCATGTGAAATCTGGGTGGTGCAACATCACAACCTGCTGAAAGTTTTCCTTTATAAGGTTGAAGCTTCGTTCTTGGTCACCCGACCACTTCCATCGGTTTTCTTTCCTTAACAGGTCCACCAATGATTTGGTGTCCTTGGCAAATTCCCTGTAAAATTTACCATAAAAGTTGCAGAGCCCCAAGAAAGAACGCACTTGCTTCCGTGTTTCAGGCCTAGGGAACTCTTTAATGGCTGCAATTTTATCTGGGTGAGGTCTCACCCCTTGTCCATTGACCACATGTCCTAAAAATACTATTTCGTTCATGGCAAAGCAACTCTTGCCCAGGTTTACAGTGATATGTTTTTCCTTGCACTCCTGAAAAAATCTTTTTAAGTGTACCATATGCTCCTCAGGACTATCTGATGCAATTACTATATCATCCACATAGCACACTAAATTTTTTTTCACTTCTTCTGATAGGACACGGTCCAGACACCTGATAAGACCAGCCCCACTATTCATGAGCCCAAAAGGCATCCTCTTGAACACATAACTATGTCCTGCACACCTAAAGGCAGTATACTGTCTGTCTCTCGGGTCTAACATGATCTGCCAGTAACTAGATGTTAAATCCAAAGTGGTAAACACCCTCTTATTGGCCAACTGCATAAAAACCTGTCATGGGTGGTGGAATGTCCCTCTCGGGTATGGTGATCGCATTCAGTTTTCGTGCATCTAGGCACAATCGAATAGTGCCATCCTTTTTCTTTACCACCACTAGTGGATTATTATAAGGTGCAGGACATTTCTCTATTACTCCCCACTCCACCATTTGGTTCAATTGTTTCTCCACCTCTTCCCGGTACTGAAAGGGAATGAGATAAGTTCGGGTTTGAAAGTGAGTCTCTTCCTTAATCTGAATTCTGTGAACATATCCTTGCATGACCCCTGGCATACCTGAGAATACCATAGCATTATCCTTGAGCAATTTATCTAGTTGTTCTCTCTCCCCATCTGTTGCCAGTATTGACTCCCTCATCTTTTGTTGTAGGATCTGCAGGTCCACTCCCCCTTGCAAGCATCCCACTCGAGGCATCTGATGTTCCCCAGCACCTTCGAGTCTAATATTATCACCCCCACAGATCAATACACTTAAGTTATAATTGATGATACATTGGTTCTGTTGTAGGAAATCTGACCCCAAAACCACATCTTGGACCAAACCTCCCATAATTAAAAACACTTGGTCAATATTCCTCTTTCCCACCGTCATCTCCAACAATATCTGAAAATTATCAATCCCTGCCTTTCGCCCATTGGCGAGGGTTATCTGAGCTGCCCTGATGGGGAATGTAGGGATTGCCTTTCCCTGATCCTTAAGCAGAGCAAACCACAGCCTGGACACCAATGAGACATGACTTCCTGTATCCAAAAGAGCCCTTGTCACCAAGTCTCCAATTTTGATCATTATCATCGGACATGACTGAAACCTAGGATCGGATGAAGCTTCCTTCCCCTCCAAGACAATGGTTGATATTGGTGTAGTTGAATGCTTATTATGGTTCCTTTGTCCACTGGGCCTTCGCTGATTGGAACCTGCTCGCGAAGCCCTTATTCATTTCCCTGGAACTGAGCATAATAATCCCTCTTTGGGCCTGTCTGTCCCTGTCCTTGACCATTAGGTGTCTTATGTGTAGGATGCCGATGCATCATAGCCAGCTGCATTTCTTGGGGCCTCCACTTTCCTCATCTTCTCTGATGGCTCTTTTGCCAGATTGCCAAAATCTATGGTTGTTAGTAGTTCTGCTACCTCTTGTACATTGTCATCCGGCTTAACAGGATCTGTTGCACCTGTGGTGGCATGTTATGATGGATAGCATGAATGATCTGCCACTCAGTCATAGGAAAAGCTGTCAAGGACCTCAGGCAAGCCACCTGATGAAGAAAAAACTGGGTATGGGTCTCTGCCTTTGTCATCTCATATTTCTCCTGGAAAACCCGCTGCTGGATCCCTTCCTGTCACTCCTCACTCCAGAACCTTTTCAATGCTGCAATATGGTAGTCTTCAAAGGTTTCAGGTTTTGTTAGAAGGCTCTTCCACCAGTCACAGGCTGACCCATGTAAATGGTTACTGGCGATAGCTATTTTCTCCTGATCTCCACACCTGTGAAAAAAGAAAAATTCCCTCAAACTATCCAAATGCATCAGTGGACTTTCACCTATTTCCCCTTTGAAGGTCCTGATCTGGATAAATTTGGCTAAATATTGGGTGCTTCCTTCCTCCGTGGTCACCAAGTCATTTGTTTGTAATGTTTTGGCCTGCACTCCAGACCCCCTATTCTTATGGTGATCAAGCACGATGGAACCCTGATTTGATTCCTCCTGGAAGACCTGGCCTAAATATCCTATGTATTTCTTGTCTAGTAGAGACACCTCTTTGCTTTTACTCCCCATGTTGGGGATCAGTTCTGCCTTGACCTTTTCTGCCAATGCCTTTTGGATCATCTCACTTGGTCCAGTGGCTTCCCCTTCCCTTAATTTCATCACCTCTTCCCTTGAGAATTTCCCCTTGGTGGTGTTGCAAGGTCCTTATTTCTTCCTGCTGATGACCTTGTACAGTTTGTGTTTCCTTCCGGATGGTCTCCAGGTCCTCCTGTAGGGTATTTCCCAGATCATCTACTTTTTTATTTATTTTTTCAGCCCCCTTTTTGCATTCCTCTCTAATCTCCTCCCTCTCTGTTTGACCTCTTTCCCACCAGTCATCTATCTTCTTTCGAGTTTCCGCTACATCCTTACAGTATTCACCTACTATCTCTGCCAGCCTAGAAAACCCACTCTTCATCTCTTCTGCTCTTTTACTGTTTTCCTCTTCTCTCTTACTGTTTTCCTCTTTACTCTGTATATTGATGGTTAACATCAACTGGTATAGGTCTCGAATTGTCACCTCCATTTTTTTCTTGTACTATAATAATCTATTGCTTTCTACAACTATCTCTTCATCTAAACAATATTCTCTTTATACTACTACTTTAAATTTTCATAAAAGGTTATACCTTCCCCCTCTCTGATCTCCTATGCATCTCCATCTTTTCCCCCATCATTCCCACATGCTGCCTGCTCCTTTCCTTATATTCATCCTAGGTCCATGCCTGCCTATCTACTATTCAACTGACACAATATCACATGTACCATAAAAACAAATCAAAACAAATTTGTATATAGATATATATATATATATAAAGTATTAAAAAAATTTCTCTTACCCTCTTAAAACCAGTCACTGCCCCCTTTGTTTACAGGTTGCTTGTTCTGCTGTGCCCAGAAAACTGCTAAGATCTAAAAATGACAACTTTCACACAATCATCACACTCTATTACTCCAATGTCACCCCCTTTTGTTTATATCCACATCAGTCTATGTCTCCCATCATCATCAATCCACACACCACAGTAATATCCACAATGATTATTGGAATCCTAGCTGATGACAAAATTTATTTAGAGTAAACCAAAGAAAAAAAATTCTTTTTCAAAGATTATCTCTGGGCACCATGTCACCAACCACAATCCAATACAACATCAAAACCCATGTAAAAGGCTTGAGAAACAATCTCTATATTTTATGGAAGTGAGTAAATAAATACAATTGCCTCATATTGGCATTAAACCTGAAAATTATCTCTACATATTTTACATAAAAAATTTTAAATCAAAATCATGGCTCAGGTGCTCAGGGTGTGTGAGTTTATATAACCATAGCCCAATGTTGGGCGCCATGCCCGAAAAAAAATATACACCCTGTAACATTCAGAATCGTATGATTAGCCAACAAGATTCAGAGACCTAGCAAAAGTACTTCAAACCCAGTATGTTTGGGATAAAACAAACAAATATATATATAAATTAGTTTCATAGTGTAATATCATTTATATCCATATTTAACTAAATTGGCACAAAGAAATTAATCAATCAAATATATATTATACTTAAAAGAACATACTGGCATATCTCAAAATAAAACATAGAAAAGCTGCAATTTTAAACTCTCTAATAATCTTTTTGTTCTACTTAGAATTATACATTACACTTTTTTTCTGTTGTTTGAACCATTAATAAGTATACATCCAACTATCCCCCCTCCAACCATCTAATTTTCCTAAAAATTTATATAAGATCCTTTAATTCCACTTTATTTACATATTTAATCGTACCATTGCACTAGCTCAGTGGAATAGCAGAGATTTAATAATATCATTTACTAGTATATAAAGAAAATACCACTCCAGTAATTATCATACAAACAGATTTATTTATCACATATATATAATTTAAAATTATTTTAGTGATTTACATTTAACATTATTTTTACTTTGATTTTTTTAATTTACATTGAGTTACTATTATATTATAAATTTACATTTTTAATCAATTCCACAGATTTATAAACCTGTTTAATATGTTGCTATAGATCGGTTACATAGATTTCAACTCAAAAACATTTCAAAGTAAACATAAACGATCAAAATACAAAATTATTGATTACTGACAATTCATAGGGAATTATAAGAAACCCTCTAGTATTCATCGTAAGATACTTCATCGCACCAATAACTTAAGACATCCGAATAAATACATTTTGATACTCACCGTAAGTATCATTATTCATCGAATTCTATATATTTTGATCAAATATGAAAGCAAAACATAGTTAACCGATAAACAATCCATCAACGTCTATAAACAACTTAAATTTAATAGTTTTATTTAGGATCGACCTGAATCGACTACATGATTTCATTTAAAAATAAATATTCTATCCCTACTTAACCTTAGCAACACATTTCCAATCAACTCCCAATCCATCTATACATTCATTATTCAATTAATATACAACACAACAATATTGTCAGAATTACATCTAACAATATTAGAAATAGAACGACATTGACTCTCCACCCACAGGGATGTGACATCTGTGGGCAATAGATCAATAAACTAAAACTCCATAAATCTGCGTATTCTGCTGACTTACAAACCCATCCATAAAACAGAGGGTGTGGCGTATATCTATAATCCTCCCGTAGGATCTCATATTACACCTAATTACATAAATATATCCAATCCATTGAACCAATTCAACTACGAAATGAACAACCCAAGATTACCCTCCCTTAATATATCTTTACAAATCGATACACCATTCACCCCGACTTAAGTTTAACATTTTTTATAATTTATTTAACAAAACAGAAATCATAATAAACTTAAAGAACAAAATTAAATAAATAAATAAATAAATGAAATATTTTCAAATTAAATACATTAAATAAAATTATAACTAATTAATAAATAATGTTTCAGATAGAATAATATTGAAATCATTTAAATCTAAATTTTTAATTTACTGTTCATAAATTTTAAATCTTACTTATTGAAATAGTTCATCTTCGTATATTCCTTTTTCATGAATTCCCACGTCGTCCGAAGATTTTATCCTTGATCGATTTATTTATCCTTTGGAGATTTTTATTATATATATATTTTTTTTAGTGTAATTGGTCCTCAATGAAGAAACATGCATTCTTCTTCCTTTCTTACAGAACTGAAAGGATTAATGCTCTTTTCAATCCCCCACACTAACCCTAGCTGTTACATCGTCAATAATCAATCACTTCTCATTCACTAACTAATAATTTCCAAATTTTCCTTTTATACGTATTCGAAGGATTGACTTAACATTACGTCATCGATGAGATGATCCTTTTCGTTGAGGTCCAATTCCATAGGGATTTCTTCTTATTTGCTAACAGTTTCTATTGTTTTTTTTCTATCTACTGAGGTATTACATTTAAATCTCAAGGCTGGTTTTAATTTACTAATTAACAATCATTTCCATTTCTAATTAATTCCCTGTTTTCCAAATCAAAAATATATTTCAAGACAAATTTAAAGATAAATTTTATCTCCAAATCTTTTTAAAATTTAGTTTTAAAAATACCTTTTTCTTAATAAAATTTTATTTTAATAATTTTTCATTATCTACTAATATAAAAGTAAGACGATATTTTATTTCAATTTTTAATTTTTAAAGAAAGTTTTTAAATCAACTTTTTATTTTCTTGTTTAAAATATATAAAAAACAAACACCGTAAAAGTAATGGTTAAAATTTAAATTGACTTGTTAAAACAATAATAAAAATAAATTAAACACTCATATATATATAACCGTCCTATTGAAACACATTTTCTTAAGATAGTCTTTTGCGAATTTTATGAATCTAATGAAATTAAATGTTCGCATTTTTTTTTATAGAAGGTATTTTTAAGATATAAATAATTTTTTCTTTTTTAAAGATAGAAAGTTTATACTTGCGATGACGGTGTCACTTGCTTGATGCAGATTTTTTCTGTCAATTCATTCATTGACAGGGTCGACCTTGGGCTTCACTGGACTCAGAATAGACTGGCTTCAGGTTGCTTCTCTATTTTTTTCTTCGATGGATCATTGTGTCACTTTGATTGAGGCAGATATTTTTTACAGGTTCATTCATTATTAAGATCGATCTTTGGCTTTATTGGACTCAGGATAGACTGATTTCGCTGTTGATTCTCCATTTTTTTTCATAGCAGCAGCATGGGATTTGTCTCTCCTCCTCTTCTCTAGATGCATTTTTCTGGAGACTTTCCAGAGAAAGGAAAAGTAATTTGTACTACTCAAAAGCCATATCTTGGGTCTTTTCTCTGCTTAAAATGTAGTCAATTGCACTAGTAGTTGAGACTCACTTTTCTTAAAAAAACCACCAACTTTCTTACTACCAACCACTTTTTCCTCTCTAACTGCTTGACTTTTAATAATTTCTCTCACTGCTTGACTTTGAATAATTTGAATCAATTACTATCACTGCTTGATTTTGAATAATTTGACTCTATTACTCTCACTGCTTGACTGAATAATTTGAATCAATTACTCTCCCTGTTTGACTTTGAAGAATTTGAATTGAATTCCCTGGTTCTTTTTCTTTGCTCTATTTATAATAATTTTTTTCTAAGCAAGGCTTTGTTTTCTATATATATATATATTTAACACATCAGTTTAAAATTTTTTAGGATTTACATCAGTTTGAAGATAAGAAAACAATTCAACACTCCCATGCAACTAGCTGAGTTGATCTTTCAGTTTAAAGATAAGAAAAACAATTCAACACTTCCTTGCAACTAGCTGAATTGATCTTTTACCAAAAATAGGTGACACAATCGAGATAAGATTACACAAAGTTATAAAATCTTACTTGCCTTTTAATTGCCTCAAGGATGAGAAAAATGAATTCACATTTACATGCAACTATATTTTTCAGAATATTTATGAAAAAAAAGCAGTCATCAAAATGTTATTCGCAAGGAACAAACTGCCTTTAGGATAAAGATATACGACAATGGAAATATATTTTTCTTTCCAAAAATATATACATAAAAAATGCACTTCAATAGAACAATTTACACATACATAAGTCCAGTCATTCGTAAAGTCATACACCTGCACCTGCATATATCCCCTTTAGCAAACAAGCAAAAATAAAAAAAATGAAAAATTAAATAAGAGTTTTAAAATATATATATGTATACTAATTTTACCAACTAACATGAAGCTCTGTGTGTTCATACACACTGAACGCTTCAATATATAATATCAATACTTATGTGCTTATAACGCTCGTTAAAGAAGTTATATGTTATTAAATTTATTTAAAGCTTAGCGCTTTCAAAGCTCTATGGCTTCATAATCATAGCTGTACAAAATAAAAATAAAACGGTTGATAGTGATGAGGGGGAGTATTTAAATATATGTAAATTAGATGTTTTGGTATACTATTTATAATATTGTTTGACTTAGTTTGTCCATTTTTTGGAAATGGCAAAACATATATATATAATGAATTCATCGTAAGTGTTTCAAAAGTAAACTAATTCTTTAAAAAAAATCATGTTATCAATAATTTTCTCTCTCATGAAAAAATGTGTATTTAGTAATTCTCTGATTAAGCATTTATTTTATAACGTCTTGCGTGCGATTATAATTACGATAGAATGACAGCCTGTTAAGCTAATTGCGCAGACGCTGTGAGAATGTTATTAATAAATGAATACCTTCGAACAACCACTTATACAAATACTATATCATGTGGTTGTTCGAAGGTATTCATTTATTAATAACATTCTCACAGCGTCTGCGCAATTATCTTAACAGGTTGTCATTCTATCGTAATTCTCTGATTGTTTTGTACATTATCTGTCAGCACTTTTGTTAAGGTTACCACAAATGGATAAACTTTTTAAAAATAAATTAACATTTAATATTTCCTTTTTAGCGACTATTTCTGGCTTAATATCTAGACATAATATCTGCAATTATGTTAAGATCATTCTTTTGCACAAGTATCAGATGAATGTAAAATAATCGCACTTAAATCTAAAAAAAATGTTCATATTTTATCTTGCTATAGATTTGCAAGATTTGACCAACTACATTTATTTCATGTAAACAAGGATTTGTTGTTAGCATTGATTATAATAATTAAAAAAGAAAATGATTTATCAAGTATGATTATAGAGTCACAGATTATAAACCCAACTATCTCTTCTTTTGGTTGTGTTGTTTTAATTGTGATGGCATTTTGATAACCCTGATGATAAGACATAAATTATAAATTTATTTGGTAAAACTGTTATTGGACAACTTTTGTATATCAATTTCTTTTATTAAAAATTTTGTCAACTAAATTATTATTGAAATTTTTTTTCATTAATTAAATCTTATTTTGTTACATTGTAATAATGGCATTTTCTTTAAGTTCGTATTCCACATCTTTGATATCATTACGGACATTATTATCTTCTGCTTTCCATTAGCTGGAATTGTGGGTGTTAATAATAAGAGAAGTATCGGTGTTATATTCTCTTCATAGCTATGCCAATCAGCATTATTATGCTGCCTAATATTGTAGTTAAACCAGTAACTATGACAAACAGTATTCAAATTGTTGCTGTCTGATAAATAAGAATTTTTCAGAATAATAAAAGAAACATTATCATTATATTATCTCAAAGTACATTTATAAATTGTCATTGGATCCCATATTTGAATACTACTTTATGAAATAAAATTTACAGTTATATAAATGTCCACTTCATTCAAATGACAATTTATAAATGTACTTTGAGATAATAAAACACATTTCACTATGGTCGAACCTAAGGTCTTCAGATAGGATTCTGTGAGTGATGCAATGGAGTACATAACCTATGATCATATTTACATTCGATGGGTTGGCTTTGTGTGTACACATTTAATTGTTGATATGGTAGAAACCCACGCTTGACACACAATTATATTACTTTATCTTGTTAAAGAGTTTTAAATTCTTTTGTTTGTTATTTAATAAATATTGTCAATTTGATTTACATTAAACATCTCTAGGTTATCAAAATCATGCATTTATTCATCAACCGATAACTGAGTATATACATACACACCCCTCTCTCTTATATAATAACATAGTAATATGCTTGGATGGATTTTTAAATCAATTGGAACCTACATAAAGGTGCAACAGTTGCTATCTAGTGTAAGTTCACTCCTGAAGAGAACTGAAGGTAGATTTTTCCCTGAGTTCGAATACTGAGGCATAACAGAGCCCAAAGAAGGGGTGCAGTATAGATGAACTAGCCCAAATTGTATCTGAATTTAATGTGTAAACACAGCTAGTCCATTGGAGGTAGATATGATCATAAGTTATGTACTTCATTACATCATTCACAGCATTCTATCAGAAGATTCTAGGTTGACCATAGTGAGATGCAGTCCCCCTCTCTTCTTGTAAAACCCCAACTCATTACAACATTAATATGCTAATACAAGATTATATTCTGTTAGATAATTAAATAAATAATTTGCTGAGCATTGTTTTGGATCTGGGGGACGACGACATAATCATAGCACTTTGTCTGGAGTTTTATAATTTTGTGCAATAATTTGCATATTTTATAAACGATATATTCAGCCTGTCTCCAACATTGTTAGTTAATTAATTTTGCCCTTTGATTCTGATGAGAAGTCACCAAAAGTTAACTCTGCAATTAAGTTAGAATATGTATATTTGGCTTAAAAATACCTTTTCATAATGGCTTAACTCAGTTTAAGTTTTTGGAGTATTTCATTAGGATATGAAAAGAGTTTAAAAGTTAAATAATGTACAAATTTTTCATTAGGTTTTTTTTTTAATTACTATAAATACTAAACTGTTTTTTGTTAAAACAATATCCACAATTTGTGGTATAATTTTTATCTGCAGGAATGAGTTAAATTTTTTCACTTGGAAAATCATTGTAATCACTTGCTTTTTATGTAATCTTTTTGCTTCATGATGAGTTTTAGGGAGCATGATAAAAATATTAATTTTAAAATGCTTTTTTTTTTTAGAGAAAGAATAGCACCAGATGTTTTTATTTTGATGATATCAGTAAAATCTAAATAATGTTGTTTTTGTTTAGACTTTCATTTGTAATTTTCTGATACATTTAAAAATCTTTGAACAAAATGAATAATAATATTTATGTAATCATTGTATCAATTTTTTTTTTCAGAAAAATGAATAATTGATATGTAAATGTAATAATTAACATGGAAATGTGATTAAGAGAAATAAACTACTCTCAGGCCATAAATAAATAACACAACATTATTGGAAATCCAGAGGGAACTATCTTATTTTTAATAACTTATATTCATCAAACCTTTAAGCAATAAGCAGATTCATTCTATCCTTGATCTTTCCAAACATAGAAAGTGTTATTTATTCATAGCAAGAGAGAGAGAGAGAGTAGTTTGCTCTATTTGATTACATATATATTAAATCTACTACATCTATTTTACTATTAAAACAAGGTTATTAAACGTGAGATTCTGACTCCAGTCTTGTGTAATTGATTTATTCATTTAATAATTATTAATGCCATATTCTTAACTGGCTGATATATTAAGTTTACTAAACTTAGAGAATATTATTTATTTTTAGTCTGATGGAGAGTAATTATCTTCTTTTGATTATAAATACATTAAGCTACACTAATTTCATGTTTTGTATATATAAATATAAAATATGTATTGTTTTCATTGATTTGGTCAAACAATTTGTCTTACTATTTGTGGCAGTGTTTGAAATTAACTATTGATAATAAATATGAAGTTATTTGAAATAAAAAAACGACGTTAAATAACAATGTGTATCAGTTCTAACTCTGTTTCCGTTGTTCTGATGGTTGCTTTTGGGACAGTTTATAAATGACTTCATCAATGCTTTTCATTAGTAAAAGATAAAAGCAAAAACAAGAATTTTTAGGATGCTGAAAAATGTAATATTCATGCCAATTGGTAAATGAATTGTAGAATATAATGGAAGAAGAATCTTCACCAAATTTTGACATGGAGTGAATATCGCCTTAAGAATATGAATCAATAATTTTAATAACTTTTTATATAGAAACACAAACATGAATGTTTATGTACAATGCAGACTTCAATGTATTGCTGCTGTTAACAATTTGAAAGATGAAATATTTCATTTTACTGTTACTTATATATTGTGTATTATATGAGACGTGGATTTTTTTACCAGTAAAACATAGGCATCAGAAAAAATTTATTTAAGGATCCTCTATACAATTATAAAAATATGATGACAAGATGATAATCTTAGCCATCACCTTTTTTCAGCTTGCTGAATTTGATGCTACTGAATTTATTAATCATGATGGCAACTTAATTAGATAAAGCACATGAAGCTATTAAATTGTAATGCATTAAAAAAAAATTTAAGGTAAATTTAGTATGATTTTTATGTTAAAGAAGTCTCATTTACTTTGTAAAGATTTATTTTAAAATAATTCTAAAAAAAAAAAATACAGCATAATATTGATTGTGCTTAGTGGGAATCCTTAAAAAAATTAGTATTTTCTAGAGAAGAAATTAAAAGGCAGCACTGCAGACTGTTGAAAAATAAATTGTAAAATCCATATGTAATTTATTTATGTTTCACTGGTTTGTTTCAACTTTTGTTTTTCTTTTAGAATTAGTTTGACATACTCATTTACGATTGACTGTGAGTGATGATCATAATCCCTTTTATGCTACTTATACCATCCCTTAAAAAACACTATTAAAACTTCAATTTAATGACATTTACATATCTACTGGGGTTGAATAATTGATGAGAAAAGTTGTGATAAAGCTGCAATGTATAAACAAGTTTTTATTTTATCATTCATGAAAGTTAGATTTGAGAAAGAGAATAGTTAAATTTTTAAATGGATGGTATCTTTATGTAAATTGGATGATTAGAGAAAAAAGAAATGCGAATTTGGAGAATATGAAAGATAATTTGAAACAATAAAGATAAAAATGTTAAAAGTTAAAATAATGAAATTAAAAATAAATTCAATCTTTGGATCAAAGAACAAATTTAATCTCTCAGATCCATGTTTTCATTTTAGCATCATATTTTATTAGTACAATTTAACTCAGGTTTTTATATTGAGAAGCATCATTACTTCTTTACATTTATGTCCCAGCTAGTATGATTTTATGCATTTATTGTATACTCTTTCTTTAATAGTATTTTTTTCTAAGTTGTTCTGAGAATAGACATTTAATGATAAAAACAAATTTTAAATAGTTTACCACATGGCAATGAATTCTCTAACAGACTTCTTCTTAGAAATATGGGGCAAACATGCAGTAAAGAACACTTTCTAATTGACAGACAGTGAGAATTTTTAGATTTTCTATCTTTATTTCCACCACTTTACTAGTTTATAGAGCATTAAAACTTATTATGAGTTGAATAAGTTATAGATTCTCTTCATATCTTTGAATCTTTTAGGATCAATATTTTTATTATGTGGGTCAAGATTTTATTCTATAATCAAATGTTTTTTATACTTAATTGTACCTATAATTTTAACTACTACTGATTTTAATAAACTGCATTCTCTTTAATTCTTTCATAGTTTCACACTTTTTTATACTGCATATATTGTATTTTAATTGATTTTTAATAGAAAACTTCCATCTTTTCTCATAGTAAACAGAATTGAAGAAATATTCATTAGGTTAATTGATATCAAATGAAAATTATATAGAGGTAGACTCAAAATAGATTTTGACAAAGTATTATATCTATTTATTAGAAAAAGTGTTTAAGTAATATATGTTCTTTGAAAATATTTGCCTATGGAACATAATACATGGAATCAGAAATAAAGCAGGAATTACATGAAATCTTAAGAAATATCAAAGAAGGATAGAAAAAGTGAAATGATTCAATTCTCTGATAAAATTCCTAACATTCAACATCATTATTAGTTATCTTTGAAAGACATATATTATGCTTGCTAATCCAAAGTTATAATCACTCTGTCAATTTCTTTTTATTTTCTTTAAATAATTTAATCAAAGTGTCATCTATTTAGTAGTAAAGATATCATAAAATAAATCAAAGAAATCTGTATAGGCCTCCAAATCAATCTTTTTTGAAATTTTGCATAGAGCTGAAAAATTCTAGCTAAGTCATTGATCTATATTAGTGTTTTTCATTTTTCCAATTAATTTATTACTTCTATTAGGTAAACTTTTTTTTTTTTTTTTGGAAATAATCACATCAGATGTATATATATAAACATACAGATGTAATACAAATTTATTCTGATACTTTTTATTACTCAGAAATAATTTTTTGGCTTTTATATAAGGTTGAATGGTTCTTGAAATATTTTATTAACTGATAACATTCCTGATTTAAAGGTACCTGATATTGAAAATATGCATAGAGGGTTTGCTTTTGCTAATTTTCTTTTCTCTGTAGTTCATTGAATGTGTAGGTAATCAATAAATCTTCATAGCAACTGAAATTTATTCATCTAAATGTATTTTAAATATTTATTGGGTAATTACTAAAAACAATTTTAGATAAAATTTAACACATGCTAAATATCTTATTACTTTTTTTCAGCTAGATCGTTTATCTATTATCATTAGTCAGTGATCAATTCTACAGCTTTCACTTGGAAGAGTCTTAAAAAAAATTATCTAAACCCCGCCATGTATTTCTTCATAGTAATCTTTTATTATAGTATTGTTCTACTAAGAATATCTCATTGTATGATCAATATTTAAGCTATTTGAAATATATATCAACTCTGAAGAAACACATTCAAACAAAATTTTATTAATTATTATAGTAATTAGTCAAACTGCATTTTTTAATTACACCAAGTACATTTTCAATTTTGGAATGTCCATTGTTTGTTACAACTAACCATAGTGCTTTTCTGCTTCGGTTTTTATCATTATTTTTAATTGATATAGATGTTTTTATTATCACATTAAATGGGTAGTCTTGAATATTGATTGATGTAATTCTAACACACACATTGATGTATCCTATCATTGATGATGTGATCAGTATTCTTTGTGATTCTATTGAATATTCATTGCAGAAATAGATTCTAACATCTTTACATTCAAAATGTCTTACTACAATTTACATTAATTTACTTAAACATAGAATTTTTGTCCTTTATCATTTCCTTTTTGATATTATCTAATTTTTTCTGATTCATGGCATTAGCATTCCATGTATCTTCTTGTCTTTTTTTAGCAAACTTTAATATTTATGTTCAGTACAAGTTATATCAGTGGTTAAATTTTATGATTTTGATTAATCTTACTTTTTCTATTTATGAGAAAGAACTTTTTGCTTATCTTTAATAATTGTTTTTTAACTTGGATACTATGGGTATTAAAGTCATTTTATCCTTACGTATGATGATTTGGCTTTGAATTGTCAGTGTTGTTAATCTTTAGTCACAGAATACTGAAATGCTGCTATCCATTGCTATGATATCTCTATTGACTTGCATTTTATCTCATGATGATATTTTCAATTTGCCAGTAGCAATAGCTCTTAAGTGATCAGAAACACAACACCTCTCATCAGGGTTAAAACTGACTCACATATTAAAATGAGATAAAATCGAGAGAGGTTCAATATTGGATAGTAACTGTTTATCTAGTTTTGCTTTGCTGGAGGATAAAAATAAATCTCAAACAACCTAGGTCAGTTAAATATGTGCTTGTGCTTATACGTACGTAATGTCATTTCTACAAATCTGAATTAAAACAGACTCTTTGAATCTGAATATTTTGAGATTTTTTAAAAAAAAAAACATAACTATCGTAGATTGCACTTTCACTATTGATAAAGATAATTTCATATATCTACAGAGTTCAGCCTATTATTTATTTTTTGTTTTAATTAAGTCATTAATGTATATAGTGTTTATAGAAGTAAATGTATATGTAAAACTATAAATAAATAAAAATATTTTTAACTGCGTGAAGAAATAATCGCTAATCATTTGAAAATATCTTTTTTCTCTCTTTAAAAGTTATTTTCATTGTTTTAAAAACTATGATAACTCCTCAGTAATTATATAAATATAATTATATTCCAAACGTAATAGAGTGTAGAATAAGAAAATTAATAATTAAATAATATATAAAAAAAATCCAATGGTTTTATTATTTGGGAATTCATAAGAAATCCAAGCGACGCAAATACAGAACTTCGATTCGTAGACCTTAAATTCCAGAATCAGATACCTCATCAATGTACTAATTCATGCCTAGTAATAAAATATTAGTGATAGTATGCATCAGCTTGTATTTAAATTACCTAATTAATTAAAAATAATAATCTTATAGCAAAATAAACTGCCCGACATACTTAGGTATTAATATATACACATACACGCACAATCGTTTATAAATTATCTTAACGTTTTTATTTTTTCTTCCATTGCAGATAAATATTATATAGGGAGAAATTTTTTCAAGCTAATTTGAGATATTACATATATTTTGAATTGTAAAAGTAGTTTTTTTTTTAAAAAAAATTAAGATATTCTTTATACAGTATTTTATAGTTTATTTCTGCATTGCTTAGTTTTAATGTAAAAAAGATTTTATGCAAATTTTTGCGTAGCTTATTAATCTCGAGCACCCCGCAGATTTTTCAATTAATCTCGCTACATCAGTGAACGCTCAATATTTTTGTGTAAATTTTATAATTAATATTTTCCAGACTTTCAGTCTAAAGTTAGTGTTTATAAAGCCTTGAGGCTTTATTTTTCTACTACAGCCAGATTTTTTTAACAGACAGATGAAAAGCTAACAAGCTGTGCGTAAACATACCTGGGCACCTTTTTAATTGTTCAAAGGGGCAAAGTGTCATATTTAATCATTGTCAAAACTGAAACTTTTCGTACCAAAATTGATTTTTATCTTTTTAATTTTTTTAAAGACCATATATGCTTTGTCGATAAGAGTTTGTATTAAAAACTTTCTTACATATTTTCGTATAAAGTTTTAAACATTTTTTAATTTTGTTTTTAAAATTATCTATAATCAATATATGTCTACAAATATACCCAAAAGCCGCACACACATGTATATAAATAACACTTCCATAAGATCTCCCGGATATATAAAATGTTTTAATGTTTTAAAGTTATGTTGAAGGTAATAGTTTAAATCAATGATCACGGTTATGTATCCCGGATATATAAAATGTTTTAATGTTTTAAAGTTATGTTGAAGGTAATAGTTTAAATCAATGATCACGGTTATGTAACTAAAGAATATTATTATGATAAATATAACAAAATATCATTTATTTTGCATAATAATGACAAAAATCTCATATTATCTTCCATTCGTTAAAATGTCTAAACAGTTTCAAAATAAAATTAACCGATTATGCACCAAACTTCTCTGGAGAGGAAAGACAGTTGCTATTAGCTTGCGAGGTATCCAACGACCACGCAGGTTCAATGGACTGTCATTCCACTCAATACAAGCAATCATTTTACAGAAAACACACAACACTCTACATAATCTGATCCTCTCCTGCGGATACTCTAACATTATTAAAAAAATTACACCGACAGATTGTCCTCCACCCTCTTCCAATTCATGGATAGCATCCCTAATATAACACCTACAACTTTATAACCCGATAATACCCTTTAACCTTAACCAAAAAATCACCTTATGGGAAGCATACAATATAATCAACTACAATCAACAACCCATTAAAACCAGCCTAAAAGTAAACAACCAAAGACTCATTACACTCTTCAAAAGATGGAGTCTGGAACCCAAATTCCTTGACTTCATCATTAAAATAAATCTTAATGCACTACCCACGAATTGGTTTCTTTATCACCGAAGAGGTTTTACCAGCATTGACCCTATATGTGGTCTGTGTGCTCGTGAAGATGAAACCATAGACCATATTATACACCGGTGCCCAAGACTTAAAACTCTGAAAGATATAATTATAATCAATTCCAACATAAGACCTGATATGATTTTCTCACTTGAAAATGCCATTCATAATGGATTTTTTTCAATAATAAGGCTTTCTACCTTTGTCCTTTATTCCATATGGATAGTGAGATGCAAAAGTCTCATGGAATTACCCCCGCCACAAATCATACCATTGTTTTATCAAACGCTCAAAAAAATCAAGAAACGTGACCAGCTCCTTGCCTCCAGTAAAGTCTTTGCTGACACCTGGTTAATTGCTCTTTGCTTTTCCTGATTATCAATTCCCACCTACCCAGCATTATAGAATAGTCAATTATAAAAGAAAATATTCATGTTCATATTAAAAATGCTAATACCATTTAACAAGTTCTTAGAATCTCTTCACTATACCTAACCACATAAGAGTATAACAATTGTGCTCTCATAACATAATCTAGCCAGATGACAAATAGAACATCACATAATCATATTATTGTACAATTTATTCATTTATTTATCCTTTATTAGTATGTAATCACTATTTATTGTTAATAAAATTTTTATTGAAATGAATAGTTTAATTATTATAAAGCAATAAAGCTTATTTTCCAACAATGATAGTAGGAGAATATCAAACTGATAGATTCAGTGAAAACATTCAACGAACAAAAGAAAGTTCAAAAAAGAAAGAAAACTTTACTCAATGGTACTTACTTCTAGATAAAATAATCTTTTTAAAAAGCAACAGGTATCTTAGTAGTAATTTAATCCCTCTAACAATTTTCTGTTAATAATTCAAAATCTCTCCTATCTCTTCTACTACCTCTATTATTAAATAATATTACATAAGCAACAGTAGTAAACTTTTTCCCCCATCCAACTATCTTTTCTGAAATCCAGTAATCTCTTGGTTTCCATTTCAGAATTTTAACTATTAATCATTGTAATTTCTAAACAATATTTTGACAGATAATTAATTAGCTCCATTTCTAGTTGAAGCATTTATTGCCTTTGTTCTTCTTACATTAAATTTTTTAGTTCTAACAAACTACTGTTCTAAGCAAATTTCTCTCCATATCTCTTAAAAATGATTAGACTTTTTTTTTTTATTTGCACAAGTACTATTAGTAGATGAAAGTTGACAAGATTGTAAAACTTGGACAATTTTTTTAGGCACATGAAAAATCTTCTTTCTCCAATGTTTTGTCCAATAACTACTGAATCTGGTAATATATATCTGTTATTTCACTTCAGATGATCTAACATTAGAAAAAAAGAAGAAATACAAGTTTATAAAACAGGGGTGGGAAAGTTCTTCAACAATGAGTCACATTTCTGGATGTTCAAAAGTTGCAACAATCACTTTTGGAATTAATTTTGGTGGGGTAACATAGGCTATCAAATATCAAAAGACCTTTTATTACATGAAATTAACAATAGCAACTACTTTAACTGGCATCATTTAAAAGCTAAAATTTATAGTTTGAAAATATCTGTATTTTATAAAAATATATGAACTATTTTAATATTGGTAATACTATATTACTATTGATAATTAATGTAAAAGATTATGGAAAACAATAATGAAAATCAATATTCATATTTTCCTGGGAACTCACAGATCAGCTTTGGGAACCACATGCAATTTGTATACTAAGTATAATAAAAAAGCAATTATTGTACAAGAATCTCATAGCTTAATGGTTAGCACCTTCATGGGATATACTATTGTCTTGTAGTTTTTTTTTTCATGTGTCATAGCATCAGCCAGGAAGCGAACCCGCTAACCCGGGACAATTGCTATATTTCTAATCAATTAAATAGCCCAAAATCAAACCAGTTAGCCACCAATTGTGGTTCATAAATGGTGTTTGGATATTCTTAGCCAGAAGGTAAAAGCTCTAGATTAAACTTCACTCTCAGATGATAAACAAGCAAAAACTCTCCATATAGTAGTGCCACCTTGTGCTAACCAGAGTAATCAATGGATGCCAGAAGGCTTGTGCATAAAATCCATATCTAGTGCCTATTCATCCAATATCCCCAGACTAATTTTTGGCTTGTGGCCTTCATCAGTGAGAACCTTGGATCTGAGAGCACTGCACCTAAATCTTAGGATCTAATGCAACACCCCAGCGGCCACCTTTTATCTCTACTTCACTACAAAACTATGAGAATGAAATTGAAAACAATAATATTTTCAATCTAAGCTCAGTAGCTTATATAATCATGGGTCTGAACTCAATTCAGCACCCATACATTTTGGTGACTTTGGCTCTTTAACAACAATAGCCACCATTATCCTATTAGGCAGGATTGGTGTTAAACCACTAAACATCAACATGATCACCATCTCATGCTAGCACATAACTGTTAGTAAACAGGCAAAACTCTCCATATAGTAGTACCACCTTGCACTAAGCAGAGTAATCAATGGATGCCAGAAGGCTTGGGCATAAAATCCCTATCTAGTGCCTACTCATCCAATATCCCCAGACTAGTTTCTGGCTTGTGGCCTTTATCAGTGAGGAGCCTTGGATCTGAGAGCACTCCTGCCCAATAGGATAATGGTGGCTATGGTAGTTAAAGAGCCAAAGTCACCAAAATGTATGGGTTCTGAATTGAGTTCAGACCCATATGACTATATAAGCTATTGAGCTTAGATTGAAAATATTACTGTGTTTTCAATTTCATTCTCATAGTTTTGTAGTGAAGTAGAGATAAAAGGTGGCTGCTGGAGGATTGCATTAGATCCTAAGATCTAGGTGCAGTGCTCTCAGATCCAAGGCTTCTCACTGATAAAGGCCACAAGCCAGAAACTAGTCTGGGATATTGGATGAGTAGGTACTAGATAGGGATTTTATGCACAAGCCTTCTAGCATCCATTGTTTACTCTGTTTAGCACAAGGTGGCAACTACTATATGGAGAGTTTTTGCCTGTTTACTAACAGTTATGTGCTAGCATGAGATGATGATCATGTGATGTTTAGTGGCTCTCAGATGACGTTACTGTAGATGCTAAATCTTATGGTTATATTTATTATAAAAAGAACATTTTATAAAAATAAAAAAATAATAGTGCAGAATTTATTAATACTTAATGGAATAACAGAAATGTAGAAATTTCGTACAGGTAAATGGCATAAAGCTTTCATATTTATGCTACTTCAAAAAAAATTTCAGGATAAGTAGAGTAAATCATTGTGTTGAAAATATTTAAATTTTTTTTTTTAATATTTTTTGTTTAAAAAAAATCAGATAATTGAAAAGATTGACATAAAGTTATTTGAAATTATTAAAAAGATAAATGAAAGAGATTATTTTCTGCTACCTATAAAAAGTTTTTAAAAGTCTAGGACAAATTATCCATATAAATGGGTATTATTTATTAAATAATTAAAATTTTTGCTTACTTCATGATTAATTAGAAATAATAAATTATTTATTCAATTTATTAAAATTAAAAGATAAGAAGCATAATAACAAATGGAAATAAAAGTAAGAATCATATTAATTTAGATTAGTTGGTGTCAGCAGAAGCAAATTACAGTATATGAGTAAAAAAAAATAGAAACCTAAAAACGTCCCAAGGCATGCTTAGTATTGTTTTAAATATACATATAGTGATTTTATTTACTTATTTTATATAATTACATTTTTTAAATACTTAATCTCTTTTTAGAATCCAGTTCAAATTTATATTATTCATATGTGTCACTTTGAGTGTTTGAATCTAGTATTATGTTAAATCAGATAGATTACTATCCAAATGTCTATTATTCAAAATCTTCTATCTGAAAAAAAATTCAAATATAACCCCTAAACCTTTATAATAAATAAATTACTTATCTATGTTTTATTAAATACCTATAAATTAATAGGCTTAATTGCAGTAAGCTGCTTGATTTTTTTTTTTTTTTATCTTAGCAGAGTTTGAGTTTACAAATAATGATAAAAAAATAAAAGATCTATTCTTAAAATCAGAAAAATTAATAAATTTTAAAGAAGTTCTGTGACCAGAAAATAATAACTTTTTTTTTTTAATATATATTTTATGCAAATAATTTTACTTAATTTCTTACAGTTTCATTTCCTCAACAGTCTTCATCAAAGCTTAAAACAATAAAAAAAGAAGAAAGTGTAAAAAAAAGTTATTAATTATATTTGTTAATAGTCAATGCATAGAAGATAAAGAAAAAAAAGAATATTTCAAAAAAACAAACCAGAAATTGGATTAAAAAGGTTTTACCTGCTTAATGTTGCACTTTGATTGTTATTGGAGTGAAAAAAAAATTATACTGATCCATATAAGATTGAGAAATATATTGTGAAACTAGGATTAGTTTTGAATTGATTTTGGCTTATATTCTGGATTTTTTACAAAGTAGTTTAAAAAAATGTAAATTGCAGCATTTATTGCACTTTTAGTCATTGTACATTGTTGAAGTTATTACAAATTTTTTTAATATTATGCTTAGGGTATTGTTTGACATAAAATATTAATGCTAATTATTAAGAAAAAATGAAATTTATGTTCAGTGCCTTGTACTGAGAATGCATAGTATGTATTTGAGGCAAAATATAAGATCATGAAGTACTTGAACTCACACTTTCAAACTCTCTACAGCTATCCATTCTATCTTATATAACTGATACACATGACCAAACATATGTGAAAAAGATAAATGATTTCCAATAAATGTATTTTGTGTCAAACCAACACTCAATGGTTGGTCCAGATCACCATCTGCCACACATATATTCAAGTGAAAAGTAATTGTATATATGTGTGGCAGATGGTGATCTGAACAAACTGATGAATGTTGGTTGAACACAAAATACATATAATGGAGATCATTTATCTTTTTCACATGTGTATGGTCATGTCTATCAGATATATAAGAGGGAGTGGATAGTTGTAGGAAGTTTGAACATCTGATTAAAGTCCTTTCTAATTACATTAAGTTTAGTATAGATAATATACATGTATTTAAAGATTATGAAGGCTGATATAAAATAAGGTAAAGTAATGTATCATTTGGTAGAAAGTGTAGAGGTGACTTACTTGATTGATGAAATGTTGCTTCTAAATCTTGATTCTAGTAGATGTTCTATTTTTTTTTTTATAATTTGATACTTGATTCAGAGTTTAAAATATAACTATAATATTAATTTCAGTTCCAGATACAGCATTTCCTTTGGTGCATACAATTTCAGTTTCAGGTATTGCATGTTTTTTGGTGCATGATTAAAGCTGTTATAAAGCTTTATAATTGTAAATATTATATCCATATATTGTATGCCATTTCATATATATATAAATAATAGAAATTAAGAGATTATATTCATGTAAAAAATCAGACATAACTTTATACCTTTAATGTTATTATTAATTTACAGTCCTGAGATTAAACAAGTTTTCTAATAACCTATAATAGCTTTTTATGCTGAGCTAAATTGGAAGAAAAAAGATATTCTCTTTCATTTCAAACCCAAGTTATTTTGATGATTTAAATCTAGACTGCTATTTTTTATAAGCATGACTATTTAAGACTCACAACTATATATATATATATATTGAAACAGTAAGATTCGTATTCGAATCTTAAGTTTCACCTTTTTCTGTCGTCTCTCACTGACCGGTCTATCCCGCCCAAATTTAAACTTTTTGATATCGAATTGTGTGTGTAACAATATTAAAAATGTATAAATATATGTAGAATTCAGCTTAAACATGCACACATTTCGATCTCAAATTAAACGCAATAAATAGGGATAAAATAATATAATTTAGATTTCTTTTAGTTATATAATTTTGTATAATTTTAATCATTTATTTTGGATTATAAAGTTCGTATTTATTGCTTTGTTTAAATTTCGTTTAATAATAATTCTAAAAATATCTGATGTAATATTTAATTAAAAGTTAAAATAATCTTATGTTCCCTTTTTGTTTTTGAAATTTAAAAGCATCGGTCAGTGATAGATAATAGATTAATTAAAGAAAAATTCCCCAAAATTAATTAGTAAATGTAAAATGTAAACAATAGAACGGCAGCTTTCTTTAATTAAAAACCAACTAAATGCATTGATTATCCTCAGGGCAGATTAAATAGAACCTAAAAATATCTTAACTAAAATGTGAAAGATCAAGATAAAAAAAAGAGGCCATCTTAGACTTGCTGGAGACATTCACTTAAACTTTAGCTTTGCTCTCGATCACTGAGAGTCTCCAAAAATATAAAATAATTTGTTCCTGCCAAGGTATGACCGAGTAAAGCACCTAGATTATTCTCCATCGGGATATGGCCTGTCGGATGCTGAACTTTCCATTGCCCGTCATAAATTCACCATGAAGATCTGCTGCCTGAAATGAATGAGAAAGCTGCTGCTGCCATGAAATTAAATGAATATCTTAATACAAGAAAGAATTGCCACTTGTGAACTTTTTGCTGCTGTGAAAGTAAAATGAAACGTCTAAATACAAGAAAGAATTGCCACTCATGCACTATTTGCTACTTAACCAATGGACTCGGAAAACTACTTATAAAACAGGTACCTGTCTGTGTTCAAACTCTAGAGTACTCTAATAATATGCTATAGCTCTTCTTCATATTACTTATCTAAATTTATAAAATGTAAAAACTATCATTTGTATAACTAAAACTGAATAATTAACTTAATGTGTAAATTTCTCTACTAATCTAGATTACCTCACTCTGTCTTGGGTGCGTATTTCTATAATCTACATTTCTATCTATAGTTATTATTTAATTATTGCATGCTCATAATTCAATTTTCAAAGTTTAAATCTGTGATCGCTTAAAACAATGAATGCGTGTCAAATTTTCATTAATATTTACTTTCTTTAATAACTTAACTTTCATATAAATCGACACGCGTTCAATGCTTCATTTATTGTAATGCAGGGTCTACTACTTCGCAAATGGCTGACATATTAGTTATAATAATTCCCAATTTATCTATGTTTGGTATTTATTAAATCATCATAAATAATTCCGTAGAATTACATTTCTTTGAGAGTCACCAACGTTCTTTAGTAAATGTTGATAATGTAGAGCCGAATTAGAAATCTATTTAAATCTCATCATAATCGATTATACAGTATACATGTGCTACGTTTTAGAGACGCGATGACCCATTCTGCCGTGAAATTTCCAGATTCTTCAGGGTTGAAATTAACCCCAGTCATCCTACACAAGCGGGCATAATGGGTGCTCCCGTAGGATTTGACAATGTCATGCAGCCAGCCGGCAAATCGCGCCACGTACCGCTTGTCCCTGGTTATGCTTATGTGACACCTTACTTCATCGGACCGAGGCAGAGACCAGTCTGATATTCTTATAAACCCATTCGCGGCCTTGCAGTTTCGATATACTGCCATTCCATATCGCCTTTCTAAAGCGTACCACGTGTTCCTTTACTTCGTTTTATTATTCTATATATATCACTCCGCCTCTGCATTATCTTCATAATTCACTCTCAAATAAATGTTTGCCCTTAGTTATAAATCAATATTTTAATTAAATAAATATATGTCTGCCGTTACTCTTATAACCCATACTTTAGACTCTTGCATTGCAAAGGTATAAATCCCTCCAGGCATGCATTAGAAATACTTACTCGAGAATTTTAGGTAGCTAGATTACGCTTTCAAATAAATGTATTCCTTTTGTAAACATTACAGTATCGGAAATACCGCTACTGAAATCCTCAATATAAAATAATGTCTAAATAAATAAATGTACTCTTTAAAATATAATCATGTCGCAAATTCCGCTACTGAAGCTTTCAATCCCTAAAATATTATTAGTCAATGTTTTATTAAAATGTATTAATAAATAATTTCAAACTATATGTCTGCAGTTATGTTTCATTTATTCGATACCCATTCTATATAATATTTCCTCGATTATGTAAATATGAATGTTTAATTAATATTAGTTTTGATTATTGGCTAACTCGAGAATAAAATCATGAATCTCTTGCATCTCCCTGACCACCGTGCCTAAGGAAATATTTACTAATGTCGCATCAGATGCATTGTTTCGTGGATTGTATTGTGGAACCGATAAACTATGTTCGAACTCAGTACCACGGGTGGCTTCGCTACTCGATGGTGCTGCTGTTCTGTATGGTGGTCGAATTCTGCACTATGTTTATGAGTCACACGTTTTCTGACCGTTACATAGTTAAATTTTTTTTTTAGCGTTTGGCGCTTTCCAACGTGGAGCCTTCGATACAAAAAACCCATATATACCCTGAGCAAAATATAACGCATATAAATTTCTTTTAGCGTTCGTTACTCGAGTTGGCTAATTATTCTATATATATACGATTTTGTTTGATAAAAATAATGGAAAAAAAGTAAATCGAGTGAAATAATGTGGGTCGAGTAAATGAAAGGACAGCAGGCGTAATAACAATTTAAGGAAAGCAGGGATGTGTGTGTAAGTTAAGAAGGAACGAAAATACTCGGATCTAATGAAATATTTTGCTTTATATATATATGTCAAGAAAAAAAAAGTAATCAATCGTTAAATGAGAAAGCAAGTAGCATTGAATTTTTTTTATTAAAACACCGTTATATATATAGCATAGACAGCAGAAGCTTGTTATATATGTTAATAGTAAACATTTTGTTAAAGTACAAATATATATATCATAGACAGCAGTAGCTTATTATACGCGTAACCAGTAGTTCGCTATAATATATATGTAAAATATGTTAAACACAGCAATATAGAGATAGGGCAATGTAGAGTAGGTGAGGGCAGCGAAAGAGTGTTATAGGGCCAATATACCGGTGGGGAGTAGTCAAATGCTAATAGTATAAAGAAAATAAATAATATTAAGAAAAATGGAAGCAGAAAATGATAGAATAGCATCAATGAACTTCAGTCTAAGGTTACTTGAAATATTTAGAGAGAGTAAAGAAGGATGGAGGAAAATACGTGAGGAAGCAAGAAGAAGATATGAAGAACCAAAAACGAGTCAGGAAGAGGAGGAGATACGAGTTAGGGAGCATCAGAAAATTGATAGGGATATGTTGGTGTATCTTGAAATGATCAACGAACATTATGGAATATCCCCAGTTAGTAAAAAGGAAGAAATTAAAGATATAGAAAAGGAAAAGGAATTAGAAATACTTGACAAACCGATGATAGTAGAAGGGCAAGCAGGTAGTGTAGTAAATATGAAAAAGTGTGATGAGCAAAGAAACCTTATTTCAGCCGATGAAGGCCCACAAGAACCGGAGAAGGAAAGCAGCATTAAAGAAGAGACGAAGATGGACACTGGACACCAAAGCTATTTAGCCAAGATGATCCACATCAAAATATTTAGAGTGGAAATAAGGGGGAAACCTCAAACTTACCTACAGAGCTCACAGTTCTTAAAATTTCATAAGAAAGGGCCAGATGTGCAGATAGCTATAGTTAGTAACCATCTGCAGGGGTCTGCCAAAAACTGGTGGAATACGGGGAAGTGGAAATTTAGAACGACCCAGCTTAGCGTGCCGCTAACCATCCAACCATTAATAACAGGCATTCAAATAAAAGATATAGGAGAAATGGTTGAATTTCTTACCGTGGATTTGAACCATTGGGCCAAAGAACCACCCGATAAAAGGCAATGATTAGAAAACCCAAGGCCGCAGTCATCGATGACGAGAGATCGGTATTATCCACCTGACCCGGGGTTGTAAAAATATTAGACCATTAGGACGGATTAAACGTATATGAAAATATTAAAATGAACTCGACATAATGAACTTGGTTGAATGGATTGTACTTTAGTCAAATAGGGTTTTAGATAGAAATCTTATTATTATATATATTATTGTTTTAATCACTATTACTCTTAAAATTTTTTTTATATTATACTAACTAATCCTATTCTAAGAATTTTTTTTATATATATACATTCAGTTTAACTAATTATTACTATGATTTTAACCAGACACAGCCAAATTAGGCCATTTTAATTAAACTATAAATTCTAGATCCGGGTATATAAATTGTTCGTTGCTTCATGTAATCTCTGCTTTCTATATTTCAATATATCTGTAAAAACAATAATAATGTTTTCGTCTTTAAATTATATAATGTAAAATTTTTTTTTCTCTTTCTTGCCTCCTTTGTTCTTCCTTAATTGTTCACGGGAAGTACGGGGAAATGAAACAGTAAGATTCGTATTCGAATCTTAAGTTTCACCTTTTTCTGTCGTCTCTCACTGACCGGTCTATCCCACCCAAATTTAAACTTTTTGATATCGAATTGTGTGTGTAACAATATTAAAAATGTATAAATATATGTAGAATTCAGCTTAAACATGCACACATTTCGATCTCAAATTAAACGCAATAAATAGGGATAAAATAATATAATTTAGATTTCTTTTAGTTATATAATTTTGTATAATTTTAATCATTTATTTTGGATTATAAAGTTCGTATTTATTGCTTTGTTTAAATTTCGTTTAATAATAATTCTAAAAATATCTGATGTAATATTTAATTAAAAGTTAAAATAATCTTATGTTCCCTTTTTGTTTTTGAAATTTAAAAGCATCGGTCAGTGATAGATAATAGATTAATTAAAGAAAAATTCCCCAAAATTAATTAGTAAAAGTAAAATGTAAACAATAGAACGGCAGCTTTCTTTAATTAAAAACCAACTAAATGCATTGATTATCCTCAGGGCAGATTAAGTAGAACCTAAAAATATCTTAACAAAAATGTGAAAGATCAAGATAAAAAAAGAGGCCATCTTAGACTTGCTGGAGACATTCACTTAAACTTTAGCTTTGCTCTCGATCACTGAGAGTCTCCAAAATATAAAAATAATTTGTTCCTGCCAAGGTATGACCGAGTAAAGCACCTAGATTATTCTCCATCGGGAGATGGCCTATCGGATGCTGAACTTTCCATTGCCCGTCATAAATTCACCATGAAGATATGCTGCCTGAAATGAATGAGAAAGCTGCTGCTGCCATGAAATTAAATGAATATCTTAATACAAGAAAGAATTGCCACTCGTGAACTTTTTGCTGCTGTGAAAGTAAAATGAAACGTCTAAATACAAGAAAGAATTGCCACTCATGCACTATTTGCTACTTAACCAATGGACTCGGAAAACTACTTATAAAACAGGTACCTGTCTGTGTTCACACTCTAGAGTACTCTAATAATATGCTATAGCTATTCTTCATATTACTTATCTAAATTTATAAAATGTAAAAACTATCATTTGTATAACTAAAACTGAATAATTAACTTAATGTGTAAATTTCTTTACTAATCTAGCTTACCTCACTCTGTCTTGGGTGCGTATTTCTATAATCTACATTTCTATCTATAGTTATTATTTAATTATTGCATGCTCATAATTCAATTTTCAAAGTTTAAATCTGTGATCGCTTAAAACAATGAATGCGTGTCAAATTTTCATTAATATTTACTTTCTTTAATAACTTAACTTTCATATAAATCGACACGCGTTCAATGCTTCATTTATTGTAATGCAGGGTCTACTACTTCACAAATGGCTGATGTATTAGTTATAATAATTCCCAATTTATCTATGTTTGGTATTTATTAAATCATCATAAATAATTCCGTAGAATTACATTTCTTTGAGAGTCACCGTTCTTTAGTAAATGTTGATAATGTAGAGCCGAATTAGAAATCTATTTAAATCTCATCATAATCAATTATACAGTATACATGTGTTACGTTTTAGAGACGCAATGACCCATTCCGCCGTGAAATTTCCGGATTCTTCAGGGTTGAAATTAACCCCAGTCGTCCTACACAAGCGGGCATAATGGGTGCTCCCGTAGGATTTGACAATGTCATGCAGCCAGCCGGCAAATCGCGCCACGTACCACTTGTCCCTGGTTATGCTTATGTGACACCTTACTTTGTCAGACCGAGGCAGAGACCAGTCTGATATTCTTATAAACCCATTCGCGACCTTTCAGTTTCGATATACTGCCATTCCATATCGCCTTTCTAAAGCGTACCACGTGTTCCTTTACTTCGTTTTATTATTCTATATATATCACTCCGCCTCTGCATTATCTTCATAATTCACTCTCAAATAAATGTTTGCCCTTAGTTATAAATCAATATTTTAATTAAATAAATATATGTCTGCCGTTACTCTTATAACCCATACTTTAGACTCTTGCATTGCAAAGGTATAAATCCCTCCAGGCATGCATTAGAAATACTTACTCGAGAATTTTAGGTAGCTAGATTACGCTTTCAAATAAATGTATTCCTTTTGTAAACATTACAGTATCGGAAATACCGCTACTGAAATCCTCAATATAAAATAATGTCTAAATAAATAAATGTACTCTTTAAAATATAATCATGTCGCAAATTCCGCTACTGAAGCTTTCAATCCCTAAAATATTATTAGTCAATGTTTTATTAAAATGTATTAATAAATAATTTCAAACTATATGTCTGCAGTTACGTTTCATTTATTCGATACCCATTCTATATAATATTTCCTCGATTATGTAAATATGAATGTTTAATTAATATTAGTTTGATTATTGGCTAACTCGAGAATAAAATCATGAATCTCTTGCATCTCCCTGACCACTGTGCCTAAGGAAATATTTACTAATGTCGCATCAGATGCGTTGTTTCATGGATTGTATTGTGGAACCGATAAACTATGCTCGAACTCAGTACCACGGGTGGCTTCGCTACTCGATGGTGCTGCTGTTCTGTATGGTGGTCGAATTCTGCACTATGTTTACGAGTCACACGTTTTCTGACCATTACAATATATATATATGTTGTATGTGTGCATGAAATAATATATGATAGTAAATTACAGAAATTATCATAAACAGAAGTTTTATAGCATTCACTCTTAAAACAATGTTCACAATAAATATTACTAACAACAATTACATTTCAAATTTGTGTAAGAAATATTTTGCTTATGCAAATTCCCTCATTACTTTACATATTAGGATTATGAATACATTTTATACAGATGCAGTAGAAGCAACTTCATAAATTCAAAATATAAATTATTATGATTAATTTATAATTACTAAAATGTGTGACATAGTTCCCAAATACTAAGCTGTTAGAACAAATGCAGTAAGAGAATAGCAAGAAATTAGTTATCAATGATGGTGATCAGTGGTTATTTCCTATGACATCTAATTATGAAAAGGGCTTAATATATATATAGGAAAACGGGAATGCAGTTAACTGATTACAGTTAATTGATTAGAGTAAATCTTACCATTTAGAAAAAAAACTAGGTGTCAAAAAGATTGTTAATAGAATTTTATTTGTTTTTCTGCTTTTAAGCATATAATAGATGCAAATTCAAAAGCTTTTTATTTATTAATAATTAATTAATAAATAAAAGCTTTTGAATTTGCATCTATTGTATGCTTAAAAGCAGAAAAACAAAACAAGCTATTTTAATTCTACTATCACACACACACATCTACATATATATATATAAGCAACTGCTAATAGTTAGTAATTATATGATGTATAGTATACTTTTGCATATTTGTCTTCTGAAATCACGTTTATTTAAGTATATATGATTTTTTGCAAATTACTATTAAAGTAGACCAAAGTGGAAGTAATGTACAACCTATGATAGTTTTACATGTACCAATGTGTGTATTAATTATCACACACACACACACATATATATATATATATCATAACTGATCTGAAAATGTAACAAGCTATACATTAATTCCTCATCATTGCAATTCATTAATAGTCTGTTAAACACACAAACATATATATACACCCACAATTATGTAATATAAGGAATTAAGTTGCTTTCTGTTCAATTAATTATGATTTGTTAAATGTTACATAATTTCCCATGTCTGAAAAAATAATCAATGAAACCTAAGGGAAATAAAGTTTTAGTTTTGAAAAACCTTTGCTTTGTCTGTAATTTCTCTCAATGTTATTATCTAAAATTCAAATACTAGCAGAATCTTATTTATTTCTGTAATATAGATAGCATTAGCTTATCTGAAAGTGTGAAAGATCTCAAACACAATCTTGTCAGAATTAGCAATTAAGCTGATTAAATGAAACTTAGTTTTATATTTTTCTCAGCAGAAAGCTCCTTATTGCTTTATATTATAAAATTATAAAATTTAATAATAAATTATTATTTTGCTTTATATTGTAAAATTATAAAATTTAATAATAAATTATTATTTTATTTTATATATTTATTTTTGTGTTCCACTGCTATCTATAGTTAACTATATGTCTAACTTTGAATACACTCTTATTGAAAAATTTAGAAATGCATGTTGGGAAAATGCTGCTAATTTTTTTAATAGTTTGTTTCTTGCGGTCATTATTTCCATTTACTATCATTAGTGATTTTTATTTTATTTTTAATTTTAAAGTTCTAAAATTGATAAGTAAACTTCCAAATATGCTAATATTAAATTATTAAATGTAGTCTTCATATGTTAAATTAATGTTGTGAGCTGTTTAGAAAAGTATATTTAAAACATTTAGTTTGTAATTAATAATAGAAACAATTGAAAATAAAGTGATCGTTTATTATAAGTTCTTTTTAAAAATCATCAACTGTTAATGTATATATAATACAAATAAAATACGATTTGTTTAATTATTTTCTACTGGTGGTTATTCTAATCTAAACCAAATTATTGGACAAAAATGAAATTTTATTATTTATTATTGGTTTAATTAAAATGTTTTTAAATTGGGTGTTAGCAAAGACATTTGTGAACACTATTAATAGCAAAAATCTTAGAACTCATAGATATTTGATCAGATAAAACAATTTGAAGCACAAACATATCAGGCTGAGGTTTTTCTATTTTAGTTATGTCAGTAAAAAAAAATATAAGGATTGAAAAGTTATTAATAAAAAAATGAAGATAGCAATCAGATCTTCATCATCACAATAATGAATTTTACTTTGAGAATTCTGAAGATAAAAAATTCAGACAAAATGAAATTCATATTATTGCCAGTATTTAATGTTGAAAACATCTATACTAATAATAACAGATATTATTATAAATATTAAATTAAACTATTATTATTATACAAATAAGTAGTTATGCACAAAATGGAAGATTTTAGTAATATACAGGAAATGTAATATTTAATTTATATAAGCACTTATAGTTTTGTTTAAAAGTAATATAATTAAATGGTCAAAGAAAAAAACTAAGTGATTAAAAATAAAATGTATAGACATTAAAATAATTAATTAAATAAAAAAATTATATATAGTTTTAAAAATTTTATTTAGCCAAAAAGTATATTTTATAAATATTTTTTTATTTAATATATTTACTATACATATTATTATTATGTTAATAAAGGTAAACATTTAAATAATACTCTACTTGCATACATTCTATTTTCATACAATTTGCTATTTTGTACAAGAACAATAGAAAAAGACATAGCATGTTACAGAATTTTTTTTTTTAAAAAAGAAGAGTACAATTCAACTATCTCATGATAAATTTATAAAGAAAATACCAGATACTAATTAATAAAGTGTTATTTATATATATGCTAATATACCTCATTAAAAAATAAATATTTTAAAAACATTTTTGATTTTTTTTTCTTATATTGCTCTACTTTTGTACATTTTAGGAACCAATTAGGTACAAAAGTCAAGGACTGTCAGTATTAATTTGTATTTTTATGTGAACTCATGAAATTCTGAAAAGTAATTACTTTATGGCACAATATTAAATAAAATTAGTAAATGAATAACTTTATTAAATAAAAGCAGTAAAATTATATATATATATTACCAAGCAAAAACTAATCCATGGCAAAATCTGAATTAAATTAAAGTAATTCATAACAAATCAAATACAGGTGTGAAATCAAATAAAATTATAATAAAGGAAAGTGCCAAAAAGCAATCATTCTAAAATGATTTCCAAAGTTTGCGTATTTTATTTCTGATTAGTTTTTGTTTTGCTATTGCTATGTACAATGTAAACCCATATGATGAATATATCATACTCTAAATCAATTACCAAGATTGGAAATTAAATTAAACATTTTGTCAGGATATTCAAATTTTTATTGTTTTTTAAAAGCAGATTTCCAATTTTCATTTTAAATTATTTATAGTCATATACTTTTGAAACTCTTAACAAATTCATTTGTATTTATATATTGAACTATTTCCATAATCTTATATAAGTATTGAATATCTTTATAAAAATTTAATATTATTTAAATATTCCAAATACATTCAACTGTTACTAATAGCACACAGATTAGTACATGCATACAGTTAAATTTTTCTAAAGACATTCAATACTTATATTAGATTGATAGAAATAATCCAATATAGAAATACAACTAGATTACCATCATCATAAACCTTCAGGAAAACTAACAAATTCAGTCTCTTGGGGGGGGGGGGCATTAAAAATAAATTAATTAAAAATTACATAGAAAAAACATTTTGTTAGACCGTATTAAATGTTTCCACTTGTAAGTCATGTATCAAACTCTATATTTGATTATAATTTTGTGACTACACTGAAATTAAATATTAATAATTGTAAACAAATAATTCAATAATTACAAACAACAACTTAAAATTGTATTTTTATATTGGACTATTTCCATCATCTAATATGTGTGTTGAATGTCTTTAGAAAAGTTTAATTTTTAGTTAAATATGATGGAAATAGTCCAATATAAAAATACAGCTAGAACACCATCATCACAAACCTTCAGAGAAACAACAACTTAAAATTGTTTTACTTTTTGTTACCAATAATATAATATAATTTGAACATAACTTTCAAAGAAGACTTAAAATACAATAGTATTATTTAATTAAAATTAAATGAAAAATAATTGTATTTTGAAATTTTATGTATTTAAGAAAAGACAATATAATCATTTTCCTCTCCTTGTATAAAATATTGCTTTACAATCACAGACTTAAGCAATGAGCTTAATGTACAGAAAGTTTATTCACTGCATTACTAAAGTTTCTTCAGTTGAATTCTATCAAACAAATGGAACAAAAAATGCATCTGCTATTTTTTAAAATAAAATGATTGTTTGTGATCTAAACAAAAAAAAAAAAAAACTACAATTAAATAAATTTAAAAACTTTTAATACAAATTGAGAAGAATATATAATTATACTATTAGTTGCTCAAAAAGGTTATACTATATTTATTCATTTAAATGGCAGGATGAACATAATAGTTTATTTAGTTAATCAAATTAATACTTGTATTTTTTTTCTTACTTTATTCAGTTGAGTATTAATTCAGAAAACCTATCCTTTTGAGTCTGCATTCTTTCACTGGGCTAAATCATACAAAGCAATTTTTAATAATTTCAACATGGTTAGCAAATAAATCAGTAAGTTATACAATTAATTATTGCTATTAAGAATTGTATGGTTAAAAGATAAATGGATATGATGATGGTATGGATCAAGTATTGACATATGGTAATATTTAAAATTTTAAAAGAAATAAGATTTGAAAAATGTTCAATTGACACAATTTAGTTTTTTTTTAGTTAGTATAATTTATTTTTAAATATATGTAATGAAAGTTATTTATGTTTCATATCATCTCTAAAGTTAAAAATGGAGAAATAAAAATGCATACAGATTGATAATCCAGATAAATAAAAAAAGGACATTCTAAACATAAGTGACTATGATCAGAGTTTTACTAATAATTAAACATGGCTCCTAAAGAATTTATAAAAAAATATATACAAAACTTGCCTTCTGATAACAAAAAAAAGATAAAAAAATATATATGTACAAAGAAATCTAAAAACAGTTTGTGGTATAAAAAGAAGCAGACAACTTTGAAGTGGGTTCTTTTGGCTGGCATTTTCCATGAATCCTGGATAGAGAAAATGCCTATTGCTCTTAGACAATTCTTCTGGACATCCAAAATCCCTGCAAAATTTATATCCAGAAGTTAATGTTATATTTATTCCTCCCAATACTACAAGTGAAATACAATCTATGGACCAAACTGTGATAGCTACTTTTAAGCAGTATTATATGAAAAGATTAATAATTCAAGCAATCAAGGTAATTGACAAGGAAGATGGACCTACATTAAGAGATTTTTGGAAAAATTACAATATGGAATGCAATAAATATTATTGGGGATGTGTGGGCTGAAATAAGAGAGTCAACAATGAAAGGGTGTTGGAAAATATATATATTCACAAATGATGAATGCTTCTATGGACATTGAAGAAACTCCTGAAGTCATCACAATGGAAATAGTCAGTATAATGAATGAATTAAATTTAGATGTCACTGATGAAGATATTGATGAGTTAATGCAATTTCACTCAGAACCACTGTCAAATGAAGACTTGATTAAACTACAAGAAATGAATGAAATACAAAATGAAGAAGAACCTGATAATGAAGTTATTGTTAAGAGTTTGACAATCAAGAATATGAATGAAACCTTCATGCATCTTGATAAATTTTTGACCATCATGAAAGAATGTGATTACCATGAAGAACATATATCTTGTGTATGAAGGGCAATAGAAAGAGACACGATGTTACATAATTCTTTATCAAGAAAAGAAAAAGAATACAATTCAATTAACTCTTGATAAATTTGTAAACAAAACTACAGATACTAATCAATAAAAAATAAATACTGTATTTTGAAAACCGTTTTTGGTGGTTTCTTTTTACATACTTCTACTTTTAAACAATTTCAACTTCCAAACACATGTCAGGAACCAATTAAGTTCGTAACTAGAGGACTGCCTGCATTTTTTTTGGAAGATGTCAAATGTAAATTAATTTTGTGATTTTTATCTCTATAGCTAATAATAGCTAGATAATCTATTACTGATTATTATTGAATAGTTAGCTAGATTGTTTTTATCTTAAAATATTCCTAGTCTATACTATATGAGACCTGAAAAAACATTCAAGGTTTTGTCTGGCATGGATCCAAATTCGACATATACACTATCTCAAATCTACAAGACCTTAATAAACATTTACAAATATTCCATTCTTCTAATTTTATATTAAAAGTGTAACTTTTACTAATGAACTCTAGTAATTAGATTTGTATATACAATAATTAAGATATTTTAAAAAGAAATCAAAAATGAATATTTTTGATATTTGGTATAAACACTTGTCGCCAATGCGTTCCCATACGGTCAATATATATTTTCTAAACCAAACAGCAAACGTATATTTTTATATAATGTATAAATGTGTGCATATATGTTTGTATATGGGAATAAAAAAACTGTGAATGAAAAATATATATATATATAAAAAAACAATATATTTTAATTGAAGAACATATTGTAGTATTATAATTGTTATATTTTGGAATTAAAGAATAATGCAATGTAAAATGTTTATAAGTAAGTTATTTGTGAGAGTTTATATGGTAAAAAACAATCACTATGTTTCTTTTAGTTTAGCCACGTATTAGTACCTTGCGCTATTCTTTCGTTCGTGACTGTTTAGATGAATTATTACTTTAATTAGGCCATAACTATAAATTTTTTATGGAGCTAAGATCCTTTTTGTAATGTGTCTGGAAAACGGCATCATGTTAATCAGAATGGTAGTTATTCTGCTAAACTTCTTTTCTTTTTTAGTTTACTGACTCAACAGCTTTAATTTCAATTTGACTTCTTGGGAGGTTTAAACAAGCTCACCTCCACCCCATTCTTCCATTATAAACAACTTTTTGTTGATACAAATTAAATAACAATATTATTTTATGTCAAAGATTGCAAAGATTTTTAAATATTATATGTATATATCTGTACGTATGCAAAAAGCAAAATCTGGTCTACATCATTCTTTTTCTTAAAAAATATAATTCTTTTCAATAAGAAGTCATCATCATCAGGAATTATCGACTCAATACTCAAAGATATATGTAACTAATTTTTATTATATCTTTCCAATCTGTCTGACCTTTCCAAAATATTGAATGAATATAAATGGCTGCACATCATTTGGTAATGACACCCTGTTTTATGCAATCTGTTTTTGTTTGTACTTTGTAAGATTCCAGAAATTAAAGTGTTTTTTTTAGTTGTGTTCATCAGATATCTTTGAAATAGTCAAAGAAATATCTGGCATTTTATCTTACTGATTCTTCGATCTTATTTTGAAATCGTAATTAGCTACAAGATTCAATTTTATCTGATTAATTTTTATTATATATTTTATTATTTGTGTGTGTGCGTGCTTTATATCAAAAATTAGATTTGTTACTTTCCAGTCATCAACAATTTGGCAAAAGTAGATAAAAAAATGTTGAATTTCTACTTTTACTTGAAATTCAAAAAGTACAACTTTGATGTTTAATCATTAATAAATGATCTACTAATATGGTTAAAATTCTAATTCCAACTTGTGGTTTCTCTCCTATGTAAGAAAGAAAGTTGTATGAGATAAATATTTTTAAAATAAATTTATTTATCATCGCCATTATCAATACACTGCAGAATGAAATTCCCATTGAGTTTGATCAAGTTTTTTAATTTATTTCTTTTTTGCTCATATTAGTAAACTTTTTGTATTCCATCTATTTATCTCACACATAATTTCTACATATTTCATAATATTTGAGGATCTAGTTTAAAAAATCACTTTTAATTAAATGTCCAGCTCTATAACATTTCAGCTTATTAATATTTTTAATTATATAGTGTAAATAAATATTTTACTTATTAAATGTCAATAGAATTTAAATTGTATATAAGATACTTATTTTGAAATAAATAACACACTTTGTTAACATTGTATTTATTAAACACAAATTGAATATTTAACTTAGGATTCAGTAGACTATTATTATATTTTAAATATGGAGGTAGAATTCTGATCATATATTATAAATATGAGGTAGATCATATACTTTGGTGATTTCAAATTTTTAATAACCTATATGTAATAATTAAATACATGTATAGTATTTATATTATTAAGTTAAATATAATTAGAGGAGATTTAAACCCAGATTTTCAAGCTCCCTTTAATCATACATTCCATCTTATACAACTGATATACATGATCACATACATGCAAAAAAGATAAATGATCTCCAATATATATATATATATATATATATATGTGTGTCATGCTGAACCAGCACTCATCATTTATCTTTTTTTCATGTATGCAGTCATGTGTATCAGCTGTACAAGATGGAGTGGATGACTAAAAGGAACTTGAAAGTCTGGGTTCAAATCCCCTTTAAATAATCTATATGTATTTTGTTCTGTTATACATGCTATAAAAAGATTAAGAAAAATATATCTTTAACTCAGATAAACAGTGAAATAAAGCAACTAATATTAGACAAATTGTCAAACGTCTGTAAATCATAAAGATAATACAAAATCTATGGTGTTCCCAAGTTGATCTTTAGAAACTTTTGAGGTATTTAGATAATGCTATTAATTTTTTAATATGTTATTGATAATTGTAGAGATGTGAATAACTATAAGCTAACATTTCAGAAATCTTAAAAAAGTAGTCTTTAAAAATATATAAATTACTAAATTAAAAGTAATAATATAACATTAATTAAAAAAAATTATATAGTGATTCAAAAAAAACTTCTAAGATAATGAAAAGACAATTAATAATAATATATTATTGAAAAATGTTGAAAGTAAAATCAAAAATTGCTTAATAAAATAATTGTTGAAAAAGAAATAGTCATTTTAATACAGAAAGTTATCAAATACTTCTATTTTTAATTTTTGTAGTAAATAAGAAATATTAATTTTGATTGAGAATACAATGAAACTTTTACTTCTATATCATTTGGTTCAAAGTTACTATTGGAATATGATCTGTTTAAACAAATGTATATAGCATTTGTGCACTGCACATGTAAATTTGAAATTTACACATATTGAAAAGTATAAATGATCCTCCTTAATGTGTATATTAATTAGATTTCTCTCTATTTTGTTTGCTCATTACTAAAATTACATCTCATAAAGTAAAATAAAAAATCTCTGCTAAAGACAAATCAAGTAAATAATTGAACTAAAATTGATAAATGAATTTCACAAATCTTAACAAAAACATGGCTTTCTAATCTAAGCAAAAGACCCCAAAACATTTTGGGTGTAGTGGTGAACATCTGTAATACAGGTGCTTGGAGACTGAGAGATGTGGATGGTGGCTAGAGTTTTCTAGTGGTAATGATATTAGTTCTGTTTCAATGAAATCTACATATTAACCCTGTTTATAACAGAGAATTATTCATTGTAGTATAATCCAGTGTACATGTTTAAATTATTTAATATCTTTTGTTCATTTCTTGTAGATTGACACTACTTAATCAAAAACCTTGGTTTCTAAGCCTTATTAATGATTGAATAAAATTATTTTATACTAGAAATGAATTTGAAAAGTGCCATATATAATTGCTTTAATTAAAGGGTCATTTTTTTATAGAATATTTATTTTAAAAATATAAAACTGCTTCATGCATTTTGACATCTCTCAGTGATTTTTTTTGCATAAAGTAATATATATATAAAATGTGTGGGTGTAAAATAAATTCTAAAAATATTTTGCAAAAGAAGTAAACTTGTTACAAACATTTCATTTTTCCACACAATAGTTTCACCTAGTGCAGTAATCAATAGATGTTAGAAGGTTGTCTATTATAATTCCTATGCAGTGCGTAGCCATCCAATATCCCTAGGTGAGTTTCTGGCTTATGCATTTTAGTGAGAAGCCTTGGATCTGGAAGCTATGTACCTAGATTTTATGCATCTAATGCATGCCACTAGCACTTTTTAGTTTTTTTATTAACTGTAAAGCTATTAAGCCCAGATTGAAAATACCATAAGATTTTCAGTCCAAGAAAATTTACTTGTATAATAATGCACATCTGAATCTAGTTCAGTATCTATATTTGGAGTCATTATTTTTTTAAAAATCACAGTCACTATTATTCTTTGGCTAGAATTGGTATTAAATTATTAAAACAAGCAGTTAAAATGGTAGCATTTTTTTTCATGCAGTCATGCCATCTTGCTAGAAGGTTGTGCATTGTAATCTGTATCCAATACCTATCTCCCCAGACTAGTTTCTAGCTTATGGCTTTCATCAGAGAGAAGCCTTAGATCTAGCTTGCACTAAGTGACACTATTGTGTAGGAAAAATTGCTAATGTTTTACAGATTGAGTAAGCATATTAAAAGAATCATGGTTTAATACTAATCTTAGCCAAAAGGTGATGGTGAATATTATTAAAAATCCAAAGACACCAAAATGTATAATTACTGAACTGGATTTAGATATGTGAATTAACTTGGATTGAAAAACATTATTGTGTTTTCAATTTTGGTTGATAGTTTTATTAACCATAAAGGTAAAAGTTGGGTGCAGGAAAAATGCATTGGATCCAAAAATCCAGTTGCATTGCTCACATATTCAAAGCTTCTCACTGATGAAAGCTATAACCAGTAATATTTGATAGATAGGCATCACTTTCTAGCATGTATTGATTACTAGAGCTTTCACTAGGTGACATTATTGTGTAGAAAAATATGCTGCTGTTTTAACAGCTTGTATAAGTATAAGAAAAGGTGAACATGTAATGTTTCATAAACGAAGTACTCTTTAAAAATGTCTCTTATTAAAATCATTTATAACTGCTAATATGAAAATGCTCATATTTCCTTGATAACACTTCATTGTTACATTATAAGTAAATATTTCCTATTTCTTTCATTGATTCACATTGCTGCTTTTTCTTGACTTACTGCTTGTATTTGCATTTACATTACAATATATATCTATAATTAGATGTACATTAGATACAAAAGATTGGAATATGGGAACTTCTATCACAACAAGTGTACTATAGAAATTATATATTTTTGTGTATATTATCACCTGTCATAACAGTGAAAATCTTTTGTTTTTTAAGTAGTCAAACATTTATTATTTCATTACAATTATTACAAGAACAGTAAATCTGAAGTTAAAAACAAACTAGAACATTTGGGATTTGAATAGTAAATGATAAAAATGTTTAAAAAAAATCGCTTGATCTGGAAACTAAAATAAGGTTTTGTGGAACTTTGTGAAAAAAAACTGTGTGATTAAAATTTATAACTCATTTTACAGATTGAGTGAATATGACTGATGATGATGAAAAATAAAGATAACAAACTAATAATAAAAATGGCAGGTTTAAAAAAGAAAGATAACAAACTAATAATAAAAATGGCAGGTTTAAAAATTTTTGGATGTTTACTAAAAGTGAGAAATTCATATATGTGCAATGTAGAATTAAGTCATCATTATTATTATGTTTCTATATGCAATAAGAGTTTACAATCTTGCTTGTGTTAGAAAAAAAACCCATGATTTACAGTAATTGAAAAATAAATGATATATGTTCAAATTAGGTTTATATAGTATTTTTAAATTTAATCTTGAGAAAAATACATGGAAGCACATGATAATGTGAGGGAAAACATATATGGGATGTGGAGTTGGTGTTAGATTCATATATAGTTATATTTAAGTTGGGCCATTTGGTGGGAAGGATTATAGTTTTCATGGCTGTCTTATTGTTTATGTGTAACATAAGTTGTATGTGAGAAACATGAGTATTTAGATACAATTTGATACAAGAGATTTCATATGCAATGAGGTTTATAATTTTGCTTATGATTTAAAAAAGGTGATTTACAGTAGTTGAAAGAATACTAATTATTGCATAAGATATATATTTCAAATTAGGTTTACATAAATTTTACAAAATCATTATGAGATAAATACGTGAAAGCATGTTGTGATATTTGTTAATACATTTAGGCAGGGTGGGTGGAGTTAGTGTTCCATTGGTATATGGCTGTACATAACTTGTGCTTATTAGTTGGTGAACACCATAGGTGTCACACAATCTTTCTGTTCATGTGTTAGGCATTTAATGTTCATTTGAGTTAAGTTTGGAGTGATCTTATAAACTTCTTTGGATCAGTGGATTGAAAAGATGGGTGAAATGTTACTCTCAAGTGGTGCAATATTTATTCCAGAGTTCATGCTAGTGTGATGTTGGAGCTATGAATTCATTCATGGTAGTCACTTGAGTTGGTCAAGGTTCCAGAGAGTGAGGTGTAAATGATATAGAAATCAGTTGGAATCTGTAGCTGATATAATGATGGACTTAAAGGGAAAATATCTTAAATGAATCAAAATATTCCATGGCATGATAATACATTTTGACAAATTGTTGTCAGAATGTCAGGCATCCACACCATAGGAGGGGGGGGATTACAACCTTGTGTTTTTAAGTTTAGATTTTAAATGTTATTTGCATTGGTTGTCCTGAAACTTCAAATTGGCTTATTCTTTAATGGACTTGAAATAGCTTTGCTATTGCTAACATGGAAATTGTTCTTAAGGATGTGGATATGTTTTTTTTCATGAAATAAAGCTAGCAATATGGTAGAATAGGTTTTGACATCAACCACTTGGTCATGTGATTGTATGGCAGCCACTTTGATTGGTTTAACGATTTAAAAATGTCATTTTTTCAAGAAAAAGCTTTTGTAAATGCAAAATTATTTTAGAAAAGAGATGTGGCATAGTAAATAATTAGTTCAATATATGTTAAATTTACCTGAAATACTGCAGATTTTGAATGGTCTTTTGGAGATTTAAACCTGGGATTTTTTTCTTATTACCTAGCAATAGTAAGAGTTACTGGCATTAATGAAATATTTTTTCTTGCAAATTATCCATTACATGCATATAATTTTTTTTTATAACTAGAGTGTTATATAATTAGGTCAAGTTCAGTTTTTATGATGACTTGAAATTTATCTTTAAAAAAATTAATATTATGTAAATTTTTAGGATTTGAAACAAGAGCTCTAGGAATGAACATGGTAACAAGACAAAATGATAATAAACATCATTATTATTATATTACATACTATCAAATTACTACCATTTGTTGATTGTCATTTAACGGTACTCTAGCTATTCATAAAAATGTTAATTTATATAAATGAAGTAGTTTATTATTCACCCCACTCCCCATAGATTGAAATTATGTTTACTGTTGACAAATCTTTTATTTAATGCTCCTGCTTAATATAAATATTAATAATAAAACAAAAAAATAATATTTAAATAAATAAAATGAAAAAATCAACAAAATGCAATAGAATAAAAACAAGGCAAAATAAAAGTGTTAAGAAAAAAAGATAGGTCTTTCCTCATGAATGATTGTTATAAGGCAAATGAAATTCAATGTAGATTTTCATATAAAATAAAATATATAATTAATATATAAAAGATTTTGAATTTATCAAAATTGAATTCATGCTATTAGAAGCCACTCATAAAAAAAATTGGCCATTTTAACTCTAGAAGAAAAAAAAAGGAAAGGCAAAAAAATAAAAATTTATGATGACTACACTAATTTATTCAAAAACCACAATTACAGCTATATATTTCACATTTTGTATTTTATTTATTTATGTTTTGTGTTGCCTTAACTTTTTCTGTATGAGATTTTTCTTTCTCAAAAAATTTAATACTTTGCTTAGTTGTAGAACACCATTGCATTCCTTTTACACTATCTCTTTAGAATGCCTTATAATAAAATTTATAACAAAAAAATATTTTCTTTTACAAAAGTCATATTCAAGTTCAACTTTCAATTTTTGAAAAATAAGCAGCATGCAGGAGTCTGTATTGCATTTTGACATCTATTTTTTAACTTTACAAGCTATCAAGATATTTAAGTAACTAAAAATTGCTTAATATTTTTTTACACATTATTTTCTTATCAGCTTCAGTAGCAATAGCATAATAGCTGCTGGCAGCAGCTGATTCATGGAATTTTTTTTTTTAAATTGCAGGAAAACTATAAAAATGATGTTTACAAAAACCCAGCATTCTCTGCTATTTGAATTCCCTTTTAAAATGTTATATTACATGTTAAAATTGAACAAAATTTGGATTTTTTATTAATATTTTTATTAATAGGTTCATTTAATTTTTTTTCTTCTTTTCTGCACAGTTTACTAGATTGCATGAAAAAGACAAAGGCACAATTTTTAAATAGGCAAGACTCTGTAATAAAATGAATTAAAGATGTCTCGATGATTTGAGGCCTTCATCCGATAAAACTGTAATATCATAAGTATACAATTTTTTTTTTTTGCATAGTATTTAAATTTTTTCTATTATTTGCATAGTATTATTTTAAATTTTTTTATTATTTGATTTATAATTTATTAATGTGTTTGCATTTGTATTAGTGTGTGAAGTATATAAATTATACTTCTATTATAAATATAATGTAGTGGTTTATGTACAATGTAATTTTGTGTTTCTGATCCAAATTTAAGGCAACCTTATTTTATAGACATAATTATTCTCAAAAGATTTAATAATTTATTAGTATGTTTATATTTGTATTATTGTGTTTGTGTTTGCACTTACATGTCTATATATAACAAGTAGTGATTTTTATATATATAATTAAGGGATTATAGAGCAGTGCAATGTAAATTTTAAGACTGATTATCAGATATATAGAAAGGTTGCAGTTGATAAAGCAATCACAAAATTTACTGAGGATAGTACCATGTAAAAATATAAACTCTTAAAAACAATAAAGAAAGGTTTTTAGTGGTATATGTGGTGATAGTCACAATGGTTATGTATGCACATGGAATTGTATGCAGGCAATGAATCAAATCCTGATTCTTTCCTACGCCTTGGTACTCATGCTGTGGAGTTAGTAGTTTTGCCACATCTTTCATCGCATTATTTTAAAGTCTATAGCTAATAAATGAGTTATATACAAATACATTATATCTCTGTGGGACAATAAATATAACAAGCTAGCACTGTTGTGCACAAAGAATATAAGCACCACTGGTGTACACAAAAAATATAAAATGAAAGTATAAAATTTATTTTCTCATTAATACAGACAGTAGCCTTCAATTTCTAGTTTTGAATAGACAAGAAGCTAATTGCTATTATGACAAATGCATATCTATTTTCTGGAAATGATTTATTTTGTACCTTTTATTAGGCCTTGGGATTTGTTAACTTTTGGGTAACAGGATTAAAATGAAAAATTCTTATGTGACTATTTTTTAGATTCAGAAATTAAGAATTATCTCAGGTAAGAAGTATTATATTTGGTTTGAATAAGAATTTTGTGAGGAATACAAAGAAATTATCAATGAAGATGTAATTTAAATTTAATTAATGGTAAATTAGAAATTATGGACAAACAATAAAGTAATAATTATTTCGGATGTTGAAATTTCTTTTTTTTACTTTTATAATGGTAATTACTATTTATCTTAGCCTTATTGTTTTTCTTAGTTTTTCTATTTCTGTCAATATATAGCATTTTGTTCTAACATTATTTAAACTGAAGTTATTGTGAAAATTTTGTCTCAAGTCAGTTTTTAAAAACAATTCAATATGGCGCCTAGGACCATGATATTGTTATAATGCAAGTGATGTTCCTAAATTTTAAGTACTAAAACAGTCTTTATAAATTTCATTTAAACATTATTATTATCTTTTAAAGGAATAAATGCAAAAAGGTCAGCGTATTGTAATTGAAAAAATTAATATGAAGTTTTGTTTTTAAGGTTAAAATTAATAATGCCGCCACAAGCCTATATCAAATTTTGACACTTAAATTCATGAATTATTCCAAAGACCTTTATTAAAAATTAGAAAACAAATATTTCTGAAAATATGAGATAAGATGATGAAATGCACAAAGTTGTATCATTAAAAATCAACCTTATTTGGAAATTCAATTCAGAAATAATTCTTTTATTGGTTATAATAATTAATGTTTTTTAAATAGAATGTCTTTAATATAAATTTAAGCATCTGATAGCTAAATATAACTTAGAAACTTTAAAATATGAGTGCCAGTAATTAGGGAACTTTTCACTTGTAGAAGCTAGGCTCATCCATATATATATATGAAAAACAAAAAACAAGTTAAAAACTTGCTAACGCTTATGATTTCCACTTTTAATATATGCTCTGCATTTAGTAAATAAATTTAAATATTACACATATATACATATTGTATGTAATTAAAATCAGTCAACACTTAGACAATCCCAATATATGTATATATGAGGGGAGACCCAAAAATAATTGGAATCGTTCTCTGATTTGCACACCTGTTGTAGTATATATTTCTGTTGATACATACATCTTGCAGAAACCCTTCTGCATCAATCTGCTAAATGACATCATCATGTGAAATTGTGAGGCCACTTAGCACATTATTTTGTAAAGTGTATTTCCTATATTTATCAATTTTTTTTATAATGGCTGAAAAGTTTGACAATGTGAAGTTCAGTTTTCGTTTACAGAAAACAACAAGAAAAAAAATTGTAATGGTTTAAAGAGATTATAAGCAAGCTGATCTTATAAAAACACAAGTTGATGTGTGGTTTAATTGAAATGTTATATTTACCACACCTCTAAAAAGCATTACAAGTGAAGTCCAAAGTGAAAGCAACATTGATTTTTTTTAATGCAAATTATCTTTTTCTTTCAAATTTAGTTCATAATCATCAGGCATTTGACCTGCAAGTTCTGAAACATTTATATGGTGCAGTGAAACATAAACATCCTGTCAAAGAAAAGAGAGCAAGCTCCACTCCAACAAAGTGTCATCTGCCAAAGGTTTGAGTGTGAAACACTTTGACCCAGCTTATTTATTATTCTTATTCACTTGATCTCACTTCATGTGATTTTTTTTTAATATCGTGAATGAAAACATGTCTTAATTTTTTTTTTTGCACACTTAGAACTGGGAGAAAAAATGTCAGAGACATTAAAATGCACTGCTTTGCAAGTTTTTTGAACTTCTTCGAAAAACACAAACTTGTTTAGACCTGATGTATTACATTAAATAGAATATACTTTTTAAAGTGATTCAATTTGAAACACCTAAAAATAAATATACAATTTTTTATTACAAAATTTCAGTTATTATTGCTAAAATTGGTAATAAATGAAAGTTTTGCTAATCTTTCACATGCGTAAACAGTTATTTCAAAGACAACCAATCAGATTTTTTTAAACAGCTGTCTCTTAAGAACGATCAGGCTTTGACACATGACAGAGAAATTGACAAGAAAAGGTTGATACCAACCTTTTCTAAACTTAACTTTTATATATATAAGCCAGTCTTAAGCATCTTGGCCTGAAAGCTTGAATATATAAACATATACATTTATCATTCATTGTATTATTAATTTAAGATATTACGGCGCAAAATCTCAGATTTACTACACTGCAATTTTTAGATGTTAATATAATTTATCAGCAACGTATGTAAATAATATTTGTCTAAATTGCATGTTGTTAATAAATTGGTAATAAATGAAAGTTTTGTCAAAGCCTGATCGTTCTTAAGAGACAGCTGTTTAAAAAAATCTGATTGGTTGTCTTTGAAATAACTGTTTATGCATGTGAAAGATTAGCAAAACTTTCATTTATTACCAATTTATTAACAACATGCGATTTAGACAAATATTGCTAAAATTGTTTTATTAAATGTTTAGTTTTCTAATCTGAATAAAGGTACATAAAGTTGTGCCAAAATTGTAACTATTAAATAAAATTTTCTCAAACATATTCTGTGGTGCAAGAATAGGATCTTCTAATACCAGCAATATGAGCACATCTTTCACAAAGGGAAATCTATTTTCTGAATGCCTTTGAAATAAATCATATATAATGTTTGAATTGGATATATATTGGAATATATCTTTGAAATAATGGAATGCCTGCTTCAAGTAAGAACTGATAAGATCTATATATCAGATATAAAAAAATATTGTTGCTGCTTTTAAGCAAAACTATAAAAATATAATATAAATTATAGTGCCAACTGTGAATTTTTATGCAATTGTTACTCATGTTAAATAAACTTTATATAGTTTATTTTTTAGAGGTACAATTTTTGCTATCTTAATATTAAATATGATCATAGTATTCATGACAAAAGAAAATAGCTTTTTAGCATATGTAAAACTGGATTTCATTTAATGAGAATGAGTTTATTTAAAGTGAAATATATAGAAATCATTTTTATATTACATTATTAATAAGACCTTGTTGCTATGATAACTCATACCCTTTTATGCCCTATGAATTAAATTTATATTTAAATCTGTTAGAAGGTAAAGCATGTACAGAAAACTGTTCAAACTCTTACCTCAATAATTATCAAGCCCAGTGAATATTTTTTTTTGTTCAATGTTCTTTTATGAAGGGCTCTATTCAAAGGCTGATATATAGTTTATCCTTATATAATTAAATATATTAATACTACATGGCACAATTTGTAATGGAAAAGATAAAATAGTAATATATTTTAAAAACTTTTAGTAATATTTTTATTTAATTTTTGTATTTAATTAATTAACATGGGAAAAATTCCATCACAGAATACTATACAATATTATTACAAGAAAAGAGAAGGCACTGAATTTAAATGATTGAGCTATGATTCAGATAAACAGTATCTTTTGGCAACAAATAGTGTATATGCAAAAATTTTCTAAACATATTATGACTGTTTTTTGAAATAATTAGACCAGCAAGATATCCATAACTTCCATAACTGTCAAATTAGTTGAACTTATCTAAGCAGATAATTACCCTTTATTCATATTATTTACAATTTGTTTTTTTTATTTTTAAATTCCATATAAGGAAAACAATTGCATGATAACAGAGCTTTTTTTTAGTTCATAAATCATGATAACTATAAAACGAATATTCAAAATCTGTGTTGTCCATATTTTGTTGTGATTGATGTTTTTTGACAGATTTTTCTGAAATGACAGAAAAAGGGAAAAAAAAGGAAATTATTTCATAATTCATTTCAATTCTGAAATTGAATTCCGAGTTAAGCCTTTCCAAATTCATTTATATTAGCTTGCAATATTTGAATTCAAAATCTGCATTTCACAATAATAAATTAAATGCAAAATACCCATTGATTAAAAGTTTTTTTGGTAATACAGCATCGATTGATCCACGTCATAAGATGGCGCTGTTGCTAGTGAAAAACGAATACATATAACGTTACCGGGCTGATTTGATTATTATTATTTTGTAATGTTATCGTGTTTTTTTTTTTTTTTGGGGGGGGGGGGGGTTGGATTTTTTTTTTTTGGATCGTATTTTCTTTTTTTTTAAATAAATAAATTGATTCAAAATTGATTTTTTTTCATACGTTTTTTAAAACCTTTTTTTTTTTTAAAAAAAACTTGTTGTTTAACAAAATTGGATTACGGTCTTTTTTTTTTTAAAGTAACTTTTTTTTTTTCGCTTTTGATTACGGTCTTTTTTTTTTAAAGAAACTTTTTTTTCTTTATTTTTTTCGTGCTTTTTTAAACAACTTTCATATATTTCTTTTTTTTTGGGGGGGTTCATTTAACGTGTATTTATTAAAAAAAACAAACAATTACATCAAAAATTAATTTTCTCATTAAACTACCACCACCGCATCTGCTTCTGTAGTAGGCAAATCTACAAATCGAAACGCCGGACAATCGTCTGCCATTGAAATGTTTTGATCTCGAAAAGGTCTCGGAAAGTGCGCGACTTGATCGTGAACTTTGCCGAATTGTGACTAATATCCCTCATTTCCTGAATTCTGACCCCTGACAACGAAACCAGGGGCGTTTGGAAAAGCGTTACAATTTTTCAAACCAAACTAAAAAAAAAATACACCCAAGCCAAAAAAAAACAAAAAACCTTATAATATACTTTTGGTCATTCAAAATAAAGACACCTTCACATCATACGCTGTACAATAGTTAAGAGTAATGTCTATAGAGAGTCTTGCATACTTATTGCTAATAATGTCCGACATACTAGAGATGTTGGGGTAATGGGTACACTTCAACATCTTTATCGGTTGAACAGTTTTGTTTACTACAGCTCTATCTTGGATCAATCGATGCTGTATTACCGTTTTTTTTTTCTAAACATGAAAATATATCTTTTTAAATATAATATTAAGGCTGAGAAATGACTCAAAAACATTAGTTTAATATTTGTTAATTTAGAAAAATCAAATATGTTGCCTCTCACTTGTTCAACTAATTTTTTTTTTGCATAAACTAAATTTTCACTTTTACAATTAATATGAAAATTATGTTTTTTTTATTTATAGTATATTATCTATAATAAACTGTGTCGTGAGATGGCAAGTATTGGCAGACTTAAATATTATTGTTTGATCATAGTACTCTATTGTCTAGTTATACTCTCTCTTTCCAGCAAAAAATAAATATACACTTATATTATCATCATGATTTAAATCATGGTTCTTATTTCCAAGTCACCAGCCAAGATAGTGGTTGATGACTGAAGACAGAGGGTACTAAGAATCTCCTGACTGCAGATCCAGGCTGCAATTTGATGATGACTTTTTATTTAGGTACTTACAACTGCAGATCACTTTGAAGGAAGTTTTCAGGAATTGGAAGAACTGTCTTATATTATATGGGTCATTATTGGACTTTATGAAGTTGGAAAAAAGGTGAAAAGACAATTGATTTAAAAAGTGAATATGTACTCTACTACAAAAACATAAATATTGGAAATAGAAGTGGAGTAGGATTCATTCTAAATAAAAAGTGGAAGAACAACATTGTGGAGATTGATAGTACATTAGAGAGAGTGACAAGATTAGTTATTCAACTTAATAGCAGATACCAAATGCAGATAATTTAGTTTTATGCCTCAATAAGTTTTCATAGTGATGAAGTAATAGAAGATTTTTATATAGATGTACAAAAAGCTTTTGATCATAGTAAACAACATTTTAAAATTGTTATAGGAGACTTTAATGCTAGAATTGGTAAACAAATAAAATTTAGTTATGGTAATAGGAATGAGAGATGACACAGACTTGTTGAGTTTGCAGAAAAAGAAAAAAAATTATATTATGAATTCATTTTTGAGAAAAATGTTAAAAAGAAATGGACATGAATTAGATTATATTTTGACTAATAGAAAATACATATTTAAAGATTGTAATGTTCTTCATAAATTTAACAAAAGAAGTGATCATCGATTAGTAAGATGCAAAATATGTGTTAATGCAAAACTAAAGAGACAAAAATTATTATGCAAAACAATATTTACAGTTGATTTTCCTAATCTTCAGAAACTTTCTAATGAATTTAAATTAGAATTTGCAAATCAGTTTCAAGTATTAGTAGATTTTGAACATAATTCAGATTTTGATGAAATTAATAAGAAAATAAATGATAAATTTTAAAAATTGCAGCAAAGATAGCTGGTAGAAAAAAGCAGCAATTGATCAATAAAATTTCTACTGAGACTAGAGAATTAATGAAGAAAAGAAGGAATATGAAGATATATAAAATTTATGCATTAAAAAGGATTGAATATCTCAAATTTTGTAAAATGGTACAAAAAAGAGTTGATAATGAAAAAGTATAATTGTAAACTAGAAAGGAAAGTTGTAAAAGAGAATAAAGTCTCAAGAGTGTAAAACAATATTTTAGTATTGGTAGGAAACTTATATCTGCAATAAGAAAAAAATATGGAACTATTACTAAAAAGAGAGATGACATCATGAAATGGGTAGAAGACTTCTATCAAGAATTATGTAGTAATAAAGAACAAGTACTGCCTACTTTTATTATATCTTCTGAATTGCCCAGAATTTAAAATGAAGAAGTGAGACATGCAGTTAAATTTATGAAGAAATGAAAAACTCCTGATAATGATGGAATTATAATCAATATATTAAAAGGAGTGGGTGAAGAAATAGAATTTTTTTTGGCAAAGTTATATACCTAATGACTAAATGATAATGATGTACCAAATGATTGGAAGATTTCAGTATTAATATTAATATTTAAAAAAGGTGATAAAGAAAATATTAGAAATTACAGACCTATCAGCCTTTTATCAGTTTTATACAAAAAATTTTACCAAGATAATTACAACTCATCTTCAGTGAACATTGAAATCCAACTAATCAAGAGAACAAGCTGGATTTAAAAGTGGTTTTAGTACAGCAAATCATATCCAAGTATTGAGTTGCCATTATGGTTTGGAATTGTAGATTATAAAAAGGCATTTGATTCCATAAGCATTTCTTAAGTGATTAAAGCATTGGATTATTAAGGTATATTATTGTCATATTCTGAAGAATATTTATAAAAATGCAACAGCAAAAATTACATTATATAATGATAGTAGGAAGATTAACATTGAGAAGGGTGTAAGATAGGGTGAATCCATATCTCCAAAACTTTTTACAGTAATATTGCAAGATTGTGGATTAAAATGGGAAGCTAACGGAGTAAAAGTAAATGGAGATTATTTAAATCATTTAATATTTTGCAGATGATGTAATTGTTTTTTTCAAATAATGCTTTAGAGCTTCAGGAAGTGTTGCAGGAGTTATCAGATGAAAGTAAGAAAGTAGGAGTAAAGGTAAATGTTAAAAAGATTAAAGTAATGTTCCAATGGATTTTTTCAAAAGATCAAAATAAATACTGATTATGATGAGTTAGAAAAAGTTAATAACTACAAATACCTTGATCAGATTATTATTACAGATGGAAACATAATGGATGAAATTAATTATAGAATTAAACTTGTTTGGAGTGCTTTTGACAAAAATAGCTTTATTCTAAAAGGAAATAGGTCTATGTGTTTGAAAAGGAAGATTTTGAATAAAATGTGTTTACCAGTTCTTACTTATGGATCTGATAATTGGACACTTAATAGAAGAGCAATACAGAGACTTTACATCACTCAAAGAAGTATGAGAGATGCATGTTAGGAGTAACAAGAAGAGATCGAAAATGCAATATATGGGTAAGAGAACAAACAGGTGTTACTGACATCATTAAAAAAAATAAAAGATTGAAGTGGAGTTGGGCTGGATATATTTCTAGAACAGGTGATAATAAATGAACAATTGAAAATTTAAACTGGATTCTAATATATTGTAAAAGACCCAGAAAGAGACTCATGTGAGATGAATAGATGAAATAAGAAAATGTGCAGGGGTGATGTAGAGAAGGCTAGAGATCAGAGAAGATGGATTGAACTTGGAGAGACCATCCTACAGTGGATTGATAATGGTTGACGACGATTATTATCATCAATGTATAACTATTTGAATGAAATATGTATTGATATCTAATTATACAATTTATGCACATAATCCTTTGAAATAAATAGAATAATGATTTCTGGTATAAGCAAAAGAGATTTCTATTTATCCTTGAGATAATTGACAAAACGTGTTGCACTGTAATGTTGTTTGATGATTAACTCTTTTTTTTTTTAAAAAAAAAAATCTCAGCATACTATTTTAATATATGACCCAAATGCTTATTCATAAGAGATCCTATATTAGAAATGAGTCTTATTTTTTTGACTCTTAATAAGTAAACTTTTTTTTTCAAGAGTAATGCAGGGGGGTGATTTAAATAAGTTAACATTCATATTGTAACGGAAATGTAAAAAATTTTAAAAATAAATTTAAATAAAATGTTTATTTATTTATTAATTTATTTTCGATTCCATAAAAATCAATATTTTGAATATATGATATATATTAAAATTAATTATTATTATTTACATTTAATATTTAATAAAAGTGCTTTAAAACATAGAACGGTTACAATAGGAAGCATATTGCTGAATTATTTTAATTCAGAAAAATTGCTATTTCAAAAAAGTTAGGAAACCATAAGTTTTAAAACAGGCAAAACTCTCTATACTATTGCCACTCAGTGCAAGCCAGAATAATCAATGGATGCCAGAAGGCTTGTGCATAAAATTCCCATCTAGTACCTACTCATCCAATATCCCCAGATTAGTTTCTGGCTTGTGGCCTTTGTCAGTGAGGAGCCTTATATAAGACTATATAAGCTAATGAGCTTGGCTTGAAAATATTATAGTGTTTTCAATTTAAGATTCATAGTTTTGTAGTTAAGTAAAGATAAAAGGTGGCTGTTGGATGGTTGCATTAGATTCTAAGATCGAGGTGCAGTGCTCTCAGATCCAAGGCTCCTCACTGATGAAAGTAGTCTGGGGATTATGGATGAGTAGGCCCTAGATGGGGATTTTATGCACAAGCCTTCTAGCATCCATTGATTTCTCTGGCTTGCACTGAGTGGCAATACTTATAGAGAGTTTTTTCCTGTTTTAACAACAGTTATAAGCAAGCATAAAAAATGGAGATCATGTGATGTTTATTAGCTTAAAACCATAAGTTCTTCATCAGTAATACAATGTATATATAAATATTTCATTTATATTTTTTAAACATCTTTTATTATTACTATTAAAACTTTTGAAGATTTTGGAGTATGTTAATATCAGAAAATTAAATTGTAATAAATGTTGAACAACATTGCTATAAGAACTATCTTAAAGTAGTTTGCATAATTAATAATGTAATTAAAAAAACTTTTTACTGATAGCCTACCTCAAATCAATCACTACTTTAGAAGCTCAAAATTTAATAAACTTTGACATGAGACTTTTTATCAAAATAATAAATGAGCTTAGTCACATGTTATCAAAGCATGTTAAAGCAATCTTTGTGTAGGTCATAAAAAGGAAACATAATCACCCTAGAATTGGTATTTAATAAATAATTTGAGTAATTATCAGAATTTAATTACCAAAACAATAATTTAGTTGAAATATTTTCATGACTATTTATGCAAATTTTCAGTGAAAATATTGTCTAGCTGCAACCTGGTTTACAAATAGTTTAAGAGTTTCTTATCTATAAATAAAACAATCTCTAGTTATAAATATTTGGATATTTCACCAGCAATACCCCCCCCCCCCCAAAAAAAAAAAAAACAAACAAACAATTGGTTAACATATTTTCATTAGCTTTTACAAAAAATAAAAAATATTTTTTAAAAAATTTTAATACACTGTAACATTTTAACAAGACATCTGAAAAATTTGCCTTTACATAAATAAGGTTTTTTTCATTCTTATGAATACATAAAGTAAAAATCAAAGTAACAAAAGTTCTTTTATTACAATATTATTTTATTAACACAGTAATATTTTATTAATTATTTTTATTTCATAAATTATTTTCTTAATACAATTGAACATTTATAAATAAAATTAAAAAGGAATTACTATAATATTGTTTTTAAAAATTTTTAAAAATTACTATTGATTTACGTGAATAAAATTTAAAAATTTTTTGCTATAAAATGTTAAAGCACATTTTCTTTGAATGATAATATTTATACAATGCCAAGTATTGACCATTCAGAATCCCTCTTCACAAAGATTATGAATATTTCATAGAAAAAAGTAAATAATAAAATTTAAAAATGTATATAAAAAGATGATTTGCATGTTTTTTTAATAACATGAATAAAATATTAGAATAAGCAAATATAAAATTTTATTTGAAACAAATCTATTTATAAATTTTATTTTTATTTACAAAATGCTAAAAATGATTGGAAATATTTGTTGTTTTTTTTGAGAGTAGGAAATTCTTTAATCACTTGAAACATATCAGAGTAAGATCTTATATCTCCCAATGATATATCCCCAAAATTCTACTTCATCTATAGTGAGAGTGTTCTTTTTGACATTGATTTATTTTTTCTTTCATTCTTGGAAAAAATTTCAAGATGTGGCATATATCCTTTCAGGTCTACTGATGCCACCACTTCATCTTCAGTGTATATAGTACAATTTTAGAAACACTAATTGATCAAATAAATATCATTCAGTTGAACTGATATGATCCTCTGAATGAAGTCTGATTTACTAAATACTGGAGGCTATATTAGAAGTGAAAACATCTTTTCTCAACTCAAGAATGAGTAGAGAAATCTACAGTCTGGTACTGTTATTTTATTCTAATTGTCTCATGTTCAAGCACAATCTTACAGATCCATCTCTTTTCTTCACCATCACAATAGGTTTATTGTATGTGGAGAGGCATTTAGATATATTATCCTAATCCATCATTTGCTTGAATTGTTTTTCTATTTTTTTTTTTATTGGTGAGGCACTCAGATTTAGATTGATATGCTGATTCTATATTATCTGAATTTAATGTTAAAGTCATTTAATGACTCCTGGTTCTTCTAAAGATAATAACTGTAGCATTTCTAGAATAGATGGCAACTTTACATGCTATTTGTCTTTTACAAACTTGGATTCACTAATTTTATTTATTATAGTCATATGAGGTGACTTCACCAAACAGAAAACTCTTATGTTATTATTTAGATCTGGAAACAAAATTTTACTACCTCTTTTTGCACTTTATCTCAACTCTGTGTAATTCAGAACACATCTAGCTTTCTGCAAAAAATCAGATTCTAATACCATATCATGAATTTGAGCTCATATTTATTTTGTGGCCAACTTTGTCTTGTGACTGTTTGCCAATGTTTCTTGCAGAATTTTTAATGGTAAAGTTTATATTTGGATTATAGATGAAGAAGCCAATGGATACATTTCTTCTGAAATTACCGATATTTGGTTGCCTTTATTCAAAAAGATTTCCATACCTTTAAACATTATTTTAATGTCCTACAGCTTTGTTTAGTGTATTGAAGTACCTGATCTTCTCAGGTAAATTTTAAATTTATCATATGATTTAATATTATTTGATAATTATTCATTTGATCTTTCTATGAGGCTCAATGTTAGAAACATCCTATCAAGGTTTTTTTCCTGTTTACCATTTTACTTTTATTGTATATTTTGGTGAAAGTATAATTATAATGGACTATAGAGTATCAACATAGTATCTCCCCTTTGAAGATGCCCCCAATTAGAATTCCACTCCCCATTTTCATTGCTTTATTTGCTTTTGGACAATTCTATGACCTATGCTCTATCCTTTTTTATCATTGTTTGGTAACATTACTTTTCCTCTTTTGAAATCCATTTGTGTTGATGCGTGATTTCTCTTTTGAATTATCAGATGTTTTATATTGCTGATTTTCACAATTCATATCCAAAGCGTTCAGAAATTCTGCTAGCTATTGTATGGTCTTTCTCTCAGCACATAATAGCATCTATTCTATCTGAAAGGGCAGATTATAGTGGATTATTCAGTTGATATAATTTTTGATCATATCACAATTATCAAGCATCTTTAATTTAGCTACATATTACTTGAGAAATTGGAAATAGCTTTCTCTACCATCTCCACAAAACTTTTCTCATAACCTGATATCAAATGCATTCCTACCAGTCTTCTATCCAAAAATTTCCCATCAAAGACCTCTATATTTTTTAAAGTTGTCATGTCAATTAAATAAAGACCAACCATGCTTGATTATCTCCATGTAAGTGACTATAGGCTATAGTCAACTTAATCTCCTTGGATATTTTATTGAGACTGAAATAGCTTTTTAAGTTATTCAAATACTCAGTATGTCATTTACCAGCATTTGTTACAAATTGGTTCATGCTTCTGTGTACTTCATTGTACACACTGGTGCAAGATCATAATACTTTCTCTTCTTTTGGTTTCATAGCCATATGAGTTCCCATCTGGATCTGGCCAGTTGACTCATTTTTTATCTGAATAACAGCACTTGTTCTTTTTATTATTATCCTTTGACCTGTCAATTTTTTCAGCCATTGAATGACAGTCATTTGGAACTCTTTATCCTTTTTTCATATGAGTTCCCATCTGGATCTGGCCAGTTGACTCATTTTTTATCTGAATAACAGCACTTGTTCTTTTTATTATTATCCTTTGACCTGTCAATTTTTTCAGCCATTGAATGACAGTCATTTGGAACTCTTTATCCTTTTTTCACTGCCAACTATTTTGGCTATATTTTTTTAAAATTTTTGTTATTATCTTTTTACTTCTGGTTTCTCATTTTGTTCATCTTGTGTCTGTTTAAATTTTTCTACTTTTTGGACAAAGTTTTTATTATAATCTAATTTTCTGTCTTGATTTCCTTTTTCAATGTTTTTACCAGAGCTTGATGACTTTGCTTCATTATTGCTTCCATCCTTTGCTAACTATCTTTCATCGCTTATTGATTTTCTTTATCAATTGCTTAATATCCTTTGTTGGTTCTCTTTAATCACTTGTTGAATTTTTTCTTTACTCTCCTTAATTATTGCTTTTATTTTTAAATAGATTTCTTTACTCATTGCTTCCATTCTTTGTTGACTCTCTTTCATAACTTGTCATTTTTTTATTCATTCTCATTCTTTGATGATTTTTTCCATCTCCATCATTTTCACAAGCATTTCGATATTAAAACTCATATTTAGATTATCCTTGTTCTCTATCTTATTGGTTATCTGTACTTTTCTAGTGGATTCATTTCATTTTCTCTTTTTTTCTGCTTGCACCATTTTCCTAACTCTAGATACCATTAGCAACAACTATTTTAATATTTTACCATTAAAACCCTCTCAAATACTATTTTTTTCTTGCACAAGCTATTAAAATAGAAGCAAGACTCCTATAGTAATATAGCTTGCACTAGGTGGCACTACTATTATATTTATATTTTACCACTAGTAAAAAAATTGTAAATATTATTATTGTTTATACTATTCATTGAATAGTGCACCAGCCTTACTGTCACAATGGATCTTTCCAATATCAAAAACTATGCCAATAACTAATTTTTTTTTACTATTTTTACATAACATCTTTTTTATTTGCTTTTTTCCTACCTGCCCACTAATTGTTCTGCTTTGTTGTCATTGATTATTATTATTATTTTGCTATATTATTTTATTTATATTTTGTTCCATTTCCAAGTCTCACTTCAAAATATCTATTTAATTTGTATTTCTTTAGCATATCTCATTATTTTCAGGCCCCATGTTGGATGCCATTTTTGTAGTAGTAACTGGGAGATTAAAAATTAACTAAAAGATAAGAGCAACAAGATAGCAACAGAAATAGGACTAAAATTTGACATTTATTTAGCCATCTATTCGATATTCATGCATCTTTGAACTAAATCAGGTATTGTTAAATCAAGTGGGGACTCTGAATGAATAATATGCATTGTTAAGCAGACATCAGAGCATGCAAATAAGCTCAAATACTAAGTCCGGGTAACACCAGCAGTCAGATCAATAGAAGCCATGCCCATCTAAGAATAATTTGAAGTCACTGAGAATGTCTATCTACCTGAAGTAAGATGTGTCACAGAACCAAAATTTGTCAGGACACCATCAGCAACTCAAATCCAACTGGTTGGTGAGTCATGCAACAGGAGAGAGCAAGAAGCCACCCATCTCAGAGAGACTTTCAAAGTTCTATAGGTAATAATATTATTTTATTTCCATTCCTGATTTGTTATATTAATCTATTATGTAGCCATTGCAGTCTTTGAGTATCTCCAGAAGCTGTATAAATGAACTCATAACCAGCATATAATAAACTATAGAATGTGTGGGTTCAAATATTTATTTACTATAACACATAAAAGTATATAACATCATAAACTGTAAATAATAAATCTAAGAAAAGTACATGTAATATAGATTTGTGTATGTGTGTGTCTATTAGAAATGTAAATTAAAGTAGATTATAATTTTATATAATAATAATGATGAATTTATAATAATAAAGGTTGTCTGCTAGTTATAGTTGGTCAGTTTCTTTATACCAAATACCATTTCCTTTAAGTGTCAATTGGATAATTAGTGATTTATTTTTTTTATAAGATAGTTTGGGAGAAATCAGGGACTGAACTAGTAGCCATCATTCAGGGCATGTTAATTACTTCATATAATTAGCTGGCTCCTGAAGTTTACTTCAAAACAAATAAAGTGCCTTGAATAACAGGATTAAATTTAGCAGCTGAAAAGTTCTGTAGTCTGGAAAGGTGGCTGTAAGTTATACCTTGTATTACTTTGGCCTGGCTATAGGTACCTTTGGTATTTTGCTTCTCTGTTTGAGGAATCTGGTGACATACTAGTAAAGTATGATTGGAGGAGGTAATATTTATAATAAGTACTTTTGTAATATTTTTAGAATTAAAGTAAAACATTTTTTTTTTTATAATTTTGTTTTATTAAAGAGTTAAAAGAATGCAATTAGTCTTTCTCTTCATTTTTTATTATTTACCTACTCCCACCTCATCCAATATATCAACACAGAGATAACATTGCTTACATATAAATGAATTGTTTTACAACAATATGCATTTTATCAGTTTACTAAAAATTAATTTCAATTAATTAAATTTAATCAAAATGGATGTTGATGACCATGATCAAACCTTCTTCTCCTTATATACTTCATATATAAAGTATTCTGATTATACTTCCTGGTCATCATAGATCAAATATTATCAACAGGATCTCATTTACCAATTTATTTATAAGGATTTATTTAGAAGTACAGAGTTTGAACTTCATTAATCCTAATTCAGAGTGCTATTTTGTTCTGAGAAAGACCCATACTAATATATTACCCTCTGGTTTCACACATCTCCTGAAGCCAATCCAATTATATTTAGCTAGAGCATGATTGCTCAAGTAGATGACAATTATGTATGCATTGGAGATGAGATTATTTAGAAAAAAACACAAAGACAATTACGTAATTTTTTTAAAAAAAAAAACAGCATTATTTATTTTAGGTAATTTTGATTTATATCAGAATTACATATAGACATTAATAAATCAATTAATATAATAAAGAAAGAATATCAAAGCTTAACTATAGATGTCAAAATTAAAAAGATATACCTACTTATTAAAGGAAATCAATCCTTTCTTATAAAATCTTTAATTTTTTGTACAATGCTTAACATTCATCAACATCGACAGTTTCGATTGCCCCTGCAATCTTCTTCAGAACTTTTAAACTTCTTTATCTTTTCTGAAATAGACAGAACGTAAAAGATAAAGAGTTTAGTTCTGAAGAAGATTCAGATCGACTGTCGATGTTGATGAACTGAAATAGAGAAACGTAAAGATAAAGAAGTTTAAAAGTTCTGAAGAAGATTGAGGCAATCGAAACTGTCGATGTTGATGAATGTTAAGCATTGTACAAAAAATTAAAGATTTTATAAGAAAGGATTGATTAATTAATTAAGGCAATGCAATAAAGAAACAAATTAAAATTATTAAAGGAAATATATATATATCAGCTTATGCTTCACTAATAAAAAAAATCATCAACAATAAAAATGAAATTTAAACAATGTCTACATTCATAATATATAGATACTAAAATTTATGCATGAAAAATATATTTTATGAAAGCCTCTCATCTATATGCATGTAAATTTAAATTCTTACCACAAATTTATGTAAACTATTTACAAAGCCTACTATCCACAAATAACTTTGGGTCTGAAGTATGAGATTAAAGTATCTGTTGGTTTGTTATAGTTGAATTTTTATTGGTTTTGATGTTTATGGGCTACACAAATGCAGGCAATGAAAAATAGTTCTCCTATGAATAAAAGTTATATTTTATATATTCTCTCTCTCTGGACTATCTATAGATATTTATTTGAGATTAGCAAGACTGCATCATTCAGAAGCTGATTGGTACATGTTGTATATACTTATTAAGTGATGTTATTATTTTTACTTCACAGTATTTCAACATTCTAGTTATTTTATATAAGAGAGGTTTTGTTAGAAGATGTATTAATGCTTCCCAGCCTAGAATGAAAACTTTTCAAGTTACATGATGCTGATGATGTACACTTTGGCTCTCCAAAAATGTTGTATCCCTTCTTTTTCTTTTTATAGCTTATGTCCTGCCAGGACAACTCTTCAAAAAGAGCCTTTGCTTGCTTTTGATTTGCCACTATTTCTGCTGTTTTTTCAATTTTTTTTATTTCCACCTTAATTCTTTGATTACCCTTAATTACACATTGTCCAATTAAAGCTAGTTTTTATCTAACTACATAATTATCTTTTTTTTTTTCCCCACAAAATTTACCTTTTTTTTAAAAAAAAAAAAAAAAAAGAAAAATTATTAAACAACTTTATAATGTATATTAATAATTTATGCATATTAATTAATATACATGAAGCCTTACAGACTTATAAATATTTTTAATTATTATTGTTATATAAAAACTTATGCATGTCACTCAGTATCCATATTCTTTTTATGACTAAGATTATTGTATAATAATTATCTGAATATGATTTTAAAAAAATATTTAAATGAGTCTGAGAATCTCCCATCTTTTTTTTCCTGGCATTACTTTTCTTTCAAATATTTTAGAATATTTGATTTATTGATTGATTTTAGTTTGATTGAGTTAGAAGACTTGCAAGATATGATAGTACTGAAGCTAGCCAAGATTACATGATTACAGTAGAATGAAATAGGATACAACCTTTATTTCTGATTAAAGTGTGTTGACATATTCACACCTGAACTCATTTATATGGTTAAAAAAAAATTTATTCTGAAAAGGCTAATTCTTAATAATATTTGATAGCTATTAAAATTAAGTAAAATGGAATATCATTTAGAAAGTGCAACAAAATTCAGTGTTTATATTTGGAGATGGCAATTAAACACAATTAAAATTACTTTATTACAAATGAATTTCATATCAAATTAAATACTGATGAAAATCAATTATTTTTAAAATATATTCATCATTCATTTAAACTGATTGTCTTGGCTACAAATTTCTCGGCTTTTTAAGCTATTATCAGTGTAAGTTATAGAGTTTAAACTAATTCCCCTTCTTTCTACATATTTCTCTCTCTGTGCATATATAGTTTTCTCCACATCTATATTATATATATGACAATCTCTGTTTTTCATTATAGACCTACTCACAATCCATCTATCCACCCACTCACTTTTTATCTCACTCACCTCTCTCCTTCCATACATTTTCCCTCTACCCATCTACCATTCTAGTGCCTACTTACCTATTTACCTGTCTAATCAGTTAATTATATACCCACTTATTTATTATTATCTCTACTTAGCTATTGAACATCCTATCTATCTGCTTATTGATCTGTATTTCCATCTAACTATTGATCTATATATCTATCCATCTATTCATCCATCTATCCTATACTTACCTAACTACTTTGCTATCATTCTACTGTTCATCCATTCATTTATCATTTATCTACCTATAATATCCATCAATCTATCTTTTTAATTAAATCTTATTATTCTCTCTTTATATATACATAATAACTAGAATGATAAGCTTTCTGAACATGTTCATCAAGGCAAGGCACTCCAATGCTAAATATGCTTTACACACACAAAAAAAAATCAATCCATTTTCATTTGTGTTTTTGGAATTTTATAGACATTTAAAAACATTGCTTTCTCAGTTATTTATGTATCAATCTTTTTTTTTCTAGATATAGTAAATGATAATATAATTTTTTAAAGATATTTCTTCAGGGAAACGATCTTTCATATCATCTGGGGGGGGCATTAAGTTTTTCAACTATTAAATATTGAGAGTTTTAGCAGGTTTCTATGTTTGTAATGTCTAGGCTGGTTTGAGCTAACTAAAAGAAAAACATCCAAGTTTTACTCAGCCTAAACACATATCCCACTAATAAGAACAGCAGGCTGGGGCTTTCACCACTAGAACATTAGAAAGCCTAAGACAAAGATCTATTTAGTAAGAAAAAAAATCTCACTATATGTATATCAGGATTTTTATAGTTTATTGATTAGTATCTGCCATGACTACGACTTGAATTGCAAAATTTAGTCTGGATGAAAACCTAAATAGGTAAATTATTGATCATAGAGATATATAGATATTTTTATCAGGAAGTAAAACAAAAAAGGAAGCACTAAAGTCTTATTATCCTTCTCTGATATGAATTATTAATGAATCTTTTCTATTTGTAGTTTTCTTGTTTCATATTAAAACTTTCTCATTTAAATATTCTTTTAATGAAAATTTACAAAAATAAATAATAATCATTTGCAATTATGTTTTTGATATCTTTCATTTATATCAAAAATTCCCTGGATTGAGCATTTAAAATGTTATCTGCATTATGCTATACTAAATTTTTATATTAAAATATCATAGAGAAGTTCGGATTTAAATTTATTTATCCTCTTTTTGTAATTTTTATTGTCAAAACTGATAAAATTAAACTTTCACGATGCCAGTTGTAAATAAATATCGAGATGTTAAAGTAAATTTTTTTTAAAGATGTAGTAAACCACAAGCGATGATGATTAAGTGTCATCACTAAGTCATAGATAGAACTATGTCACTCACCTGTCTCTAGGCATAAAATAATGGATAGTTTTATATATTAACAAAAAATTATAAGTTTTAGGAGTATGAGTAAACAGAAATAATCTTTCTATCCAAATATAGGCAGACTACAAAACAAACAAATAAATAAACAAAACAAAAAACAACAACAAATTATTCATAAAATGTTTATGTTTGTTAATGGAAATATTTGTCTGTGTCTGTTATAGTTAGCCATCATGAGAACTAAAGATATATTTTTCAGTGTTTTAATAATACGAATACAAAACCTAAGGCCGTTTGTTATTTCATCTCTCACTATATACACTATATTAAGATAGTCGGAAATCTTAACATCTAATAATTTGTATTTATTGTTATTGTTTGTGTTAAAATTAGCTGCCAAAATTTGTTATTCTCAACTCATAAAGATGTTAAAATTCCGTCTTTTTTTTTCTGCTCACCACTCCTCTTTCTCGCATATTCTTTGAAAGTTTAGGATTGGGAACGACACATTTGTTCCAATTATACTTATCCTTTAGACTGGGTGGTCGTCCATATAAGGAAGGTCGTCCAATAGAGGGGTAGGGGATATACTACATCTTTGCTTATCGTAGGTAAAAGATCCACAAGGGAAGGTATCTCTTCAAATAGACATATTTGTATATTAAGGTTTTTAGAATACCGGAAACAGGTCTCCGTCACTAGTGTAACAACATAAAGAAATTTGGAGGATGTCTTGTTATGTTAATATCAAAGTAATACTCTAATAATCCCTAGTCCCCCTTTTTCACGCCCTCTTCCCACCCACATCACCAAGTTTGTGGAATGCAGGTTTAGTATAATAATGTAGCTTATACTGCATTTGAATCAGCGGAAGTTCTTTGGACTATTACTTGCCCGTGTGAATAATTTTGTAAAATAAATTATAACTTCATTCCTTGCAAGCGATGCAGTAGCAAACGAAACTCATTTTATGTAATTATTAATTACTGTAATAATTGACAATGCTAAATATGTGGAATATATATATTTTAATGAAAAATGTTTGGCAACGAATACGGGATTAGGGGAAAAAAAGATTTTTATTTTATTTAAAAAGGTATTAAAAAATTAACATATTCTCTCCCCCACGCCTTCTTATTTATATGTTTTAATACTATAAGAGCTCATTAAAATTTAAAATGTATACTAGAATAAACTGGAGATTTTTAAAAAAACTAAAGATCCGATGTCAAATCAGAGATTGTTGAAATCAATAAATTTGCTTCCAGAACATTTTTGCATATATCTGCGTACATATATAATGATGATTTTATATGATAAATTTTTGATGAAAGAAGATAGAATAATTAGACAATAGAATGCTCTGATCAAAGAATTCTTGCTTGTTGAGTGTTGCTCATCAGCCTTATTAATGTACCGCTAATTTATTTTAGACAGTAACAATATCTCTGTTATGAGATACTGTATTGCTATGAATTTCCACATAATTAAGCTATATAGCATATATATGTATATATTAACTATATTGCTTATTACTAGCATATTTCTTTCATAGTTAATAAATATAAATTTCATCCAATAAACATTTAAATGCAATAACATTTGAACAATATCTAGAGAAAATAGTAAGCAGTCACTTATTCAAGAATAGACTCACAGATTCACTAATATTTTAAATCAGGTGATTTAGAAGTCATAAGAGATGTAAAATATTTTTTATATTTTTTATTATGAGAACAGTGTTGGTTAAAAATATGTATATTATGGAGTTGGTATGTGTGCAGATGTAATGTGTCCAAAGTTTTTTTTTTATTGAGTGGGGGTAGCCGAGATACACTTTTCCAGTGGTTAGAACTAGTAAAAACGATTATTCATCTTTCATAAGAAAAGTTTTCATTAAGCCATTATATATACATTTTTTATGCTTATTATATCATCACTTCATTATTAAGGAATTCCTATTAAAAACAGTAGCTCTAAAATATCAGTTTACCATAAATAATATGTTTTGTGAAACTCATTGGTTAGACGTATTAATTCCTAAAGTTATTAGTTTCTCTTTAATATTTATCTTTTTTTTTTGCTACAGTTCTTTGCAATATTCATTTGCCATTTTCAGTATGCATTTTTTTTCTGTTCATAGCTGAATTTTGAAGATGTAATTTTTAATATTAGAAAATAAAGTCATCACTTTTGAAATTATCCTCTTTGGTTTAACACTGTAATCGTATGGCAAACTTTTAAAAGTCCTTGTACGAGACTTAACCAGTCATTTTAGCATTCAATATTTTATAATCTTCTATGCAACTAGCTATTTCATTATTTTTTATACTTTGAAGACTATGGATCTACAAATATAATCTGATTAATAGTTTCAAATGTAAATATAAAGCCAACATCATAATATTATATACTGTTTATTAATTAAATTATTTTTTATTTAGCCATATATATATATATATGGATCATTCTAATAGCTGTAATAAGCTTTTTATTGATAAATGCCACAAGAGAAAGCATTTAAAAATCTGTATCTAGAATTATCCCTATCGCCAAACTGATTTCGAGCTGTGGCTCTCCTCAATGAGGCACTAAAACATTCAGACACTAGATCCAAAACACCAAGTCAATGCCATCTCTTAATTAATACTTAACTATTAAGTAGAAAATCTGAAATTTTCAGTCATCTATACATCTTCAAATCCATCTTCTAATTTAAATAGCTATATCGGTCTGAAAACACTTCGGTCTCACCATATATTAATAGCCTCAGACATATAATACCACCAAAGCCTCAAAAACAAAATTATAATAATAAAAAAACCCAAGTCATATATCATATTACTTGTTTTAAGCTTATACTACAGGTATGTAATATAGGGAGCGTGTTAATAGCTCTAACAAGCTTTTTATCAATAAATGCCACAAGAGAAAGCATTTAAAAATCTCTATCTAGAATTATTCCTATCCCCAAACTGCCTACTCCTCAGTGAAGCACTAGGATATTCAGACATTAGATCCAAAATATTGACTCTAAGCCTTCACTTATCTAATACTTAATTATTAAGTAGAAAATCTGAAATGTTCAGACATCTATATGTTTTCAAATCCAGCTATCTAACTTAAATAGCTATATGGGTCTATTAAAACATTTCAGCTTCACCATATTATATATATGTAATTGGTCAATAGTTTCAAATATAAATCTGAAGTCAATATATTATATACTATTTACTAATTAAATTGTTAACACTTCCTATTTTTAGACATCCTTATATACATATCTTATAAATGACTGAACTCAGACTTTCAAATTTGCCATATTTATCCAATCCATCTTATATAATTGATACACATGACCACATACATGTGAAAAAGATAAATGATCTTCAATAGAAGTATTTTGTGTTAATATATATATATATATATATATATACACACATACAATTGCCTATATGCTCAGAGATTTGAACACAAATTCAGGTATGAGTTGGACAGTTGAGCAGGAAGATAATACTATAATTCAATATCTGTAAATAAAGTTAAAGAAGACACACAATGCATTCCAATACAAAATGGTTATAAATCCAATATGGCTACATCTCATAAATTTGCAGGGCTTAAAAACTTTTTATATCACAATTATTACTTACGTCAATATGAAGCAGATAGAATTGAGAACATTCAACTTTTACACAAACGATTAAATAAACATAGGCTATTATAGAAACATATACATAGATATATGGAACAATTCAGAACTAAAATAATAAAATGGGTGATAGTAGAAATAATAAAAACCAGATTGCTCTGCCATATCTATCACATATAACTAATAAAATACCACAAATATGCTTGGATAAATTTAATGTTGGGTTCAGAACTCCCACAAATTTAAACAAACTCATTAATAATACAAACACTGCCCCAATGTGGTCTGTGTCATAAACTGCATCCAAAAAAACTGTCCTTAAATCAGGGCAAATCTTAGAAACAGAATAACTCAACACTCATTAATGTATAAAAAATCTAAGATTAAGCTTGAAGGATCTAATTTATCCATCTTTCTTAATCATGAGAGAGAAGATAGTCATAGCTGTGATCCAAATTTTATCAGCGTTATATGCTAAAAGATAAATGATTGCAAACTCAAAATTCAGTACACAAAATGGACATGTACTAAACCAAAAAAGTAATAGTATTCAGATCAAAAATTAATGTCCTCAGTAGACTTCCCATGAATATAACATGAAAATGTCTTGGTATAATAAATATTGTTAAAATTTAATATTTAAACTATATATATATATATATAAATGTCTCAGCAATTAATATTATGTAATACATCGAGATATATTTACTTAATAGACCAGTACTGTGCTGGAGTATTAATCTTGATGTAATATATATGTACCTTGTGTTTAGTGAAACATAATCTTTGTAATAAAATAATTATCATTTCTTCCAATTAATATGTTACTTGTGTACAATGCAGGGATTATGTTCCATGATTGATAATATAAATCCAAATGCTATTACAAATACAACATCTTTAGACTAACAAAATATTATAATGACAAGTTCATGAAGTGGCAAAATGATGAATGAGTTTAACAAACTGGAAAATCATTTCTTACAATATAAAGATATAGTAGGTCCAGATGAATCATGAAGTGGCAAAATGATGAATGAGTTTAACAAACTGGAAAATCATTTCTTACAATATAAAGATATAGTAGGTCCAGATGAAATAGGATTTTAAAGTCACAAGTCAAAAAAATGTAGGAATTGCAAAAGCAAGAAAGTTAATTGGCTTTACATAATGCTTAATAAATTGTCAATACTCTATTTATTATTAGCTAAACACAATGGTCATAGTTATAAAATATATAACTTCCAATAGTTGTGTTTAAATTTTTGGTATGTAAAACTCATTACTATTTCAAGATGTAGTCACATTTTAATATCACTTGAGATCCAATTTATAATTTATCTTGTGAAATTTTCAGAAATATCTCTTCAATATCAAAAAGTGTCCCATGTAGTTTAATATTATAATAGAATAATGGATTCAAGACCCAAAAGGCTTAGATCAAAATCCAATTGATGTTCCTGATGCTTGAGTTTAGTAGCTTCATCTTCCAAATAATTGTTTTTTAAAAATACTTTTTCTATAATTTGGTGTAGTGGTAAAGTGTCAGAAATTGGTCCATGGATAGCACTCCAGTCCTGCTATTTCTGATGCTCAAACTTCTTATGACTTCTCATAAGGAACAAACTAGTTGATTATTTTATACATTTTTTTAAATATAAAAAATCTATTATGCCTATAGATGATATCTGCATCATTTTTTATTGTTTGTTCTATTTACTTATTTTTAACTAAATTATTTAATTTCTAGTACATACAACATCTCATTGTTTATTGTGGAAATGATTACATTATTTATAATTTTAACTTTTGAAAGTCAAATACTGGATAGTAGCTACTATGCCAATTTTTCATAAAATTTTCATTAATAATTTTTATTCTAATCAAGTATCTCATTAGATTTAAATTTTTATTTTGCTATAAGTATGTGGGTTTTTTTTAACTTCATGTGTACTGTTTATTTTTCAATTATACTGATTTTATGAACTAAGTAGCTCCTGAAGCCACAACTTTTTCTACATCTTAGTTAGCAAGTATTGTTAACTCCACCAATGGTTGTAAAACTTAAACAGGGTGCCTACATTTTTTTTTGGATTGAAATATAAGAAAACATTCAGCTAAACAAACTGAAATAATTCCAGTTTCCACAATATTATCATGTGATCACCATTTCATGTGCTTACACAGGTGGTTAATAACAGTAGCAAATTTTTCATATAATAGTGCCATCAAGTGCAAGTCTTAGTAATCAATGGATGCAAGAAGGTTTGTGTATAAAATTTCCATCTATTGCCCACTCATTCAATATCCCCAGACTAGTTTCTAGCTTTTGGCTTTCATCAGTGAGGAAGATTGGATTTGAGAACCCTGCATCTACATCTTAGAATCTAATGCAACTCTCCAGCAGTCATATTATATCTACTTAGTTAACTATAAAAGTAGGATCCCAAGATGAAAACCCAATAATGCTTTCAATTCAAGCTTAGTCAGTTGTATAATCATATAGATCTAAACTCGGTTCAGTATCTATACATTTTGGTGTCATTTGTTTTTCAAAAATCACATTTACCATTAACCCATGCACAGGATGGTAATCATGTGATGTTCTGATGGTTTTTACACCTAATCTGCCCATGGAATAATGGTGTTTAATTGCTAATGAGTATTTATTTTGTATATAATAACTGACCAATATTACATGTATTAACAGTTTGGATATTGTGTTATTGAATGAGTTTGATTTGATATTATTAGTACCAGTTATAAATTTCCAAGAGATTCATTTGACTTAGTTTTGTAATAAATACTTTTAAAAGAGCATGAATAATGACATTATCTTAATAAGTATTGCCGTAATGATGAATTACTATTTGATATTATTTAAATGTTTTATATATGAAGACTTAAGGGTAGTTACTCTTTTAATTCCATTACTTTAAATATTATTATAATATTGAATTTAACTTTAACAGGCACTTTACCCTTTCCTTAGTCTTCTAAGCCCTCAGTGTATAGGTTGCAATAAAATGACATACGCACAGCCTCACCCAGATCAAAATGCCTGTTTTATGAAAACAATGGAAAAGATTAAAAATAGGGATCAACTATTGTCATCAAAATTTATTTTTGAAGAGACTTGGAAGCTATACAAACTTCCCAAACACTCAAATATACATGGATAATCATATCAATTGTCAACATCGGACAATATTATATAACTTGAGTCTTTCAAATTTCAATTGTTTAATAATTGTCTCAATTATTTTCATTCCTTTAATTATGTTGCTTTATACAAAATGTAATCTTTATTAGACCTAATAAAATTTGTTTTTAAAGTAAAGATAACTAGAATTAGTTTGGCAATATGTTGAATTATCAATCATGTGTGCATTTGTAGAATCTAATATGTGAATGTAAATATTGATAGTTATTACAATAGTGTTATTGTTTTTTTAAATAAATAATTTTGTTTCTTTTATTATTGACCATTATTTGAGTAATAACTTGAATTATAAAATATTGATATAATCTATGTTTCCAAATGTAACTCATGCTAGGTAAATATTTTTTTTACTTCAAGATATGCTATTAGTTGGAAGAATATTTTTAATAATTTATGGCTTCCAGTTACATATAATATTGTAAAAGGCTCTCTGATCTCTGTGACCATCAGGCTATTTAAAAGAAAAATAACTTTGTATGAATAGTAGGTTTGTATGTGTGATTTAGCTAGTAAATTTAACTTCTTATTTTGGGATTTTCTTTTGTTAGTTAACAATATTAAATAATAATTTATATAGGGAAAAGGTCTATATTTATTATCTAGTGGTGTCTTCTTATGGTTACTTATTAAATTACTTTATCCATTACAGAAGTTTTTTTTTTCTAACTTTGACGATCTAACTTTTGGGGCCCCAATAAACTCATAGCTGAGAAATAAGAGTAGTATTTCTGTTTAAGATTTGGCATTCTAATTTTAGGGACTTGATAAAATTATACTCTGAAAAATAATTGTAGCATATTTTTATATCTTATTTCCTTTTCATATGATATGCACTTATTTATTAGAGTTTTTTTTTTTTAAAGATTTGATATCAATCTATAAAACTTGATATAATACAAAGCATTCTGAAATATTTAAGAATAAATAATTTTTTTTTAAGACTTTGACTTATCCAGTGTTTGAGGCCTGATAAATTTTACCTATTGGTTTTAATAAATCATATTTATTAGTTATAATTAGATAGAAGTAAATTACCTTGAAGTATAGAAGAATATATTTATTTTTTTAAATTGAGGCTTTCCAATTTGCTGAATTTACAATAAATAAAATAAAAATCTTAATAAAGTTTAATGATTTAATTTTTAAATTTTAGAAGATTTAATAGTGAATTTTTGTAGAACCACTTATTTTTTTTAATTTTACAAAATATATTTTGTATTAATTTGGAAATTTTAAAATCTATTACCAATTGAAGCTACAAAGTAGTTTTAATTGATGGTTTTGATCAAAATAAGATAATGTAATGGGGTTAAGGGTTGAAGAGAATTCATTTGGGGATTGTGTCCATTCTTGAGAGAAAACTGATTATAGTTTTAAAATTTATTACATTAATGAAGCAAAATTTAGGTGGACATAGTGAGAAAGAAAATGGCCATGAAAATGAGATTGGTAATTTTACTCCAGAACAATCAAGTTGAATTTGTAGAATCAGAAAGTGCTGAGATAACTTTTAAGCAACCTCAAAAATTATTAGGAAAAATAAGCCTATAAAAATAGGTAAAAGAAAGAAGATTATGGTACATTGAATATGGAAATATTCAATCAAATCTTGCAGAATATCATTCAAATGAATGAAAATATGTAAAGAATGAAGTATAGAATAATGGATCAAGCAAATGAAAATTTACAACAGAAAATGGAAAATATGCAACAGAATCAGAAGAGAACAAAGCAGAAAATGACTAAATGAATGAAAATATGCAGCATTACTATCAGTAAATGAATGAACATCAACAGAAAATGTTACAGAAATGAATGGAAATGAGAGAATAATGATGGAGATTCTAAAGATAGATGAAGAAATGAATATAGTATCAAAAAATTTTGAGAAAAAAGAAGCTAAAGTAGATATGTCTTTAGAAGAACAATAGGATAGATATAATTAAAGATTCAAAACTTAATGTGGTTGGCTGTAGATGAATGTTAACTTGATATGGGTAGTGTATAGTTAGCTCAAGATAATTTATGCTGTATAGAAAAATCCAAAATTGATATGGATTCAATAGAACAATCTCAACAATCCAAAATTGATGCCAAGACTGAAAGCTGGTGTAAAAATGATTTAGTAGGTTATTTAAGAATCTGAAATATATGTAAGAAGTAATAAATTTGGATTTAATCATGAAATTATGAAATAATTTATAATTGATGATGTTATCATGGTTGATTATGATATCAATATGAAAATGTCAGAAGAGTTGAAAATCTATGCAGGTACTGCAATAGATATTGAAGTTGATACAGAAATGAGACAAAATTAGAGATATTAAAAGAGAAGTTTTTAGTAATGTAATGTCATACCTTTATGAAACTTCATACAGGTGTAAAGATATTAGAGAAAGAGTTAATGAAAAATTTTATTGTGGAAAATATATTGGAGTTGGTAGATAAAATTAATTATAATAAAAGAAATAGTTGTGATAATTATAAGGAATTTTAACAATATCTTATTTTATTTATTATATTGCAAGAAGAAATCATTCACATTAGATGTAATTAACTAATAAACATACAACAAGTTGCATTAAATGAGTTAGAATATTTATTTAGGGAATGAGTTAAGATGATAAAATAGTTAATTTTAAATGGATTAAAGTGATATTAAAGAGAATATTGTTTTTCTTGCTAAAAACAAAAGAATTAAATGTTAATTTGGCACAATCTAAGAATTAAAATTGGGAAACTTAAATGATTTTGCTGTCTTGAAGTACAAAGTTGTGAGTATAGCAATTTTAATTGTGAATTTGTAAATCTTGTTACTTGTCAATGTAGAGAAAGTTTTTACTGTGCTAAATGTTTAAAATTATTGTATATAGATTATAATAGTGACTATAAGAAAATTGGTTTTATATGGTATCATTATATTATATTTCTGTGGGATAAAATAAATGCATCAGATATAAATAGCTAAACTAGCTTAACATAATTATTACCTCATATAAGAGATTTGTTAAGTTAAAATCTAAAAATTGAACGATCTCTATTTTATAAATTCCATATTTTATAGTTTTAGTGTGAAAATGGTGCCATCCAATGGCATCTTTAGCTATAAGACAAGCACCAATATTTTTGTTTGTTTTATATTTGAGTTAATAGTTAAAGTTAATCAATAAAATATTAAATATTAACTCAGTTCTGAGAGAAGTTTCATATTATAAAAAAGTCAGAATAAAATTTTTCATTTTTTTAAAATAAACATAATAATTGTTAAATGTAATGAAAGGGGAAGGGATTAAGGAAATGTGTGAAAAAAAAAATTATTTAATAATATAAAAATGTGATGCCATTTAATTTTTTAAATATATTTTATTTTTATTAATAAAAAACCATTGCATACTTTTTATAAATAAAAGTTTGTTTTATTAAATTATAATTTAAAAAGAAAGTCAATAATTTTTATAATTGTACAAAATATCACTTTGTATTGAAGTCACTTATTGAATTTAAAATATTAACTGTAAAGAATTGATATCATTTTTATTAAATATTATTAATAAACTGCAAAATGATTTACTGTTCTGTTGGTTATTTGCCAAGAATAATTTCTTGTAATATTGATTGACCACATGAACTGGAGAGATCATTGTGCTTTTAAAACAAGAAAAAAATTGAATTTTAAACTTCTAAAATGAATTTCTAAATAGATTTTTATCCCAGGAATGCAAACCCAAAGCTAAAATGGATAATCTATTTTTCTATATCTTCATCTATAATGAATGGAAATACTTTATAACCATCAACTACTGCAAAAATTATGATTTTCTTCAACTTTATGCAGACCTATTTTCTGTCTATATTTAAAAATGAATCATCACAATGGATAGATTTATCTATTTTTGTTAATTAGCTTTTATCCTTTCTCAATCAATTGCCAAAGGAAAACATAACTTTTACTGGTAAACAAACATAGTAAATAAAATCAGTTTATAAATCTTTTATGATATATATATATATATATAATAAATAATAAAAAACTATAATCATTCAAATTTATATCATATTTAGAACTGATAGCAAGTTAATAATAATTAACAGTTATTATATCATAAAGTTTATATATATATATATTATATCATAAAGTTTATATATATATATAAACTTTATGATCTAATAACTGTTAATTACTATTATATATATATATAAACTTTATGATATAATAACTGTTAATTACTATTAACTTGCTATCAGTTCTAAATATAATATAAATTTGAATGATTATAGTTTTTTATTATTTATGAAAGTATACTGATATCATATTTTAGTGCATATTGTCAAATATATAATCTTTATTATTCAATGATAATCACTAATAATTTTAAGTTTATAATGGCATTTGGATTTATTTGGTATATAATAATTGACCAATGCTGTATGTATTGACAGTTTGGATATTGTGTGACTGAATGTGTTTGGTCTGATATTATTAGTACCAGTTATAGAGTTTTGTATGGCTTTGTTTTTATACTGACAATTTTGTACCAAATATTTTTATAAGAGCATAGATAATGTCATTATATCTTAATAAGTGTGGCCATAATGATGAATTACTGCTGATATTATTTAAATATTTTATATATGAAGTTTTAAGTGTAATTGCTCTTTTAAATATTGAGTTTAACTTTAACAGGCATTTTTCCCCATTAGCGTAATCTTATAAGCCCCCAGTGCATAGGTTGCTGGATTACTAATTATTAATATTAAAGATGACTAGAGTTACTTTGACAATATGGTGAATTGTTAATCATGTATGCATTTGTTGAATCTAGTATGTAAATGCAAATATTGATAGTTATTACAATAATGTTATTACTATTATTATTTTAAATACATTATTTTGTTTATTTTATTATTGACCATTATTTGAGTAATAACTTGGCTTATAAAATATTGATATACTAAATATATATATATGTGTCCAAATATAATTCATGTTAGGTAAAATTTTCTCTTTGCTTCAAGATTTGTTATTAATTGAAATAATCTTTTTTATCATTTATGGCTTCCAGTTACGTGTGATTTTGTGTGGTCAATAGGTTTGTGTGTAAATGTAACTTTGCTAGTAAACTTAACTTTTTTCTTTGTTATTTTCTTTCATTAGTTAACAATATTAAATAACAATTTGGTATAGGAAAGAAGTCAAGATTTATTATCTAATGGCACATTCTATTGAAATGACATATCAAACTATTTTATCCATTACAATATATATGCCATAAATGCCAATAGATAACTAGTTACTATAAATAAATTACATCAACCCATACTTCTTGCTTGAATAAACCAAAAAATATCAGCAAGCTATTATCAAGGGAATATTACAATTAGTCTGATATTCTATTGGTTTGCTTAAGCATAAAGATTATAGTGATATTATATATAATTTTTGAAATATAGGCATTCTTCATATACTTGGAGCTTAATTGTAACTATAGGGGATTTGAACACAAACCTTCAAACACCCTTCAACTATCTACCCTATCTTATACTACTGATACATATGACCACACACATGTAGAAAAGATAAATAACCACCAATATACATATTTCATACTCAACCAGCACTTATCAGTTGGTCCAGACCATCATGTCCCACACACACACATATATATATATATATATATATATATACATATATATATATATATATATATATATATATATATATATAATTAGTACTCAGTTTATATTAAGATAGCAAATCTTCATACTTTAATGGACAGGCTTTAATCTCCTCCAATTTCCAATTCTTCAGCTATCCATACCATTGAAATCTGAAGATGGAATGCCCAAATCCCATGTTGATGTTAATATTATTTATTCCCATGTTGATCTCAAGCTACTCTAGTCACTCATGTATAGGACCTTATCCATTTAAACACATAGAATAAGGATGGGAAGGATGCAGGCTTAAGGTGTAATATTTGAAATACAGACATTCTTCATATACCTGGAGCTTAATTGTAAATATAGGGGACTTAAATACAGACTTTTAGCATCTTTATATGAAAATCAGCAAGGTAAAGTTTTACAAATTTTAATGGCCAAATTATTATTTTAATCATAATTCGAATATCTCTTTTGCTAACCATTAGAAGAATTATTAGGTCACATGGAACAATCTTATATAAGATATCCAAATTATTACTTATTAGCCAACAAAATAAATATTTTTTTTTTGCTAGTCATGGACACTATGAAGCAATCTTTATGTAAAAGAATGTAAAAAGTCTTCCAAATATAAATAGCCAAATACTTATTTATTAAACAATAAAGCAAAACCCACTTTTTGATAATGGGATATCGTTTTTTGACTAATAAATAATGATTTGAGCATTAATATTTGTAAGATTTTCTTCTGCTATTTTTCATATAAAAATTGTTTCATGTGATCTAATAATTCTTCTAATGGATAGCAAAAAAACAAAAATCTGGTTTTATTGGCTAATAAATAATAATTGGACTCTTAACATTTACGAATCTTTATATTCTAATTCTTATAAGTGAAACACATGCTTATTATATACCTGTGTCTATATATGTGAAAGTCTGTGCTCATATACCCTATATATTCTAATTCTTATGTAAAGATTGTTGCAGTCAATTAATAATTATTTTCAATTATACTATACTGCAATTATATATATTAATGGCAAGATTTTGAAAAAGAAAATAAAAAAACATTACATTTAATAGTTGTGTGTTTTGGATTTTTGATTTCTTGATATAAAGCAAATAAAATCTGCTTAATATAAAATTCAAGCCTATTTTCATTTGTGATTTAGGTATAATAAAGGCTTGACACAGCTGTTGAAGACTTTTCCTGTAACTAGTTTCAAGAGCTTTTATTGTCAGAGTTCATAATTCATAATTTGGCTATTATATAACATATATATTAGTTACATAATAATTTTTTAAATGTTAACTGCTCTTATTAGTAATACAGTATTAAAAAAAAGCTATCTTCAGTGGACCATCTGTAAAGTAATCTTATACTAAAGAAAAGAGTCTTGATAGAGTGTCGAAAATATTATACAAATTATTCATTGTAGATTTGAACTTTTTATTGAAAGAGAACTGCTGGATGTACAAGCTTTTAAAAAAGATAGAAAAACAAGAGAAAATTATAAAAAAAAATAAAAAATAGAAAAAGTGCTTTGTTGATTAAAAATGATTATATGAAATATATTAGTTTTATATGGCAAAAGAATTAAATCAGACTGTATATTATTATTTTATTTATTCAAATCATATCTGAATATAAAATGAGAGAATCCACACTGGATAATTATATATTGATTGAGGAAATGTCATTGAAATTAGATATAATGATGATACCATAATTATAATCAAAAGTGAAAAAAACCACGTGAAAGTTAAAAGGCAGACTGAAAACATGAAATAATAACTAAGTATAAAGAAAAGAAATATGCAACAATAGGAGAGCAGCTGATAATAAAATTGAATTTACTGACAATTTTTAGTTTCTTGAATAATTTTTTATGCAAAGTTACAATAGTAAGATTAGAATATTTCTTTTAGATGAAGGGATATATAATTTAAAAAAAAAAAATCCGATTATTTCACAGTACGTATTATCTTTCAGTGACTGCTTATATATAATGATGGAATGTAAAATAAGATGCATAAAAAGTATTGGTGCTTTTAATTAGGATTTAGGAGAAAAATGAATAAATGGATATTTAAATTTTTATTTTAAACAAAATTCAGCAAGTAACAATTATCTTTTTGGTCACATTATAAAATGATTTTTTTAAAAAACATATATAATGCACCAAAGATTGAAGTTTAAAAAAAAGTAATCTGACATTGAGAAATGTAAAAAAGTAAATAGATAAAAATTAAGTTTTAAGAAATTCCATTCCTATAATTGCCGAGATTTATACTGATTTAATGTAAAATTGTATATTGTGACTCATTTATCAAATTTTTTGAAAACAATCGATTCAGTTTCATACAAAAACTTTGTATACAAGTAAACTGGTTGTTTGTCTAAAACTCAATATTAATGAAATAGCTTTGTGATTTTATACTTAAATGTTTTTAATAATGTAATTTATTGAGATATCTATTTGGATTAAGAACAGTAGAATTAGGATTATGGAGTCCGTTATAATAAATTAATTAGTTCCAAAATATCATTAATTATATATGAGGGGTGACCCAAAAATAACTGGATTTTGTTCTCTAGTTTGCATGCCTGTTATAGTATATTCTTCAGCTGTTACATACTTTTTGCAGGGACACTTCTGCACCAATCTGCCAAGTGACATTGCTGTGGGAAATTGTGGAGGCCATGTAACATTATTTTTTTGTAAAATGCATTTCCCATATTTGTCAATTTTTTTTATAGTGGTTAAAATGTTTGAACAGTTAATGCTGATTTTTTTTTTTTTTTTTACACAAATGGCATCTTTCTTTTAGGTTTCATTTGTAAGGGTCAGGCACTTTATTTATGTGATACAGAAAAATGTAAACATCCCATTTTGTGCAATAAAAAGAGTGCACTCCACTCCAACAGTGTCATCTTCAAAGCTTTGAATGTGAAACACTTTTTAATTAAATTCAACATGATAACAACTTATCTACTAGCAGTATTCACTCGATCTCACTTTGTGCAATTTTTTTTAATCTCTTAAATGAAAAAAGTCTCAATATTTTTTTTTGTGAACTCAGAACTGGGGGGATGACAGAAGTTTTAAAATGCATTACTTTGTAAGTGTTGTCAGCCTACTTTGAAAAGTGACAAACTTGTTTAGACCAGTGCTTGCATTAAATAGACCATATTTTTTAAAGCAATTCAATTTGCAACACCTAAAAATAAATATAAAATTTTTTGTTTCAAAATTCCAATTATTTTTGGATCCCCCTGTGTAATATATTTGATATAGATTGCATTAAAATACATGTATTTAGGGGTAATCATCTGTGGGCTCATAGCCTAGAACAAAATATTAGAGCCATCTAAACAGGAAAAATCAAAAGTATAATTATAAAAATACATTTAAAAATCATTGTCATATATACTGTATAATTGTTTTAAAACATAAAATTAAAATGTAACTTACATATCCTCTAATATAAATAAACATAATAATTTCAGTATTTTCACTTTCTTGTGAAATAATGTTCAGCATCATTCGTATCTGTGCCAGCAGCCCTTTCATGCCTTTTAGGACTATGTAATCCAGTTCTTTTTCCTGAATCTAATGAAATGACAATAAACTTGCCTTTGTACTATGAGATACAACAAATATTCTTCAAATAATTGCTTGACTATTTTGTAAATGATTACTTTATTGATGCAATCACGTCATTTAGTTTGATTAATCCATGTTAACAAAAACGTTTTTACTTGTTCCATATTTTATAATATAAACTGCTCAAGATGGGAATGCTTTTTGCTGTCTGTGCACTTCAGTTGTGATCCATTTTGACAATATTTTTTTGTAAATTTAATATTTGAATTCATACAATTTTTTTTTTTTTTAAAAAGGCAGATAACGTTGAATGAATTTCAGAACAAAAACTAAGTGTAAATAAGCTCACAAATGTGATAAAATTATCTAAGCTTTACTCAAAGCTGAAGTATTCTGAATAATCTTAACCATATGATTTCTTCATCAATCAATAGTGCTTGTAACTTTTTTATTTTACCATTCATTAATTTACTGATTTCTTGCTTAGTGCTTAGATTTACATTATTTTCACTGGACTCTTATTTCAAATTTTTTTTATGTCAACATTGATTAGTTTTCAAATTCTGCTTTTATGTCTTGTAGCTAAAATTATTATAGTAATATATCTAAGAAAATATTTTTAAATAAAATATACATACCGTTTTTACTAGTGGAGATAAAAAAAAGAGTAATCAAACTAAATTTATAACAAAGTTTTATGTGGAAAATATATCTGTCATTTGAGAATTCATTGTGTCATTGCTTTTATTGGGTAAATCTTAATTTAGTGAGAAAAAATATTATTTCTACTAGTTATTCACTTTATAAGCCTTTTTTGTAACAGACTTTAATACATATGGATAGCAACTAATGTTTAATTTTATTAATCTACTTTCTCAAATCTAATGCATTATTTGAAATAGGATGCATGGATGACAGCTTTTTTGAAGCTAGTCTGAAAGTAGAATACTTTAGTAGATAAAGAAAATTGTAAATAAATGGAAAACAGTTTTGATAAACTCCCAGTTAAAGACAAAAATATTATGGTAACACACGATAAAATAATTAACATGAAACCTTGTGATATTATAAAGGATAGCCATGGTAGGAGTACAAATGTGAGGCTTCTAAGCTTCTCAAGTGTCAGGTATATCATTTACATAATAATCTCTTTTTCTATATAGTGCAATAAAGTTATTTCAATTTAACATTGATGGAACATCAAAATCAAAAGAGGAGATTCTCTGCAAGTTAATTATTCAGCATAACATTGATGTCATTGAACTTTAGGAGTCTCAGCATTTTTTTAACACTATGCATCTTCTTGGTATTTCTGTATTTTAACTAAGAAATGGCTATCTTTCTTTTGAACCATGTTCTAAGTAAACAACTATTTATTAAAGATAGTTCAAATGATATTGTAATAATTATCTGGATAGATAATTTTCATATTATCAAATTTTAAATACAAATTAGCTCTTCTATCCTTTACTTCCAGATCTTCCTATCATATATTTATAAAAAAATTCAATCCTTATAAAGGTTGCAAATGAGAATGAAGTAAGTTATAAATTTTGGAATGGATGGATTTAAACACATGTTCTTACTATTGATATCAAGCAAGTAAAGACATTCTGTAAAAAAATGGAAAGCAAAGGCAATCCCTGACTTATGTTTCATTTCAACAAAAAATAGTTCAACACTATCTGCTAATATTAATTATTTTTCCTATAGCAACATAAATCAAGTCTAATTAATTTTAGAATACACATTTTTATAACTGAAAAATTGTTCTGTTCCAAATGGTTTTTAAGAAAACAACAATGGGATCAATGTTTTATATATCTTGAACAACTAATAAAATTTCTAAGTTCCCTCATGCTTTGGCAGGTTTTTAAACTCATGATACTAAAGGATCTATCCCTCAAGAATATTCAAAGCAATTCACACTAGGCTGGAAGAAAATCAGCAATACTCTTTATAGCCAATGTGGATTTAAAACTAAGACTGAGAAATTGCTATAAACTTATTAAATCATTGGATAACATTAAAAAATAAAAGTGAAAAGAGATTATAAGAAAGAAAAATATAAGAATTAGTCAAAAGACTTGTTTCTCTGGTATAAATTTATTAGTAAATTTAAAGCTATCCTTGATTGCCTTAAACAACAAAAGATCCATAGACCAGAGAGAAAATTTCCAGAGTATCTAAAAAATTTAAAATTTAAAACCAAAGTATGGTTTGTAAAACTACCCAGTAATATTATTAATACATAAACTATTCCAAAATATGTGTCATAAAAGAAAAATTTTATCTGTCTTAAAATCAAATAAACCTAAAATAATCAAAAAATAATTATCTAATAACATTATTATATGTTTCTAGAACTGTTTCAAAGGATCACATTTTAAAAAATTCCAATTGTTGAGAGCCATTATAGGTAGTCTACAGTTTATCCAAAAAAAAGTTGATATGAACAAGTAGTACTTTTAACAACTCTCATTGAAGTAGATTTGCAAAACAGATTTAAAACTGTTGTTAATTTTAGTGAACTAACAGTATCTTAAGATTCTCTTTGAAAAAATGTGATTTTAAATAACGTTTTAAAAATTCTTAAATGCAGGGAGTTCATTAATTTGTCTAATAAAAACTTAATGATAATTATAATAGATACAAAATTTTATAAAAAAGTCTTCTTCAGAATTCTATTATCTCATCTATTTTATTTAATAAATATTTATTAATAATTTTCCAGATACAGAATGAAAGAAATTCATATATGCTAATGACTTTGCTTTGATTTCACAAAAGAATTATTCCCAGAAACAGAAAAATATCTTAATAATGATATCAAGTGTTTGAAAATCTTTTTCAAGATTGGAGTCTTAATGTTAATCAAATAAAGACACTATATTTGATTTTTCAACTAAACAACTGAAAAACATATAATTGTTGCAAAAGATTATATTTAGCTTATGAAATGTTTTGGGGTCAAATAGATAAAAAATTGAACATAGTATCTTTATTGGATATGAAATTCCAATATTGAAAGATTGAAATGCAATTATACTCCATGCTATTTGGAGTAATGTTAGACTATAAAGTTAAATTATTTTCTTCATCTATGTAAGGTTTAATTCTACCTAATTTCTAAAAATAACCTTTTAGAAAGCTGAATTACTCTAATTGGTTGTGATGAAAGTATTTTACAGATAGTTTTCTTTGCTGCAGCATATTTTTTCTGGTAAATAAATTGTCCTATTTAAAGATAATATTGTTAACATAATAATGTCTATTTCTTTGCAGCAATTTTCTGTTTATTCAATATCAGAAAAGTTATTCCTTTCAAAAAAAAATATAAAAACATGTTAAATATGAGTTTTTCCTTTTTTTATGGTACAGACTTTTTCATATCTGCACTTATATATGTAATATATAGGGGTTTGAACTCAGACGTTCACATGACCCTCAACCATCCATACTATCTCATACTACTGATGCACTTGATCACATACATGTCAAAAAGATAAATAATCACCAATATAAGTATTTTGTGCTAGACTAGCACTCATCAGTTGGTCTAGATTATCATCTCCACACATATAAACAATTAAAGCTCAGCTTATAATAAGATAGCCAATCTTTATACTTTAATGGACAAACTTCAAACCATTCCACCCCACAACTCTTCAGCCATCCATTTCATTGAAAATCTTATGATGGAATGCTCAAAACCCACTTTAGTGCCAACCTTCTAATCTTACCCATGTTGACCACAAGTCACTCTGATCTCTCATGTACAGGATATAATCCATTTACATACATATACAAGGGATGGGCAGACCTTACAGCACTTTATTTTGGAAATATGATTTTTTTCTACAGTACAGGTTTTTTTCATACCTGCATATATATATATATATATATATATAAAATAAATAGGGGGTTTGAATTCAGACTTTCACATGACCCTCAATCATCCATGCTATCTCATACCACTGATACACTTGATCACACACATGTCAAAAAGAAAATACTCACCAATATATGTATTTAGTGCTAGACCAGCACTCATCAGTTGATCCAGATTGTCATCCCCACACATATATACAATCAAAGCTCAGCTTATATTAAGATAGCCAATCTTCATACTTTAATGGACAGACTTCAAACTACTCCATTCCACAACTATCTTTTCAATGTGTGTGTGATCAAAGGCATCAGCGGTATAAGATTGCATGGACAGTTGAGGGTTGCTTGAAAGTCTGAGTTCAAAATCATGTTAAGTAAATTCCAATTTCTAATAATTCAATATATAATTTCTCTACCTAAGACTTATTTCAAAATAAAAATCCCCTTTCTAGATGATCAAGAAAGAATTTTTAAAAATCTGAAAACTTATGATATAAACGGACTACTTACAAGGTTCCAAACAAATTTCTTTTTCCAGATACAACCATAAAATTTTCTGGATTAGATATTCCTAGACATTACTAGAATCTCATCAACAAATGCAGGATAACCCATAGTTGTTGGACTAATTTGCTTATAAATGGAATTTAATAGACACTGGTCTATGTAAATGTGGACAAATACAAACCATGAGTCATGTATTTAATAACTATCAAATCCATGACTCCAATAAATCTCTATAGGTTTTTAATGATATTTTCTTAATAATTAGATGTCAATAAAAATAAAAAAGGAATATGCTAAATAAATTAATTACATGATAGGATTTATTAAGCACTATCATCTGATATCTATTATTATCTACTAAATCTTTCAGTCAGTGGAATGGAGATGGTGAAAAAGGAAATAAAGAGTTTCTTGTGCAGTCATACTTTCTTGTTAGTAGTTGTCTTATAATTGCAAAAAATATATAATGATTTGATTGATTTGATAAAGAAGTCTGAAACTCAATAAACTTAATTAATTTTTTATTGCTCCAAAATGTATTTACAGGTACCTAAACATATAAAAATATTGAGATATATTTTAGACTAACATTTATGGCTGTTATACATCATAATAGATGTTTTAAAAGATCCAAAAATAATAATGCATTAAAAATAGGCCTAGTTTTTATTATGTCAAATTCTGGTAGATAAAAGGCTTCTTCTGATACTTGTATATATATAAAAAAAAGTCTCAGAGGATTAAATTGAAATGATGGACTGATTTATTTTAATGTGTTTGAATAAAATTATAGTTTCATTTTAATCTTTTATAATAGAATATTTTTATTAATATATTTAAAATTAAATAAATCCAGCATTAATATAATTATTTGTAATATGAAATTATTAAAATTTAAAAAAAAAACCTGCACACATAAAAAAAAATCCTATAAATAAAATTATTAAAAAAAAACAAAAAAACCCTAAAAATTGGAGATTGGTAATAATTTATCCAACAATAGTTAAAGATAAAAATTTAAATGCTATACTAAATTAAGAGAATAGAAAAGTTTACATTATCATGGAGAAAAGTCTTTAACAAAAAAAATATTTGATTTGTCAAAAACTTAATTCAGGTAAAGATTATATAACTATAAGTAATATAAATAGAGAAGTTATATGGGAGACATGATTAATTCTCTAGAAGATAAAATTACATTTTTTTTATTTAGATATAATACAAAAAGAAATTAATTGAGTCTTAATTTTAAATAATGAATAAACAAAAGTGATCTAATTAAACTGATATAAGATTTTAGGCTAATGAATAATAAATATTTATCAGTGAAATAAAAATTTTCTTTAACTATATAAACTAATATGCTGATGTTTATATTTCAATGTATTAATATAAAGACATGAAAAGTGCTCTTTAAGCATATTTCATCTAATGGATACTGCAAATGATATAAAAAGAAGATAAAAATATTCTTTAAATATTTTAAAACCAAAGTCTTCTCAGAAGTTAAAGACATTTCTTGATAGGATTGGAGATTGCTATGTGATTAGGGTTTGAGGGCTTTCTCATTTATCCTCTCACTAAAAGTCAATAGTGAGATATCCATTTAATGAAAAGTACCAAATAGTTGGATATCAGCTGACCAACCTATAGCCTATTTACAAAAATTATAATTCTTACTCGGAAATCTAAAAAAAGTTTTAAACAACTTAGATTTACACCTAGATTTAGGGATTTGACAGATGAATACATTACAAGACTCTCGGATTTGGTTCTGCCAGATTTCAGTTCTGAATATGGATTTGCCTCGCAGCATAACCATTAGCTTAAATAGTTATAGTCTAGAGAACAAGCACTGCTGTTTAGGTTAGCAGAAGTTCCCATTGACTGTATATGGAAAACCAGACTACTGTTATTCAGGTTTAACATTTGGTCTCTGCTCATGCCTTCAAAAAGCCTGACTATTTATAGCCAGATCCCTAACTTTAATAAAAGCATTCAGATTCAGTGAGTATCTTTGCCAATTAGCCTGTTCTTGCAATTAGCTATACATTATCTCTTTATATATGGATTGGTTAACACCAATGAATGCTCGATCTGAGAGTGATAAGAAAAGAATATGGACTAGTCCATTATTTAAGGTAAGATATGACATTCCCTCCACCTAGTTATAATTAGCCCTGGAAAACCTAATCATGCAAGTGCATTAGAGATGTCTTATTCACTTTGTTTCTTTTTCTGGCTTAGTGATGTTCTAACAGGTCCCTTGTTGACTTTCTGGCAACTGAAGATTCATTACAACTGTTTAGTAACTTATCACTGTTGTCTTGCCATTTTTTGTCATTTAATGAGACTTTGCTGCTGGCTGGTTATGGAACTGTAGGTTCATTACAAGCGGATGATGATGTGTAAATTAGTCTAAGTTCGTTTCTGTGACAATGATGTTGTCCATCAACAATTTCAACCACCAGTGTTGGTAACCTTTTGACTTTGATCATCACTGTTGGAACTCATTTTGTGGTTTTCTTAAACATGAGGCATAGGACATGAGTACCTATCAGCCTTTTTATACTCTTAGTCTTGTGAATTATTTTAGGATTCAAACCAGATTAATTCTGGGCAGATCCTTTTTGAATTTATTGTTGTGATCTGGTTCACTTTAGTCATTGTAATAAACCAGTCATGCCCCAATAAAGTATTATGCTTACCAGAAAATGCAACAAGAAGCAGATATCTAGTCCTATTGGTCATTGTACACTTCTGTCTGATCCAGAGTGCTACAACCTTGGCCTGGTATTCAGTGATCATTTTGCTGCTTGCAGTTGAAATTTATTATTCTTACTAATGATAGATCATATCTAGTTTGATACTATGGGCATTTCAGACCTTGTGTCTAATTCCATTAAGACTGGTGTGTGATTAATAATAATTCTATATTTGGAAACATAATCACATTTTTTTTTGTTTATGGAGGCAATTTGTTTTTTGATTTTAAATTCATTTTTTGCTTTTTGGAACAGACTCATTCATTCTGTCATTAGCTATTTGTTATTTTCTTTTTAAAACAGTTTTTATGTGACTGACATGCTTGCAGTATGTACACACTGTATAGTGGTGTGGACATTCTATGTGGGCATGTAGTCAGCTTGCTCCTGGCATTGTTATTATTTAATTCTGCACTATGATTCTGGAAAGAAGTCATTTAAAGTTAACTCTGTGTTATTAAATTAGAATATATTTAGTTTTAAAATACCTTTTCATAGTGGCTTGAATCAGTTCAAGTTTTTGGAGCATTTCATTAGATCTATAACAATGCTTTTTACTCATTGTTGATTTATTTGAGATATCAGCTGAGTGCTTTACTGACCCAATGTTCTGCCCAATACTTTGAGTATTATAATTCAATTTTTTTCAATGGCTTTGCTTGATTAGCTGTAGATTCTGCTAGTATTACTTGAGACAAAGCAGATTTAAAGGTTATGACAGGATCTATTAGGAGCTTGATCCTAAGATTATGATTGCTTTTTCCATTCATAAATCGATCACACAGAGCTTCATTAAGGAAACCTTGAAAATCACATTTTAAGGCTAATAAATGTATTCTAACACAAAATCTCTAGCTATTTCTCCTTTCCCTTAGACACGAAGATTAAAATGATATCTCTTCATTATAATTAGGTATTTGGGAATAAAAAGTTGGTTATTAAGTTGGTTAGAAGAGATTAATACCTTGTCAAAATCTAGGTTAGATGGTATCTCTGATGCTGTTTGTGATTTAAGGACCTCATAAGTCTGGGTTCTGATTTTTGACATAAGCATGGCTAATTTCTACTCAAGCTTATTGATTTGATTAGCCTGTAAATAAAAGATTATTTGATCTCTATAGCTTGATCAATTCTCTGAGTAGGTCAGATTTAATGCTTTAATTGAGGCAACATTTGCCATTTCTCTAATTTTCTCCTTTTTATGCCATGAGAGAGAAAACATTTTTTAAATTTATATGAGTAATTGTTCGAAATGATATTTGATGAGCTATTTGTGTGACTGTCAATTTTCAATAAAGACAATATCTACAACTTATTGACCAGAGATTCCGACTTTATTTCTAAGAGTATCCATTCTTGTTTGATTTTACAAAGTTTTATTGACATGCTGAAAATGTTTGCAGTCAATTTTTCTGAATAATGACAAAATCTAACAATCTGCGTGGGTAGATTTTGTTGTTTAAAAACTTTTTTCCAGCCATTGGGAATTTTTTTTATATCTTAGTAAATTGCATGAAATTGGGATCTGTTATGTTTAGTCATGATTATTCATATAAACAATAATGAGTATACATATCTTTTATAATATATTTATTAGTAATATACAGATATAAAAAATACACCTAATTTACTATTGCTATTTATAGATAGCTATACTCCACCTGCTACTGTTGGCAAGATATAGTTCCCAGTTCTGGTAAACTGTTAAAAAAGAGACTGTACATTTCCTTATAGATTTACTATCCACTTACTTGGAAGCTTGCCTCATGAGTAGGCATGGTGACCATTTTAGCTGTTATGACAGTTTGCCTCAAGTTAGCCCTAGGAACAGCAGGTTCTAGTACTGAACTTGGACTTACCTCACTGACTGACTAACTGTTAGCTTAAATAGCTATAGTCTGGAAAACGAGCATTGCTGTTCAGGTTAACACAAGTTGCCTTCAACCATATATGGTGAACCAGGCTAATATTATTCAGATTTAACAGTTGTTCTCTGACTCTATCATCAAAAAGACTGACTATTTATTGACAGATCCCCAACCTTAATGGAAGCATTCAGACTCAGTGAGCATTATTGCCTATTGCCCTGTTCTTGCATTGGATGTGCATTATCTTTATGTATGTGCATTGGTTAGTGACAATGAATGCTCAATCTGATCATAATAAAAAAGGAATCTGACTACTCCAGTATTTGAAGGCAATCTAAGATATGATATCCTGATTTTTTTTCCTTTTTTACATTATATATAATACAAATAAAATGTCTCTTAATTAAAAAATATTGTAACAACAACAAAAATAATAAATACAACAGTAATTAACCATTATATATATATATAGTAAGTGCCCAGATTAGTGCTGTATATCACAGTATTTAAAAAATAAAAATAAAGAAGTTTGTTGATCTTGTTTAATTTCATTTCACTTGATCTATGGATAATGGAGGTCTTAAAATATAAATGTTAACTAGATAACCATGGCAACCAAATATTTTAAAATAATAGCATTATTTACTATTAATATTAGCATCAAATCATAAATCTGTTGTTGTCAATTTTAGAAAAATATAAACAAGTGAATAGACAAATAAATATTAGAAAATAATTAAGTGAATCATAAAAAAGATCACTTGAATAAAATCGTTATTACTGTTTATTATACATTTTAGTTTCTGTTACTACATTCACCAAAGCAACTTACCAATTACAAAATTAAATATTTTATAAAAATAAAATAAGAAGATTCATATATCACACGACCCCATTTCTTTTTTTAAGATTGTAAAATGTAAACAAAGAGCTTTACTAATTGTTCAACAAGCTTTGTGACAAATGCTAACCAAAAGAAAGCTTAAAATATCTCTATCAGAAATCACATCCAATCCCCTGATCAATGGTTTCATGCTTTGGCACTCCTCAGAGAGGCACTAGGATAGTTTCAGACACTAGATCTAAAAATACCAACTCAAAGCCAGCATTTATCTAAGAGTTAATCATTAAGTAGAAAATCTGAAATTTTCAGATACTTAAATGTCTTCAAACTCATCTATCTAACTCAATTAACTATATGAGGCTGTGAGATCTTCAGCAAAACCATATATTAATAATCTTAGCAATATAATATCACTTAAGACTTAAACCAAAGACTATAAATAGTCAATAAAAAATAAGAATCATATATCACATGTCCCCATTTTTTTAAGTTTGTAAAATGTAAACAAAGAGCTTTGCTAATTGCACAACAAGTTTTGTGATAAATGCTAACCAAGAGAAAGTATTTAAAATATCTCTATCAGAAACCACACCCAAATCCGCTGACTAATGGTTTTATTCTTTGGCACTCCTCTTAGCCCAATATAGCTATTTAAGTTAGATAGCTGGGTTTAAAGAATATAAGTGTCTGAAAATTTCAGATTTTTTACTCAATGATTAATTCTTAGATAAATTCTGGCTTTGGGTTGGTATTTTTAGATCTAGTGTCTGAAACTATCCTAGCACCTCTCTGAGGAGTGTCAAAGCATGAAATCATTGGTCAGGGGATTGGGTGTGATTTCTGATAGAGATATTTTAAATGCTTTCTTTTGGTTAGCATTTGTCACAAAGCTTGTTGAACAATTAGCTAAGCTCTTTGTTTACATTCTACAAGCTTAAAAAAGAAATGGGATCATGTGATATACAACTTTTATTTTTTATTGACTATTTATTATAGTCTTTGCTTTAATTCTTAAGTGACATTATATTGCTAAGACTACTAAGATATGGTTTGGCTGAAGATTTCTCAGCCCTATATAGCTATTTGAGTTAGGTTTTTGGCATATGTCATCATTTAGGAGAACAATATATGATTTCAATGTTATTCTTTCACATTCTCACACCTATAAAAATAGCTTTCTGTGTTTAAATCCATTTAACAATGTAGATTTGAAGTAAAAGAAGATTTTCTTTTACTTCAACAATAAACCTTAACAAATGAGCTATTATAGGTTAGTGGAAAAAACATGCTTATTCTCAGGGGGGACTATCAATTTGTAATAATTGATAGTTTTCTGGCAACATCAAAAGATAAAAGTTATCTTTCTTTTAATGAATATAATCTTATTTTTATTCCTTATTATAATAATCCATAAAAATATATAATTTAGCATAAAAAAGCATTATACAAATGTGTATTTATGACTAATCACAATAATATCTCAGGGTTTTATTATGATTTAAAGTATAATTGTGAATTTACAAGAATAAATAAATCCTATAACATTTGTATATTTTGTCTAGCAAATTTATTCCAAGCTTTCACATTATATAAATTCTATTTAAAATTATCTCAGAGATTTAATATTAAAATATAATAAATACTATTCTTAAAATTTTAAATCTTGAAAAAATATAAAGTATTATATTTGATATAATTAAATAGCAAAGCACATTTTATTGTATTTTAATTCACATCTTAAGCAAATAAATATTAAAATGAAGATTACATAAGTATATAAAAATAATGAATAATAAATAGTTCAGACCAAGCAATATACATTTAAATAATGTATAATAATTATGAAATCATGTGATCACATTTAATTAAAAAATTAAATTAATAGATGATGAGCATCAACTAATTAAAGATAAAGATTAGATAACAAAATATAATTAATTTATTAACAATAAGTAAGAAAGTATTTAAATGAATGACATAACAATAAAACAAGTTTTGTGCAATGATTATAAATATTCTTGCAATATTTTAAATTAGGAAAATATTTCCTATTTTATTACTTCCTAAGTATGTGGTACATCTGAATGGGATAAAAATGGAATACGTTGTTGGAAAAAGTTGTTAAAAACTATTTAAAAGATTTAATTATAAGTAACAAATAAATAGAAGAATATTTTATTGCATCTTTAGTTAAATAATAAGAGCTGCTTACTCTAAGTATCTGACTTATAAACTTAGCTATTCCATAAAAGAGTAAAACATTAACCCAACTTACAATATTTTTTCTTCAAATATGATTTTAAATAACCTGATCCTAATAGATTCTGTTTGCATTTATAAATAGCATATCAACGTCTATTATAAATAAAATGATATAATGTTGTCAAAAGTTTAATTCAACATGAACAATAATATTAATACAAGTGCCACAAGTATAATTAAAATATACAATATAATTTTTATAAAATCCTGAGAATATCTATGTAGATAAGTTAGAAGAATAATATTCATAAAATATTTCAACTCCATGTTTTAGATATCTTTAAATGTAGAAACTTATGATTAAATTAATTGTCCAATAAAACATATATAATGTCAGATATTATAACTTAACTAGAAATAATTATTAATTTACTTCAAATATTGACAACCAATCTCCAAAACATAAAAAATCAAAAGATACAGTTATACTAAATGATAATCATAAATTTAACATACTACCTGTATAATCTTTTGTTATATCTTTTCTCTTGTGAGAACTTTCATTGAACAAGATAACTCCAGATATTGTAACACTTAAACAAATTTAAGAAATATAATATATCCTTATAATTTTAAATTAATTCAAAGTCTTTTATAAAAAAAAAGAAAAAAAATTCAAAATATTTATTCAGATGCATTCTTTCAAAATATTTATAAGTGATTACATTCTTTGAATTTTAGGTTGTAAAATTCTAATGGATAGGAGAAACAAAATTTAATCCTTATAATAGAATAATTAATAACAAAGTTTGAGCTTTTTTAAGTACAATTCAATACAGATGAATTTAAAGTACTCCAAAACTCACAGCAAATCATTTTATATCCTAGAGGTAGGATATGATAAATAATCATTTAAATCCAATAATAGTGAGATAAAGTTATTTCAGAGAAACATAATAAGTTGTTTTATTTTTAGGTGTAGAATATAATTATTAAACTCTTAAGAAATGATATTCATGAACTATAACTTTTTTTGAAATATTTATGAAGATAAAATCCACTAATTAAAATTTTATTTTAACAATAATTATCCAAGATAAAATTGTTTTTCCATATAAAGATAAAATTCATTACTTAAAATTTATCTTTAATGATAATAGTTCAATGCATAGCTGTTAATATTCAAAAAACTCTAGGTTATTGTAATAAATATATCAAGCAAAAATTTAGAGACTAGATAAGTGAATAATATGGTTTAAATAAAAGTAGCATTCCTGTACAATTTTAAATTTTCATATTTTAATCCAAGTTTTAAAGTTTCATTACTTTTAAAGCACAATACAAGATGATGAATATGGTTAGATATTTAGTTCTTCATTAAAGACAGTTTTGAGATTCATTTGCCATCAAAGCAAGTGTTTATTTGGTATTATACTCCATTATCATGGAATTGTAAGATATCAATATGTATAACTTTAAATTTAAGGCTAATATAGTTCACTTGCAATCAGTTAATAAAAAATACTAAACAATTTTGAATACATAGATGTATTTATAGGTTTACATCACATGATTAATGTCATCATAATTTGTTCAAAATTCTTCATTCTTTTGGCTTTTTATGGGAAATATTTATCATTGTTCTCAAAATATGATATATAGCAGGTGATATTTGGAAGTTTTAAAAACTTGTAGTACCAATTTTGTAATGAAATTATTTTAAACTTACAAAATAATATTTTAAATATCATATTATATTAATTAACAAAAATAAAATAGACATTTTAAAAATAAATATTCATATTGTAAATATCAAAATAAATAATTTTACTTTATTATTTTTTAAGTTCTCGTTATATTTAATATTTTATAACCAATAATAATAAATTTATTTAGGCATTTTGTTCTTATATCTTTCTAAATTTAAATACACTCAATAACTAGAATCATTTGCGCATGCACTCACAAATATTTAAATATTATATTAAAACTTTCTATCATTATTAAGTATAATTTCAATTTTGTATATACGCTAATAAAGTTATTTCTATTCTAAGACTATTTTAAAATAATTTATTGTTATTATTGTTAGTATTATGACTTTTTATTGTATATGTTGTTCTTTTAAAATTAACTTTATGTTGTATGTGTTTCTATAATTAAATATAAGCCACAATTAAAAAAAATTGATATGCACATTTAAAAATGCTCTATTTATAAAATATGTACAAGAAGACATCTTGGATCAATTTAATAATTCACTTTATAAAGTCATATTGTCAACAATATTAGTATCACTTCAATAATATTATTTGTAACCATAACAACAATAATAGTAATAATTAATAATATTTGTTATATTGATAAGGCAATAAAATTTTTTTTAGATCTGTTTAAAATCATCAATTTGGACTTATTAAATAATATTATTATATTTTGCTCTTTCCCCATACACATACACAAAAAAATTATTTGGCATAGATACTTTTGAACCATGGGATAAAATTAATAACACGTATAATAAAATTGTTACTTCAAAATTATCAATTTATAAATATTAAATTCAGATTTTTTTAAAATAATAAATTATTTCATGGAAATAGGGAAGACTTTTAAAATATTTTAGTATCTACAAATTTATAGCTTATATCATTTCTCATTTATTCTTGTAAAGATAATCTTTTTTTTTTTAAACTATAAAACTAGAAAGTCATTTCTATAAAATAAAGTAAACATATACATTTACTACAAAAGTGGCATGGGTTTTAGACAGCATTCATATAGGTACACTATATTTTATCTGGACCATTTAACAAAAATGCATTTACTCCTATTTTTCTTTTAATTTGAAAAAATCCTTTTTTTAGTTTAATGCAAGTGTTTTTGTTTTAGCCCACTTACAGGATAATTTTCTGTTTCACCAGTATTTGTAACTGGTTCTTTAACTTTATCAATATTTACATTAGATATAAGAATGTTGTCTACCTATATGATGATTTTTACTCCTGATATATATTTTACTTTAAGATGTATTTATCGTTTCAGATGAGTTTGCATTAGATATTGAGTAATGAGATGATTTCTTATTATGTGTATATTCATTTTCTAAAGTTTTTAAATTTATTTCTAAGGCCTATAATATTTCAGATCTTTCCTTAATGCTATGCCTATCAGTAGCAATTAGGATTTGTTCAATATGCCTAAGCAAGTTATGTTTGATAATTCTTACTATTTAATGTTTACACAGAGGAAATGCAGTTAAAGCCTTTAATTTATCAGACTGCATTTGAAAAATTGAATGTAACTTTCTCTAGTATGTTTATATTTTTCCTGGAAGACATGATATCTTATATTATCTCAGTAGTTTTCACTCCAGAAGCTGGACACTGGACATTATCAGTTGCTTAAAATCTTCATATGTCTTTGGTTTGTCAAAAAGAAATTGCCACCATTTTTTTTTGTTGAAGCATGTAAGTGGTTTCTGTCAACTAATTTTTTTTTTATTTAACCAACTTAATTCAAATAATTTTTCTAGTCCATGTAAATACCAAGTAGAATTTTTATGATATTGTCCATGAAACACTTTAATTGGGAAAATCTCAGAATTATAGAATTTCTTTGAGTACAATCCTTTGGTTTTAATATATGTTCTGGATAAGTTTTATTATAAAATGCTGTGTATTTATTCTTATGATAGCTAGGATAAATTTTATTAACATCCACATATACATATTTATCACTTTCATTGTTTCAATCACTTTTAATACTAATACCATTCATTTTTTGTTTAATTTCCTGAATTTGATTTTTTATATTTAATTGTTCCATTATGGTATCTATATATTTCTTCTGTTTTTCTAGATAGCCTTGTTGTTTAAATTCTATTTCTTTCTTAAAATTTTCAAACTCCTACCTGTTCAGATTAATTTTGATATTTTCCACATTTCTGTTATATCTTTCTGTAACATTTTTATTTCTCCTCCAGATTTAGTTTGAGTTTTATGAATCTTCTTCAACTCAGACTTTATTTTTCCAATTTTTCATTTCATGTTATCAAACTCTGTTTTCATTTTAAAGTCTTTATTTATTTTTATTATTTCTATTTTAAAATTATTTTGATATCTTTCCATTTTTCTGTTTACATTTTTATTATGTTCTTTTACCTCATTAAATCTAGACTCAACGTTAGTTTTAAATTCATCAAAAATTTTATTAGATTTATATTCCACCTTATCAAATCTATTATTCACATCTTTTAACTGATATTTCCATGTGTGAATAGGTTCATCAAATTTCTCCTCTAACTTATTAAATCTAATATGTAAATTCAACTTAATAAACATTAATATTTGTCTTTATTATATTTAATTTTATATCAGAATCTATTTTATATTGTTCACAATTTATGTTAAATTCTTTTAATTGGTTCATAAAATTTTCAAAATCAGCTTTGAATGCTTTATATTTAGTATTTGAATTAGCTTTGAAATCATTAAAATCTACTCAAGAAGCACCCAACGTATCATTTAATTCTTTAAAATCAACTCAAGAAGCATTATATTTAGCATTGGGATCAGCTTGCATTTTAATAAGTATTTGCAAAATGTTTCATGTAGCATCTTGAATCACAACACTTTCAGCCCCACCCAAAATATTATTATTGGTATTATCCATCCTGAAAAAACAAGTGTTAGTAAGAATATATTTTAAATAATATAAATAAACAAGCATGTAATGATAATATAAATAAGAAAATAAGCACTAAAAAATATATATTAATATGAATATTACATAAGTATTTATCTCTTGGAATCATATTTTCTTTGATTGTTCTAAAAAAATATTTCATATATTGCACTAATAAAATTAATCAGTTTTACTATCATTATGGAATGCTATATCTTCTTAACCAGAGTCACATTAAACACTTTATATTGCAATTATCAAAGCTCCAAGTTGATATTTAAATTTTATATTTTTAAATTTTATATTTATTAATTACTACCAAGATTACAAAATAATCATTATCATCACTTAAAATCACATCAAAAATTTTAATGAAATTAAAGAAAAAAATATTAATACTAATTTTATAATTTTGATAATCAATTTACTTGTACATGGGAAATTAAATTATAACTAGAATATTTTTATATTTCAATATCACACTATTTATTCAGGCCAAATACCTTTGAGCCAAGGGTTTGTAGCACCAAATTGTAACTGAATAATTTTGACCAATTACAGATTGAATAAAGTTATGCTTAATTTTTTAAACACATATACGATCACTTTACAAGACTCTTTATTAATAAACAAATATTTATTTTAAAGAAGCAGTATACATATGACTATTTATGATTAATCACAATAATATCTCAAGGTTTTACTATTACTTAAAATATAACAGTGGATTTATACCTATAACATTCATATACTTGAGTTAGGCAAGTTTAATTTATGCTTTTATATTATATAAATTCGATTTAAAGTTATCTCAGGGTTCTAATATCAAAATATAGTAAATATTATTTTAAATCTTTAAAAATTATAATTATTATATTTGATATGATTAAATAACAAAGGGCATTTTATTGTACTTAATTCATATCTTAACCAAATAAATGTAAAGATGAAGATAATGTGTTTAAAAATAATGAACATTTCAGATCAATCAATATACATTTAATAATTATAAAATCATATGACCATATTTAATTATAAAATTAATAAATGATGAGCATTAACTAATTAAAGACAAAGACTAGATAATTAATAAAATCTAATTAATTTATTAACAATAAGAAAATATTTAAATGAATGACATAATAATAAAACAAGTTCTTCACAATGATTATAAATATTCTTGCAATATTTTTAATCAGGAAAATATTTCTTATTTTATTATTCCATAAGTACATGGTATATCTGAATATGATATAAAGTGAAACAGTTTGTTGGAAAAAATTGTTAAACATTATTTAATTAAAAGACTTAATTATAAATAATAAATAAAAAAATGTTTTATTGCATCTTAAATTAAATAATAAGATTTATTTCCTCTATGTATTTGACTGCATTCCATAAAAGAATAGAACATTAACACAACTTACAATATTTATCTTAAAATAGAACTTTAATTAATCTGATTTTAATGGATACTGATGGCATTCATAAGAGGCTTATCAAGCTCGTATTATGAATAAAGTGATAATATAATGATATCAGGAGTTTAATTCAACATGAACAATAATATTAATACATGTACAAGTGCCACAAGGGTAATTAAATACACAATATAATTTTTATAATGTAATCAACACTTTTCCTGGCAATCTATCAGTACTTCCAGCTGATCAAAAGCCAACACATGGAGCAAGCAAAATTTGTAACCTTAAAAAATGTCAAAAAATAAGCTCAGTGTATTCAGGGTAAATAAAAATGTTATATGCCCCAATAAGTAGAGATACAGAGGTAAACAATTACAATAAAGTATCATTAAAATATTAATTCAATATTAATAATAACTTAAAAGGAAGAGAACTCTTGAATTGCTCTAACACAAGTGCAATACTCTTGATATTGCAAGCATATGCCATTGAGGTTACATTTAAATCCTTTTTTTACAAACACCTATTACAACTACCAGCTGTTTTATCCATCTCCTATGTATCTCAAGTATTTCACTGCTATGATGAGATAAAACATATTTAATTTTATAAAATTTGGAAGTGTTATTTTAAATCTTTGCACAAAAGATTCATATTGTAAAAATAATTTCTTCATCAGCAAAATAATTTTTAAATAATGTGATTCATGAAATAAATAAGGGTATTTATGGAAAATATAATTATTTTAGTCATCCATTAAATTATCTTTGATTCTTCAGATCTATTTCACACAGAAAAAAATCCTAGTATTAAAAATTAATAATTATTTTTAATTTTAAATAAAATACAACATAATCTCTTACTTTGGAATAAGTTAAATAACAATTTAGGATGAGATTCGGATATCAAGAATGGTTAAGGGATTTTATAACTATTCTAGAATAAATCTGCCTAAATATCTATCAGATCTGATCTAAGTCATCTCTTAATTTAAATTTATCATAGAATAATAAATGTGGCCTTCATTTTTATGAAAACAGTTTTAAAATAAATAAACAGACACAGTGATCTTTCAATAAGTAAACTAAATTGGCTGAAATATTCTCAAATAATAATAATATGAAATTTTATTAAGCAAAATACAAATTAGATGTAATTCTTATAATTAAATATATTTCTATAAAATTACTCTTATCAGCTTCAATGTTTATGTACCTTTATAACAAAACACTTAAAATAATTTATGATACCTTGATAATTATTTAGATTTTTGATTAATCAGTGGATAATGTGAATAAATGACTATAAGAAATTTCTTAATATGAAGGATACATTTCTATTTTATGCAAATAAATACAAATAATAACATATCAAAATTTTCAAATTTTTTAGGTCCACAAAGCCAAAGTACATGTTTTCTTTTAAATTACAACTGGTTTTATAAAAAATAATAAATTTGCTTAAGCAAAATTAATCTAGTTGATCAAAAGAAACTCTGTTAATTTAGATTCTAGTAAGTTTTCACATATTAAATCATTTATACAATAATAATATTCTTTTCATGAGTAGAGTCCTTTTTATAAATATTTAACCTTATTTAAAATACAAGCTTACCAATCCAGTGATAAAGGAGTGATAAGAGGGATGTATATTGTCTATTTATGTCTAAGATACAATTTAAAAATTTGAAGTTAATTATTTATCATATTTATGTCCTAACTCACAAAGCTTGAATACAGGATCTACACATAAATAACATGTAATTCACATCTAAATAAATCAAGAATACTAAAAGAGGTAACCTTGGTGGTCAAAGAATGTCATGGTAAAATATTACACATGCTTTTCCAAATACATTTCAACAACAAACTAGATTATTAAGAAAAGGCAAAGTAAATGTATGATGACATAATTCAAAATAAGTGCACCTACTGTTGAGGGCAGTATGAAAATAATCTAGGACTTTGTCACTTTTTAAGGAATAATGGGAGGGATAATAATACTAAATAGATTTGCCTTAAACTGGAGAGAACCTAAGTTACAATCTTTAAAATATGTATACTAGTGAGATAAAATATATAAGAGAGAGAGAGAGAGAGAGAGAAAGAGAGAGACTAACTCTATCATCTCTTGTGAAATAAATTAGAAAAAATGATAAAAGAAAAAACTACAATATCTTACAATACTGACAAAATAAGCACTTTTAAATAAAGAGAGAATGAAGTAATAATCTCTAAACAAAACATTATAACTAATGTGAAAGATGACAAATAATAATTAATGCTAAACATAACTTGTTTAAAACTAGGCAATAAATAAGCAATAAAATAAATAATAGAAATATATACTTGTTTATACTACATCAACATAACAATATACCTCTTATAAATAAATTATTCATATGAAAAAGGAAACACTATTTTAAAATATGCCAATAACATAAATTGATATTCTGAGAACTTTGACAAAAGTATTATTATTAAAATAGCATATGAATTCATAAAATAATATGCATTAAAATAATAACATTATAAGCAAGATTATACATAACAGTAAAATATGAACCTGTACTATTTAAAATAAAATAAAATAATGATAAATTCCTTCTGTTTCTTTTGTTTTTCTATCATCAACTATTAGACAGAAACAATATATTCAGTAACAGAGTTCTGTGGACAGTAAAGACATTCTGCATAAATATCAATTAAAATTAAAAATATAGAAATACTTTACAGTTATCCTTAAATAAAATTTTAAATAAATTATGCCAAAAATTATAGATATGACCATTCATTGAGCAGGTTTCCATGGATTAAATTGGAAATACTTTTTGTGATGCAATATAATATTTTTCACAATTAATTTTAGCATTTTAATTTTAATCTTTCAAAGCAGGAAAAATACTTTTTTTTAAACATCACATTTAAAATTATCCCAGTATTCACCAGAAGAAATACTTATCAAAATAATTACACTTTTTAAACTAAAATGGTGGTTTCCATAGCAACACCAAAAGAATGAAAGCATAAGTTGACAGTTTTTTATAAAATTAATAATAGCATAGGCAAAGTCATTTAAAGTCATACAGAAACATTATTTTAAGGAATATTTATATTTCCATTTATAAAGTAATTACTTTCTTAAAATACTTCAAAATAATTGTTAAACATTATTAAACATTGTTTTCTTTTCCCTATTATGAATTCTTAAATAATACAAGTCAATTATTTTATCCACACTCCAAATTCGAAATATTATTTCTTTCTTCTTAGGTGAAAACAGTCTGCCACCACAAACAAAAATTCCTTTATGCTGTTATAAGATAACATAATGTCTTTTATTAAAATAACAGCACAATTAATTGTCTATTATAGCAAAATATTATGAAATTGATTATTTTCTTCTCATGGAATGACTTTATAAATAACTGATAATATACTTGTTATAATACACTAAGTCCTTATTAAACTGAAATTATAAAGTTCATTATCAATGGTAAATTAATTTCAAGTAATAAATTACAAATAAGTATTTTTATTAAAATGTCATAAAGTTATTTAAAGCATTTAAATATATTGCTGTTGCTGACAATTTCCAATATTCTGCAACAAATTTAAATATTAAATAGATGTGCCAATATGTCTTGAAATTAAGAATAGTTTGTACTTTGTCATAATAACAATAATGCTTTTTGAATTTTCCTAATGCATGATGTTTAATTATTGCAAGTTTAAACATTATAATAATTATTAATTCATTTTACCAATAAAGCTGCCTGCAATGAAGTTTCTTGTTCTTGAAGTTTATACACAGAAATTGTGCCTAGTTCAATTTAAAATTACCCTAACATACTTTAAACTAAGAAAATAAAATTTTAAATTAAATTATACTCTTAAATTAAAACTAAAGTTTTTTTAAAATGATTTCAAAAGTAAAGTTTTCGGAGAGAGTTTGCAGTTATCAATTTTACCTATTTATAACCTGTATCAGGAGACCACTTTAAACACTAATTATTGATGTTTAAACCTATGCCCCTTTTTGTTTATTGGTTTGAATCCATGTTCTACTGAAACTAAAGAAGGTTTCTAACCAAAAAATGTAATTAATATATAGTTTTAAAATAAATTAATTTTCCTCTCTAGACAATAAAGATTAAATTATTTCTTATTACAATTATTATTTAAAACTTAAACATTAGAACAAAATAAAATATTGTAGAAATGAAATTGACATTATAATTGAAACAAAATAAATATTATTCATAATATTTAATACATTCATTTATTATTTATTTTAACCTAAAGTTTTTCAGAAGATATTTTAAATTGTCTTTTAAAATTAGACATTTAGTAAGTACTTTAAATCAAATAATTTTTTTACTTTGGGAATATATATATATATATATATATATATATATATATATATATATATATATATGAGTTTACTTGGGTGTGTAGTGCAATTGTCCTCAAGGCTGTGTATTGTTACCAAATAGATAAATAAGATGAGCTTAGCACTTTTGAAGGGTCCAGCCTTTATAATCATAGCTTAACTGTTAATAAGATTAATGATATGCAAATTTATGCTAATTATGCTAGACATTCCATTTCCTCAATAAAATATAGCATGGGTCTTTTCTGTTTATGGCTTCTTTGTCTTTGGAGATGAAAAAAGCTTCCTTGACTTTTCTTTTGAGGCTGTGTCTCTCTTTGCACATAATTGTGAGGTTATTTGGAATACTTTCATGGTGGCTTGTGTTCTGGTGCTGAAAGAAAACCAATTAGGTGAAAGGTTGATTGAGAGCTCTATTGTATGAGTATTTGGGTTGTGCCAATCACATGGACAAAGATTGTGCTTTTCCCATAGTATGAACCTTTACAGTTATTGTTGGAGCAAGCAATATTGTATACAGTATGGGGGTTGGTAAAAGTGGAATTTGATATTTAGTGCTGTTGATTATCTGTTATTGAGGATAGAATGTAATTTACTATGTAAATTGGAGATGTATGGTAGCAATAATCTAGGTTTATCTTATTTGATGTAGGTGTTAAACTGTTTATTCTGGATATGTAAGATTCTTTTATCAATGGTGGATTGCTCGAACCCCAAGTTCAGTAAATCATCTCTGTATTTTGTTAAATTTGCTTTGGTATCTGCCTCAAATCTGCTTCTGCCTGCACTTCCCAAAATTCCAACAACTTAATCAATAACACTAAAGATAAAATTTCACTTTTACAGACCCCATACAGTATACAATAATGCTTGCTCCAACAATAACTGTAAAGGTTCTTACTATGGGGAAAGCAGACCATCTTTGTCCATGTGATTGGCACAGCACATGTACTCATATAATAGAGCTCTCAATCAAACTTCCACCTATTCAGTTTTTTTTCAGTATCAGAACACAAGCCACCATGAGGGTATTCCAGATAAACCCACAATCATGTGCAAAGAGAGACACGACCTCAAAATAAAAGTCAAGGAAGCCTTCTTCATCTCCAGAGACAAAGATGCCATAAACAAAAAATACACTTGCTATGCTTTATCAAGGAAATGGAATGTCTAAAATAATTAGGATAAATTTGGATATTATTAACCATATTAACAGTTAAGATATGATTATGAAGGCTGGACCCTTTGAAGGCACTAAGCTCATCTTATTTATCTTTTTGGTAACAATATATAGCTTTGAAGACAATTGCACTATACATACAAATGAACTAGAATATAAGTACTTTAAACTAAATAAATGTTACAATTAAAACTTAAACTTATTCATTCATTCAGACATACATTTGTCTATTATTTTAAAATCCTATCTTTATTTATTATTAGCTTTATTAAAGTGCTTGCAAGTAAATAAATTTAAAACACTTAATTGTAATATTTTGTGTTAAAATTAAGGTAATATTAGTGCATTATGAAGAATTCACTTTAACTATTTGCAAACCTAAATAAACTTATTAAACTTAAGATTGATATCAGTTTTTAAAATATTTTAGCAGTTAAATTATATCTAAATCAACCCTATTAAATATTAAATTACATTACCTATCATTTTAATTTATCTGCTATTAAAATTTTAAATACTTTGTATATGAATGTCACTTATTCAAGACTAAAATATTATAAGTTAAGCTGTCAAAATTATTTTACAGCTATAAAATTTACAAGTATACTGATATAGTAACTTTTTGTATGAAAAATCATAGCATTTCTTTTTTTATGGATAATTTAGCATAAGACAAACCCTGGCATATAACTACAGACAAAACCAAAGGTCACAATTTTCTTGAGGGTATAGGGGGAAAAAATTTAAATATCAACTTTAATTATTAGAGAATAAGAAACTTTTAAAATAGCATCTATAAAAACATTTCAACATCATTAGCATTTAAACAAGTATCATTAATTTCAATTCAGATTCTGGTTGATTTTTTTCATTAGATACAAAAAAAAAACACTTCAAAATTATTTATCCCCATCTGAAAATGATTTCAGGCTGCATGCATTGTACTTAGTTTGATGAACTAGCTTCTGATTTACTTTTACCAACTATCTTAAGTATCATTTGCATTTCACTGATACAAGATTGATTTGGATCATTATCTTTAAGTCTGATCCTAGGTTCACTCTTATGTGAACTATTCCTACACAAGAAGCTGTCTGTTGATTATACAGTTGACTTTGAATGCTTTCTGCCATTATGGTGTTGCATAACAGACGCACTTAAATTATTCAACAAATAATGGAATTCCCTGACTATTTTTGGTTCATGCCTCTTTCACTAGTGTTGGATGACTCTAGAATTTCAGCCACAACTTCAATGGTATAAAAATCTGCTGTGATCAATATATGCTGCACATATTTTGGAAGATTATGGCAGGGAATCTAATTATTTGTTGCTTAGACAGATAAAAAGCTGTTAGAGCCTTTAACTTAACCACCTGCACTCTAAAGAACTATGTATAACCATTGTTTTTGTGTTCTATACTTCTCCTGAAAGACTTGGTATCATATATTGTTTTGACATTCTTCTCCCAGAAACTGGATGGAATCAAAAATATATAATCACCATATGCTTGTGGCTTTACAAATAGGGATTGCCACCAGTCTTTAACTGCAGCATGTAGATAGTTGCATTCTATGGTGATCTCTGTTTCAGAGAGATGGCATAATGCAAATAATTCTTCAAGATTTTGTAAATACTTAGACAGGTTTTCCAAGTACTTACCATGAAAAATTTTAATTTTAAGAAATTTAAGCAACATCAAATTACTATTATTATAGATTTCATCACAATGGGTACCTGGTATTTTAAAATGTTTAGTTTCAGGTGAAATTTTATACTGAGAAATATTAACCTTCAGTGACATCATCCTTTTTAAAAAAACTTGTTTTTAATACTAGTTTCTACTCTAGGTTCAACTGTAGGCCTATGATTATTTGTAACTATATTGAAATTTTGTTCTTTTACATTTTTTAACTCTTTAATCTTCTCATTCATATTTTGAAATTTAGAACTTAACCTCATATTATCAAACAAAACCTCAATGTATTCTTTTTGTTCCTGCTTAAAATTATTCATTTGTTGAATAAAGACATTTTTCTGATTTATTTCATGACCAGGCAAAACATCAATTCTATTATGCATTTCTACCAAATCTTTCTGAATCTGCTTTATATCTTTATCTAGATAAATTGTAAAATTTTTAATTCCTTTTATTTCAAGTTTAGACTCCTGTATTGAATCAATTATTTCCTGCTTCACTTCCTACATACTTAAACTAATCTGAGAATGTATATTTTGTTCAACTTTCAACAATTTTATTTTTGTACTCTTTTGACATTTTTAAAAATCTTTATTTAAATAAATCTGTCTTTTATCAGTCATTAAAATGATACTATAATTTGAGTTTAAAATTTTTAGCAATTTGATTTGATTGAACTTCAATGGTTTTCATTTTGCTACTCATATCTACTGTATGATTAATTAATTTCTATTTTGGACTCTAAGCTATTAAACTTAACAGCAGTCTCATTTTGATATTGAATCAATAATCTCTTATACTAGCTAAAAGCCTGAGTCCTGTTTCGCTAATTTACAATTCAATTCCATTGCTTCAAATCGTTGTTTAACAACAGCCATAGTTTTCTCTTTGTCATTTGTCAATCTACACTCTAATTCTTTTTTAATACTAAGTTGAAGCTGTTCTTGAGACTCCATTATTTTACATTATACTATTTTATGAAAATGATCTAATTTATTATTCAAATCTTCTAACTTATCATTTAACTATAAACACTATTGTTAAGTTTGTCATTTAGATATTCTTTCATCTCTTTTTGTGAACTATCAAGTTTATTAAGAGATTATTTTATCTCTTTATTTTGGATTTCAAGTTTATTCAATTTACTAAGAGATTATAAAATCATTTGAAGCATTTTCTCTTGAGTAAGAGGAGTTGATACACCTTAAGTTTCTCCAAAATTACCATTTTGAGAGTTGAGAGATAGCTCAACATTTTTCCTACTTAAGGTTTTGAGTAATATGGGATATTTTTTGAGTCCCAGCCAAATCATCGATACTTCCTGAATCATTCATATTTTATAAATTTTATATTACTAATAATTTATCGAAGCACAAAAATCCAAATATCAACTAGCAAAACATTTAAAATTCCTACAATAGCAAAAATATAATGTCACATCATTCTCTTCAGAAATATTTGTACAATATTTTAAAATTGATTACTATATAAATTAAATATATAGCATTAATTAAGTGTAAAAGTCACTTAAATTATGTTTAATAAAATAATTGAAAATAATAATTTAGTAATTAATAAGAAATTAAGATTTTTATTTAAAAAATTGTAAAATTATAATTGGATCACTGCCAAATTGACCACACAATCAATTTGTATTTTGAATATTAGTTTAATTTTGGCATAAAAATCTGATCAACACAATATATGACAACAGCATAACAATAAGATATTTTATATGTTCAACCGCTAACCAGTTTACCAAACATATTAAAATGTAAATCAACTATTATAACAATTTATGCCCATGCACTTAGTTGGAAATTGTAAATAGTCAATAACACATCGAATTGATCCATTATACCTAATCAATCACCAGCTTAGTTGAGTGATTACACCTAATTAAATGCAACTTTAGTTTGGGCATCAAAATTGTAACCTCTAAATAATGATGAGACCTTAAAAATTTATAAAAGCCAAACAATTTTCTGGAACAATCTATCAGTGCTTCCAGCTGATTGAAAGCCAGCACATTGGGCAAGCCAAATTTGTAACTTTAAAAAATGTCATCAAACAAGCTCTGTGGGTTCAGGATGAATAAAATGCCATACACCACAATAAGATATAGGGGTAAACAATTACAATAAAATAGCATTAAAATTGTAAGCAATATTAGTAATAATTTAAAAAGAGAACTCTCTACTCACTCTAACACAAATTCAAGATTTTTGATATTGCATGCATATACCATTGAGGGTTACATTTAAATTCTTTTTTTTAGAAACACCTACTATGACTACCAACTTTCTTAACCATTTTTTAAGTATCTCATAAGTCTTTCAATGCTATGATCAGATAAATCATTCTATTTAATTTTATACAATTTGGGAGTGTTATCTGAAATCATTGCTACAAAAGATTCATCTTTTAAAAATAATTTCTTCATCAGCAAAATAAACTTTAAATAATATGGTTTGTGAAATAAATAAGAGTATTTTTGGGAAATATAATTCTTTTAGTTATCAATTAAATTATCTTTGATCTCTTCAGATCTATTCCACACAGGATAAAATCCTAGTAAATAAAATTAAGACATTCACTTATCCCTAAGCTAATGTCTTATCACAATTACGAATAATAATAATTGTTAATTTTTAAATAAAATACACCACAATCTCTTAATTTGGAATAAGTTAAATAATAATCTAGGATGACATTCAGATATCAAGAATGGTTAGGGGATTTTATAGCCATTATAAATACCATAGAATAATTGTACGTAAATGTCTGCCAGATCTGATCTAAGTCATCTCTTAATTTAAATTTATCATAGAATAATAAATGTGGCCTTCATTTTTATGAAAACAGTTTTAAAATAAATAAACAGACACAGTGATCTTTCAATAAGTAAACTAAATTGGCTGAAGTATTCTCAAATAATAATAATATGAAATTTTATTAAGCAAAATAAAAATTTCTTAGATGTAATTCTTATAATTAAATATAATTCTATAAAATCACTCTTATCAGCTTCAATGTTTATGTATCTTTATGACAAAAAACTTAAAGTAATTTATGATACCTGTTAATTATTTAGATTTTTGGTTAATCAGTGGATGGTGGGAATAAATGACTATAAGAAATTTTTTAATAAGAAGGACAAATTTCTATTTTATAGCAAACAAATACAAATAATAATATATCACAAATTTCACATCTTTTAGGTCCACAAAACCAAAGTACATTGTTTTCTTTTAAAAACAATATCAGAAGATTAAATTACAACTGGTTTTATAAAAAATAATAAATTTGTTTAAGCAAAATTAATCTAGTTGATCAAAAGAAACTCTGTTAATTTAGATTCTAGTAAATTCTCACATATTAAATCATTTATACAATAATAATATTTTTTTCATGAGTAGTGTCCCTTTAATGGATATTTAACCTTACTTAAAAATTCAAGCTTACCAGTCCAGTAATGAGGGGTGTATATTGTCTATTTATGCCTAAGATACAATTTAAAATTTTGAAGTTAATTATTTATCATATTTATGTCCTAATTCACAAAGCTTAAATATAGGATCTACACATAAATAATATGTAATTTACATCTAAATAAACCAAGAATACTAAAAGTGATATCAGTGGTGTTTCTCAATACTTTGATAAAAAACAATTATAATTGCCAAAGAATGTCATGGTAAAATATTACACATGCTTTTCCTAATGAAAAGTTGAAGTTGGTGAGCAATGTGAGGGAAGAAATAGACCGAAGTAAACAATATAATATTAAGAATATAAAATTTAAAAAAGTATGAAATGTAAATAAAAAGGAGAGAGAAAAATGTGACCAGAAAGATAGAGAAATTTGTTATTATAGGTTTTTGATAAAGTCATATGGGACTGTAAAGAGGACTGAGGGGGTTTTGAGGTTAGTTGGACACTCCATTTGAATTAAATTATAGAAAAAAAAGTAAAGAAAACAAGTAGTATAGTATTATTAAAGAAATAATAGTTATAAAAATTAAACTAATGTGTATTAAAGCCAAAATAAAAACGGAGGCTCAAAATAAAGAATTAGAAATACTTAGTGAGAAACAGGAAGTCACTGATAAAATAGGAAAAAATGATATAGGAAAAAATGAAATAATCAGTTTGTTAAAGAAATTTACAGAAAGAAAAAAATAAACAGCCAAAGAATTTAAAGAAAAAATAGAGCAATTTGCCAAGAAGATAAAGAAAAAATTTATGAACCAAGCAGAAAGGCTCAAAAAAGAAATAAAACAATGGATCCAGGGAATCATACTAAAAATTAATGAAAATATAAAACTAGAAAATAAAATAGAAAAAATTAAAAATAAACAGGAAGAGTAAATCGAAATAGTATAAGAATATGAGATGGTAGTAGAAAATATAAGAACAGATATGAATAATTTAGCAAAAAAATAGAAATGACAGAGCTAAAAGTAGAGAAATATAAAGTAATGTTAAAGTTAGAAATAAAGAAGGTTAATATTGATAGCAGGAAACAGATGCTGATAGATACTGAAAGGAAATTGTTTAAGCAAATGGCTGAGCTACTGAGTGCATTTGACAGCAAAAGGCTGAATTATGAAGCCAAGAAAAAAGGATTCAAGCCCATAGAAAGAGATGAGAATATGAATGTCATAATTTCAGCTCTTATAAAAATGATTGGGATAAAAATACTAGGCATAGATCATCACATAGTCCTAGAAAAAGGGAAATGATGAATACACCAACCATGACTTGGAGATCAACCATCCAGAACACTAGACCAAGCCTAGGAGTAGGTCACAATTTTCTGGCCCAAGCAGATATATAAGAAACCTGACAGAACCACCTGACAAAATCTAAATAGGTGTATAATAATTGGACAAACTCTTAGGTGATGAAAAAAAAGATTTGTTTTGTACTTGGATTGTGAGATTGGAGAGTCAATATATAGTAATGGAAATAAAGGTCAGTCAAATAAAATAAAAAAAGAAAAAATAATATATAATAAGAATAAATAAAGTAACCTCCCATGAAATCTAAAAATAAACAAAAAAGTTCTTAAGCAAGTGATGGCTGCATTGTAGCTGATCAAGTCATGTGAGGTGTGTGTGTATAGAGGATTAAGGAATGATTTATGTAATAAGTGAATGTTGATGTAGGCTATTACTTTGTTAACTCAGTGAGCCATAATGGAATCAGGGGGATGGTGTTCCATAATTTGTAGGATGAGGACCCAATAAAGAAAGTTCTGGGCTTATCCAGTGCACTGATAGAGGGATTCCCAGCCCATTATCTATATTTGTGCACTGGATGAGTAATTCTAACATATGTCACAAATTAGTTCACTGGAAGAAAATTCCTAGCATAGCCATAATAAATATTACTTTAGCATAAGTCAAAAGGTCAGTAGATGCATCCTGCCATTTACAATGTCCATTTATTTTGTAGGATGATGACCCAGTAAAGAAAGTCCTGGACTGATTCAATCCATTGATAGAGAAAGTCCCAGCAAGTCGATAGTAATTAAAGTTTTTTTAGTGTAAGTCAAATGATCAGTAATTGCAGCATCCAACTTCTCATTACTCATCCATAGGGATATATGGTTGTCCCTGGTGGACCTTACAATAGATATAATTGTTGTTTTCAATGTAAAATATGGTGTCGGAGATAGGTCAGTATGATATAGGCCAGAGGTCAGCAATCTTTGGGTAGTGTGGTGCCAAACCTATGTTACAATGTTATTCTACATGCCAACATGATTTTACCAATCTTATTATATTATATTCTATGAAAATTGATTCAGTTATAATAGGCTTCAATGTTATATGTAGTATTATAGTAAATAATATATATTACTATATAATATATACCTTTGAAGTCCATTATAACTGGATCATATATTATTGGTCATTCAATATTTTAAAATACTTAGAATAATGTGAAAAGTGCCTTTATTAAAATTTGTAATTTTTAACATGCTTGTTAAAAATTATATTACAAATTATAAATTACAACTTTTTACCTATATGAAATATATAATTTAAATAAGAAAAAAATCTCATGAATTCTAATATGATTAGCCATTTTTATTATTAAAATAAATTAATGTGAACCTTGTCCTTGTACCTCTTTTCTCAATTGCTCAATATGAAGTGTGTAATTGGTCACTTTTAGCTTCATGCATGCTTCTGAATGTTCAGGTGTTAGGCAACTTTTTTATGAACTCAAAATATTTTTCATATGTAAGAAAATTTGTTCACATAAGTAAGTTTAATCAAATGCTGAAAGCAGAGCACAAGCAGTTTTTTTCAAAGAATTAAATCATTCAGGCAATGATATCCAACAATTGAGAATGACAGCTGACTTTTCTAGACAGTTCCCTTCAAGAGTTTTCCACAATTCTACAAATTTAGTTTTCCACAATTCTAATGACATTAATTCCATTTCAAAACTATCAATATCCATCCACTCAAAAAGAGATAAATCAAATGGAATCATCTTTAAATCAATTAAGTCAGGTTTGATGAGGAAAGAAAATATGAGTATGTGTATTTGGAAATCTTTACATCATTTGGAAAATTCTTCCTGAGAGCTTCAATATATTTTTGAAGTTCAACTTTGTTAATGTTAAATTGATTTGCATGGACCTTTACATTTGGAATATACTTGTAGGTGTTAGTGGTAATATCATGCCAAAATATATTTAATTTTGATGCAAATCCTTTCCAATATTCAAAAAGATCTAGTACTGTTTGACCCTTCCCTTGCAAATGCAAGTTTAACTCATTCAGGTGTTGAGTTATATCAGTCAGAAACATCAATTTTCATCACCAGTCTTCATCATTTATTTCCAGATGATGTTGTTCTTTTTCATCAAGAAATATCTTGATTTCTTTCAGACATGACACAAACCTGTTCAAGACATTACCTCGACTAATATAACAAACATTTTTGTATAGAGGGAGATAGATCTATATATGCACTATTCATTTCTTGCAAAAAGGATTTAAATTGCCTATGTGTTAATGAAGAATGAGAAACTATAAAATTAATTATTTTAATGACAGTGTCCATTATGGAATTCAAGTATTGTGATGAGATTTTTGCAACTAAATTTTCCTGGTGTATAATGCAGTGGAAACTCAATATTCGATGTTTAATATGATTTCCAAGAAGTTTAACAAAAGCTTTTTTCTTTCTTACCATTGCATGCTAGCATCAGTAGTAACACTAAATATTTTATTTATGTTAATTTTCTGATTTTCAAAATAATTGAAAAATATAATAAAAATGTTATGTTCCTTTTGTTGTACCAGTAAGAGGAATCAAGCAACACAATTTTTCATAAATATGATTGTTGTCACAATATCATGCAACTATTGCTAGGTATGCCATGTCATTTACATCAATGCTTTCATCAACAGCAACACTGAATTCAACAGCTGGTTGTAAATTAGTTTTCTGTTTTGTTGTTATATCTTTGGTTATACCAGTTATTCTTCTTTGAAATGATCTTGCAGAAGTTGGTATTTCTCAAATTCAAGACAGTATCATTTGTTTATTTGATAGATCACTGAAAAAGATTTCAGCACTTTTCAAAAATGTTTCTTTGATGAATTGTCCATCTATGAAAGGTTTGCCTTTTGAAGCCACACAATGAGCAATTGAATAACTACATTCAGTGGCTTTATTTTGGGTTACAATTATTTGACTAAAATAAGTAGTCTGTTTTTTAAAGGCAGAAACAGTTCTTTTTATAATTTTACTTTTTTTATCTGAGTTTTTAAACATGAACACGTTTAGTTTGATAAAGTTTTTGTACACTTGAGATGTGATGCACAATACTTTCATGGCATAATGTACACACAGCATGATGTTATTGCTGTACAAATCCATATTTATTTGTCCAAGAGTCTTGAAAAGTGTGAATATCATGTTTTGTCCTTTGTGGGACATTTTGGTAATCTCTCAGTCATTATGCAATGATAATAATAAGCTTTTTATTTGAATTATGATCTCATTTTTTAATATTATCAGAAGTAAAATGTGAATATGTAGAATTTATTTTGCTTGCAAACAAAAATATCGGTAATCATCTGAAATTCAGGCATGGCTGCTTGGGGCATTGATGCTATACAAAATCAATCAAATGTAACGTTCCGCCGCAACTTTTTTTTATAGAACATGATTTTTTTTTTGATTAAACAAATTTTTATTTCACTTATAACATTATTTCTTTTTTATTAAACAAGTTTTTATATTCATTTTCGTTGTTTTTTTTTTTTTAACCTGACATTTTTCTTTATTCAACAAATTTTGGTAATTTAATTTTGTGTTTATTTTTCTGATTTTAAAACTTTGGACTGTTTCATGATGAAAAAAACTTGTTTTAACCCTGCCAAAAAATATAATACAATTATTTAGGATTTGTTTTGACTTATATTTTGTTTGAATTACCTTTTTTTTCTTGGCCTTCTACAATAAACTGCTTTTTTTTTGGGGGGGGGGGGGCTTTAATACTTTGTTATTATTAACAAAAAGTCAACAAAAATAGTCATTTATTTTAACCCCACTGAAAAAAAGATAATCCAAATACTTGTCAATTTCTAATGAAATAAAAAAAAAGTACACAAACTTTGGACTTTTTGAACTTATTTATTATTTTATTGCTGTAATAAAAACAGTCTGGTATTTGGGAGACATTATGTGCCTGAAAAAAGGACATAGTCTCCCTCACTTTCTGTATTCGGCAATTGTGAAAAGTTTACAAATTCCACATTCTTCTTGGACTTTTTATTGGTATCGTATATTTTCCATGCTGAAATGTGACTTTGCACATGAGCTTTGTCGAAGCATGTTCAAATATACCCTTTGCCAATTTTTTACATATTAACATTTTTTTTAGAAAAGGGTGGGGACTATATGACAATTATTAGTAATTAACAAGATTATTTAAATATAACTGACATTACTCTATTATGGAGATTTGAAAAGTTGTACCGACTTGAAATTAAAACATCCTCAAGTGATACAGTAATCAGCTATGAATAGACGAAATACACGTAAATAGTTTTGAAGCACAAAACAAGCCGTAATATTTTTGTGCAATGTCATGTAAAGCGGCCTGCAATAGGTTAATACAATATAAATGTTGTATTAGCCATAAGGCTGGCCACAGAAACAGCATTTTTATGTGTTTCGACACATAAACAACGCCATCAGGTGGCCATGCCCGAATTTCAGATGATTACCAAAATATCTTTTAAATGAAGTCAAGGGTATTATTTTTTTGATAAATAATGATTTAATTGTAAATTCAATGTTGAATGTAAAAAACAAAAGATGCTGTAATTAAAATATATTTTTTTACTATTTCAATTTATTCTGAGTGTCATTGATAATCATTGACATGCCAAGCATGGCACATGTGCCATAGGTTGCTGACCACTGATATAGGCCATCTTCTGTAGGTTATCTATTCCCAGCAATACCAAAATTGATTTGAAAAATAACACAAAATAATAAAATTGAATATCAGAGCTAAAATGAGTCAAATTGACACATTTTCCCTATTAAATGGGTTGTGTGTGTGATGTAATGATTGCATTATATATGTGCAAAACACATATATCTGCATTACATATGTTAATAATAATAATAATAATAATAATAATAATAATGATAATGATGATGATGATGATGATGATGATGAAGAAAAAACAAAATAATTTATAGGTAGATTTTTAAAAATAAAATAATATATAAAAAAGATTGCATCATTTTTTTTTTTTTAGAATAGATTGTTTTTATTAAGAATAAGGTTGGAGAAAAAGAGTTATGTCAGCTAAAGATTTAAAACCCACTCTCTTTTATTTATAATTGAAATTAAAAAAAAATAAATGTAAAAGATTTTAAAATAAAATTTTCAGGAGAATTAATAAAGAAAATCTTGTAAACTATCTCATTGGCAGGAATGCACTTAAATTTTGAAAGATTTCTGGATGATAAGATAGTAAATGAATCCAAAATAAGATTAGATAAATAAAATGTAAAATGTAAGTAAAAATTAAATTAAAATTGTTATAAAAATTAGACAATGGGAGGTAAGTATAAAAGTGGCAGCATGTCCATTATTATTCAGTTGTTGCTCAGTTTTTCCAGAATTACTGTTTTTCTAAAGTTGCTCAGTTTTTCTCAGAGTCAGTTTGTTGTTAAATAAATTCATCATTGATGTTATTACTGAAAGCATAATCAATGAGATCTTCAGAGAGCCAGTTATTACTGGCTGTGGGAAATCTAAATGCAGAAGCCATAGCAGTAGCAACACACATTGCTAAAGAGTTTTAAGAATGTTCACCTGGCTTCACGCCTTGGGTCCTCAACTCTATCAACTTCCCTTGCCTGTGATCAATGCCTCAACCATAGTATAGATGCTGACACTCTCTGTGTTCCATTGTCTGTCAGAAGCATGGAAGGAAACCCATGAAGCCATCACTGGAGACTAAAAGACAAACTATCTGGAAACTCAGAACCAAAAGAAATATCTCAATTACAAAAAGATGATGTCATGTCACCATAATAAAAAACTATATAATATAACTTTTCGATTATAAATTGTCTAGACATTCTTAAAAGAAATACACCAATGAAGGACAATTATTGTATATTTAGTATATTTATTTGTTTAATTGTACTAAATATTTATTTGATTATGTGTGCATATAAATAAAAAGTGTTTATTTAAATATTGCTTGGTCTATCCCCTTTCTCTTTTAACTGTGTCACCAGGAGTTTAAAATTACAAATATTTCCATGTATTAGTTAGTATTGTACTGGTCCCCTGATCAAGATGTTTGAGCTAGCCTGGGTAAATCTCAAGCACTGAGTTTGTGTCCCTGTCATCTGGGCATGCTGGTTATATACCTCTTACATGGCCAGATAATGCCTGAGACTTGGTCTCAAAATATATAAAATGCCTTGAATGATGAGTGTTATCCCAGAAGTATGGAAGGGTTCAATGTTCAGGAAAAATGATTGGGTCTGTGCATTTGTGTAGCCTCAATCTGGCTGTAGGTATCATTGATTGTTAATCTATCAATGATATTCTGTCCCTCTGCTTGAATGTGTAATCCCATGCCAGAGGTTTTAAATAAGTATGAAAATAAATAATAATAAAAGCAGTCATGCAAATAAATAATAAAATGTTAATAAATAATCATCTATAGTAAATATAGCAAATATTATTAATAATTGTTTTATAGCAGATTGTTATTATATATATATATATATATATATATATATATATATATGAAACAGTTGATCTTAGTTCAAGATCAAGTTTCACTGTTCTACCAATTAATCCACATTTCATCCTGTTTTTTTTTGTCATATGTATATAAACTATACGTATATTTATGAGAAGCATCTATAAAAGTTATAAATATAAATTTTAAATAAAATTCTTTAATTATTTTGATATTAATGTTTCTAGATGAGACTCAGATATATACATATATTAATGGAGCTTATATATATATATAAAAGCCCAAACAAATATTGTAAATAGTTTTGTATTTTAAAAATATACATATATAATGGAGCTTATATATATATATAAAAGCCCAAACAAATATTGTAAATAGTTTTGTATTTTTTAAAATTATATTTTTAATAATTTGTAATTATTATTCTTCATATAATTACACAAAAATTCAAGATGGAAGATGCAATCATTGACTGTCCAAGAGTAATTAAAGGGGTGGGAATGTTAGTTTGTTCCATGGTTTTAAAAAGAATTTTTAAATCAAAGTTAATGAAAGTAAAATTTGAAACAAAGCTAATTGATTTTAAGTTAGCTGTTAATATTTTTTTCAAACCTATTTCCAATCTGAAAATTGATTTGAATTTATTTTGGACAGTTATCTAGTGATTGTATCTCCATAACTATAGAGAAAATATTTGTGTAAATTAAAGATTCAATTAGAGTTAAGAAGTTTAATTAAAAACATTCTTTGAATAACTCAAAATTGGTATTAATAGGGCTGAAAATCTATTGTGTGAGAGTTCGATCAATTGCAGCTAAACTGACTTCACATCTTTTTGTTTTTTAAAATGGTTTTTGGGTAGAGTGACCTAAGCTGCTTTTCCTTCTGTCTTCAGCCCGACTTTTTCCATGCAGAGATGTAGCTCCTACCAATCAAAGAATGCCACCTTGCACAGAAGATTCGTCCATACTTCATTCCATAGAATCATGATGTAACAAGCCTATAGTCATTATCATCACCTTACCTGAAATATAACTCCTAACTTTTTAAAATTAATGTTTTCTTTATATTTAATCTCTTTTTTAACTCACTATTGTAAAATATTTCATCCAACTCACGCTTCTTATTTTTCATATAATTTAGTGCGGTTATAATTTAATTTTCATGATATTTTTATATTTTCACTTAATTTTTATTTATAAATGCCAATCAAACCCAGTCTTATGAACTTCTTTTATATCCCACTGTAGAATAGAAAGGGGGGGGGGATTAATGAGTTTTTGTTATTTATTTCTAAATAGCTCATAAGATTGAGTTTGTATTTTAAAATGAATATTTGCTTTTAAAAAATATTTTACAATAAATTTATACAAAATGTATAAATACTTTGCAATCTGGAATGGATATTGGTGTCTGTTAATTTTGTTAATTTCTTTATTGATCATCATCACCAAAAGGCTGGTGACCAAATGCTATTTTGTTATTTGCACTTTTAAGTGCACAAATTTTAGCTTTTTAGATATATGTTAAACAAAATAGTATTGATTCAAGAAGGGGGAAAAAACCACGCTTTATTACTTATAGTTTTAACTTCCAATAAATTATTTTATCTTACATGAGTTATTATTTTAACATATCATTATGTATTTGTTAAACCACTTAGGGCTTCACTTTAGTATTTAAATCTAATGATTTTATACTTATAATAGCATTGCTAGCATATGTCAGATATTATTGAGCCACATAAGGGCTTTGTCCTTGATTTACCCATACCTCATTCTGGGGATTCTTGATCATCTTCCTTTGTCATTCTTCTCCTTAAAGTTTATATTTATATACTGCTTTGATTTGCCCATATCTCACTTCAGGGATTCGAAGCCTTCTGCCTTCTTTAGTGTTCTCATTTATAACAGGGATATAAATCTACTCTTTGGAACAAGCAGGTTAGTGTAGTTGAAACTCTGTATGGCTTTGCCATGATATGGACTCATAGCAACTTCTTACCTACCTTTTTCCTTTCAGTACTCCTCAGCTGGAAGCTGGTGTACCACCTTAAAATCAGAGAATGACATTTTCTTGGCTGAAGCTGCCACACTCTCTCACTGACATAATGCTAGCACCACAAATTTCTTATATTTAATTTTTTTTTAGCCTGTTTAACAAAATAAATCGTAATGATATGTAATAATGAAGTGTTTTTCTTTTTAATTTCATTAGAATTTTAGATCCAATATCTCAAAGCTGCCCTCCTTTTTATTAAAATAAGCTATTTCTGTATTTATAAAGTTTCACAATATTCGATTGTTAAACGTCGAAAATGTTTAAAAAAATAAATGTTTTTAGTATACTTTAATCAGAATGTATCATTTAATTGTTATGAATAAATGCTGTGAATAAAAATAAAGTTATGTATCAAAGACCAAGGGCATTCTATGAATTTGTATAAACAGCGAAACTGTATTATTATACCTTTACATATGTTTTCCAAATATATAAAACATCCACCAACCATCCAGATAAATCTATTTTTATAATATTAAATAAAATCTAATTTTTAAATATGTTATGCATTGAAATGCCACACTAAATCCATATCTGTCAAAATAAAAATAATTGACTCCAGTTTGTAAAATATTTGTAACCAAAATAAAATTTAAAATGTGTGAAGTTGATTATCTATATAAAATCATCTTGAATTTTGTCAAAATAAATATTCATATTTTTAAACTTAATCCAGTAGTTAGAATCTTAGTAATATATTTATGTATGTTTTTAACCTATATCTTGGGTTCACTCAATCTCTCATCATCATCGCCAGTTGAGTTCTCATATAAAATGTTGTAGGACTGGGCCAGAATAGAATGGATTCTTGTGGTATCACTGTAGGTGTTGTCCGTAGTGTTATAGATTTGGGAGTGAGAAAATAGGTTAGAATTCATGATTGCTCCTGATCTGAGTGTCTTGGCATGATTGGATTCTGTGTACTTTTGCTTAGATTCTAAATCTGGTTGGATGGACATACATTTTCGACCAGTACAATATATATCATATGATCACCATTTCTAGTGGTGGCTATGGTTATTAAAAAACCAAAGACACCAAAATGTATGGGTGCTGAACTGAGTTCAGACCTATATGACTATATAAGCTAGTGAGCTTGGATTGAAAATAATGTGTTTTCAATTTTAATTTAAGACTCATAGTTTTGTAGTTAAATGGAGATAAAAGGTGGCTGCTAGAGGGTTGCATTAGATTCTAAGATCTATGTGCAGTGCTCTCAGATTCAAGGTTCATCACTGATGAAGGCCACAAGACAGAAACTAGTCTGGGGATATTGGATGAGTAGGCACTAGATGGGGATTTTATGCACAAGCCTTCTGGCATCCATTGATTACTCTAGCTTGCTGTGTGGCAATACGTATAGTGAGTTTTGCATATACAATATATATATAATAGACTAAATTTTTTCTACTATTATTTGTAATATAAAGATATTATAACAGAGTTTATTATACCTTATTAACCTAGTATCTTTTTAATACATGAGATCCACTCAGATTTGTTAACATTATAAAAAATTAATCATTAAATAACATTTAAAATGATCATTACTTAAACCAGACTTCTTTGATTTTTCACATTTTATCATTTTTTTGTTTACAAATCACTTCAACAATATCTGGATCAAGCTTATGTCTTTTTTTTCATAATTATAAAACATTGACACATTTATAGGTTTAATTTTTATATACATAAGCAAATGCTGTGCCATTCTTGATCTTTCTCTGTAGTTTATTTTCAGTAAGTGATAAAATGTCAGTTATAACAAAATATTTTTTTCTTTTCTTTCTTGTTTGATTTTGATGGTGGATATATTAACCTATGAAGCATTGAACTATGTTGTTATAATGATAATATTGATATAAACTTGTTTATTATTAATTGTATTGTATAAGATTGTGAATTGATTTTAATTATTTAAAAAAATGAATATGTGAATTATATAGTATGGATAAAATTATTCTTTTGTTATTATTTGTTTTTTTTGTTACTGCAGTCTCAATAGTAAATTACAAACAATACCACTAAATGTTTAATATCTTAAATATATTTATTTTATTTGTATAATATTATACTGAAAAGATATATATGTGAAAATATATTTCTAGTGTGGTATGGTGAGAATGCACTATTAATTGTTTAATTTGTGTTCAAATGAAACAATGATATTTGTATTATGAAATGTCAATGTTTGTCATATGTAATAATTCTAAAATATTTGTGTTGTTTGCTGTTATTCTTATATAATAAAATTTTTATTTGAAAAACACTGGTAAAATTGACCAAAGAGTTGATAAAGGAATTGGTAAAGTTACTCTGACATTAATTGAAAAAGCTATAAATATAACTGAATAGAAAAAACTCTCTTATCTTGACTTCAATAGAAGTGAATCTATATTCTTTCATGTAATTTTTTTTACTTATTTTTAAAAGTATTTGATTATGAAAAATGGATAGATTGATGGAGTGAAAGCAGTTATGTTCATTTGTTGGCTTGACAGAATCATCAAATTTGTGAGGGATTTTTTATTGAAAATATAAAAATAAATTGTTAGCATTTTTAAAAATCATAAATTTTTTTTTTTGTTTTAAGAATGGATATTATCTACTTTTCAATGATAAAGTCTAAATTCAGAAAAATGTACTAAGATTATGTTTATCTGCTAATATAATTTTATGAACTTGATTGATTATTTATACACAAGGTACAAATTGGTTCAATTTACATAACATCAACATGGATGAAACTAGCATATTCACTTGTAATGTTTATATATTAATTAATTGCTAAATAAAAGGATAAATACATTGCAATGTCATAGATATACATTAGTGTTTGCATGCTTATAACACAACATAGATTAAACATCTGCTGAATGAAAAAATAATTTGGATATATAAATTAAATATTGGAATTAATAAAATGTGCTTCTAATCTAATAGCTTTTTATGATATTTCTACTTTTCTGGAATAATAAAACATCATCAAATCATGGTTTAAGAAATAGTAATTAGAACTATACTATATTGGAAATTCCATTTTTAAAGACTATTATTCAGAATGTTTGCTTATATTTATCATTATTATTGCTATATATTTTTTTCTCTTCATGTAAAGTGTATAGTGTTTATTAGTATAAATAGTAGTATAATTTTAGGTTAATTAATGATTTACTTATATATCTAAATATAAGAGAGTTATGTTTTTCTAAGTTTGAATTTATATTTTTCAGCATAATAATTATTATTTTAATTTAACATATTCATTTTTTATTGATTGATTATAAATTAACTTCAGGTATATCACTTATATTAGGAGTTCAAAAGGATTATATCATAATAAGTATTTATTTCATTTTATTCTCTTAAATTTATATTAACCATACATGAGAATACAATGAGAATTTTCATTTGTGGCTTTAAGCCAATCTAAAACTGCTAATTTTTATGTTATCATAGCAAATTTAGTCATTTTAAATAGTAAAATGTATCATATGATGCTGCCATCCCTAGAATTATTTTACAAGTAAAAAAATAAATAATATTTAAATTTAAAGCTATGACAATGAGAGAAGGCAACTTTCCAAGGTGCTGATTAGTTGTTTCTCATTTTAAATAAAAGGGAGCATTTTCCAATGATTTTGACAGGTCTAAGCTCTTTGTTTTGATTTTCAAAATGAAAATGTATATTTTGGAGTATTTTTTTACATATAAGTTATTTTGATAAAATATGCTGAAAATATAATTATTTTCAAAGAACAGTTAACATTTAGTAAAAATTCCTCACTTTTACAAAAACATAAATTGATAAATAAATAAATGATGTAGGTGGCATTTTTTAATAGATTATGACATATTCATTTTATGTTTTCCAGTATTTATTGTTTTTATATTTATAAATAAAAATATATTTTTGAAAAAACTTTCATTTACTTTCATAATCTAAAAAATTATTAATTTGCCTTTTATAAACAAAACTAAAATGAATATAATATTAAAAGATGAATATATTTTACTGCTGATTCTGTAATTGATCAATCAAGAGTTTAGAACTTTAATTCACTATACCAATAGATATTTGTACTAGTTTACAGGTTAACAAATAAGTAGAGTCATATATGTCTTTCAATTAACTATATTTTTATACTAAGTATAAAAATATATATTTTGAACTCATATTTTGGAAAGTATAAATATTATACAACATATTTGTGTTACATAACCATATGCATGATGTGCAATCACCTATTTAATTTAAAAAGAATTAATATCAATTGAAAACCTATTGCATTAAGCAGAATTGGATCATATATATATATATATTTTAAATGTTTATTTGACATTTATACATTTTTGATTTTAATTTGTATCAATTTGTTAATAAATTTTGAATTAATTTAAAACAAGTAAACTTACTTGATTGTCATTCAAATTTACAATGCAAATTTATTGGTTAATCATATTTGGATGGGATGATATTCACTAATAGATTATATCAGATAATTTATTAGAAGCAATTACAAAATAGTTTAGAACCCAAACCTCAGGATGGGTAAAAGAATATAATTACATATCATTTTCTTTGTATTGAATTTAATGTTTATTATCTGACCAGGTATAGATGTTTATATAGTAATAAATTAACTGATTTAATATTTTTAAATATTTAATAAGTAATTAGAAACTTATGGGTAATTATTTTGTTAGTAACAAGTAATAGTTATATTAAGCATCACATGATACTGTATGGAGAGTTTTGCTCTGTTTATCAATAATAGTTATATTAAGATAGAAACTATATATGAATTGATTTGTTGATTGATAAAAGTACAAATATGATAATCATTGAATATGAGTAAAAGTAATTGCAATTAAATGTTCATATATTTTAATTTAAATTATTATTCATTAAAGTGAATGTTATGTTAAGTTAGTATACACCCATAAATGTCATAATATTATTCAGTTATAGAACTGGTAATAGTAAAATATTTTATTCTGTTGCAAATTAAAGTGATTTGCTTTAATTATATTTAAAGTTCATCAATGTGGATTGTAAATTCAGTTTAAATATTACATTTTGATATTAATATTTGTTTATATAAACACTAGCAATCTTTCATATGCATAGACAGTTATAGTCTAAAGTTTTAACAACTAACTTTATTAAACTGAAGAGTAATTGGATATTATTTGTTGATTGTATTTGATTAAAATTTTATATATTGTTATGATTAGATTTTGAAAATCTTAAGGTTATTTGATAGTATTGTTTTATTTTATATTATTTTAAGTTGGTTAAAGTAGAAAGATATGTTAGATTAATTAATTTGATATTATTATTATTAAGTATTTAATCATATTATAATTGACTTAATAAGAGTATTAGTGGAATAGTACAGCTGAGTTAGTATTACATTTGATTTTATTTAGTTGTAATTAGAAATCACTTATCAAGCTATTTATTTATTTAGATATCATTGACATTTTAGATTCATAGAGAATATTAAAATTATTATCTAATCCATCCATAAATTATTTCATTTAAATATAAATAAAATACCATTTTGACTTTTGGTATAAATTTGTATTATTACAAAGTGTTTTGACTCATAAGGAATATTAAAGTGTCTCTGCATAATTCTTTCTCATTATTTTTATTATATTATAAGCAGATTATATAATAGGTGTACATTATTGTTTATAAGATAATGCTGTTTAGTTTTATTGCTTTATTTTTAATCTATTGCAAATAATGCTCATATTTTAGGGTAGTTTGAAGTAATGATTTTACTTGTTTTCTATTCATTCTAAATGCTATTTGAATTTATGAATTTACAACAAAGATTATTATCATTGTTTTATTGATTTAAGTGTTAGATTTTTATTCATTAATATCCACTTTAGTTTAATTTATTTTCATTCTGTTACAAATTATGCTATAATATATGGGCATCATTAAATCAGGATTGTTCTTGGTTGATTCATATTTTTATTCTGATATATATTATAATGTTTGGACTTGAATTTAAACTTGGTGACATTATCTATATAAACATTTTGTTAGCTTTTTTTATATTTTAATTCTAAATTAATTTTAAAATAATAAAAATTAAGTGTTTGTTCGTATTTAGGAATAATACTTTTTTCAAAATAATTAAGTATGATACTTGAGATGATACCACTTATGGGTAATCCCATCGGCCATCCATCGTTCATTTGGTAACATTGATTATTGAATGTTGCCACAATGTTGTTGTTAAGCCATTTTAAGAAATCAATTATGAAAGCTATCTTTTTTTGATCCACGTCGTTGTTCATAAGCTCTTCTTTTACTATATCAATGGACCTATTTTTATTAATTGATCCGTATAACTCAGTGTCATCAAGCACTGCAATTTTAGTTTCTGGGTTTAGAATTTTGTCCTTAATTCTGGCTACAAATTCAAATGAAGATTTGATAGTATATCTTCCAAATCCAATACTGTCAATCAGCCAACGATTTATTAATTTAGCTGTGCTAAAATAATGTGCACCCCCAAAATCCAGCATTAAGCGTAAAGGAACATTGGGTTTGTGTATTTTTGCATTTGCAAAAATCCATGGTAGAATAGTGGCAGAAGGATATAGTTTATAATACTCCATTTTTGATATAGCTTTGTTACAATGTGTCTTGAGAATAGAGGCAATAAATTTGTCCCTGTTCAAGTTATTATTGAAACTAGCTATGCTTTTGAATTGCAGTTTTTCAATTTGCTGGTTAACTTTGAAGTTAAAATTTTCTCTACTCATCAGCACAAATCTCTGGCCCTTATCTTCCTTCATGCAGACTATTCGTTCAGTCTCTAAAAATTTCTTAGTGTGCGCTAATTTTGTATTCCAGTTATTTGTATTAATCTTGAGTGTATTCTGGTGACATACAAGACAGTACACAGCTGAAGCTAAACACAGAAATGGAAGATCATGAAGGTAAAACTAAATACTTGGATATGTATGTGCAAAGAGAAGATCAAAGACTAAATTATACAATGATTATAAAACCTATAGAAAAAAGAGGCAATATTCAACCTACTTCAAACACGCCTTCTATTCATAAATTAGCTGGTTTAGCATCTTTCTTGCATAGGAATGAGCAACTTTGCAGATTTGAATCGGACAAAAAAGCAAACTTAATCTTATATAGAAACGATTTATTAGATTTCGGCTTCAAGCATTACACAATTGATAGGAAGATTAGACAATTTTACAGTAAATTAAACAGCAATGTTATTAAGCAGCAGAAAAATAGAATTTTGTTACCATATATTGCAACTACCCATAGAAAATTTTACTCAGTGTTTAATAAAGAATTTCAACTAAGCTTTCATACACCCCCTAATACAAATAGAATTATTAATAACACCAAAGACATTATAACACCCAACAACACCTCTCAGGCCGTATATAATATTTCATGTCCAGAAAATAACTGCATGGCATCATACTATGGGGAAACGAAAGCAACTCTTTCTACAAGACTATCCCAGCATAGATATTCTTACAATAAGGCCCAAGTAGACCCAAATTACAACTCAATATTTGCTATACATCAGAAATCAGCTGGTCATGCATGTGAACCTAAAAATGCAAGAATAGTTTGCAGGGAGAGAAATGACATTAAGAGAAAAGTTAAAGAAGCATGTTTTATTGCTATTGATGGTAAGGCTATGAATAGGAAAGATGCGTGTTACAAAATCTCTAAGAAATGGTTCATTTAGAGCTGACGCATTTATTTTCAACTAATTTACATATATCAGCATATTTTAGCATATACCAACACACTATACTTATTCTTTGTTGCCCATGATTATGAGAGCTAAGTTCTCTTGAAAGCGCTCGGGCATTATTCTTTATATATTATAATTATTTTGAGTTTATAATATATTGTTATTTAATCCTGATGAAGCTCGGTTGTTGTGCGCGCATTTGCGCATTAAAATTATATACATGTATAATAAGCACCTGAGTTTAATAATTTCTTTTTACAATAATAAAAATTGTTTATCTTGTTATTAAATGATAATGTTGATAATACATTGGAATGTAAAATGGCATTTGTATTTTCTAATTAGCTTGATTTATTAAAATATTATTCTATGTTATTTCACAACCAAACATTAAAAATAATATTTTTATATTCTTAGGATGATATAATGAAGCTAATAATGCATGTATATTATCTTAGAGATATATTAATGTGTGTGTAAATGATTTTATATAATAGTAATAATAAAATAAAGTACCTTTAGATGAATTCATTTGTTATCATCTTATTTACTGCAAACAATATGCAAACAAATAAACAAGATACTAAGTTATTGGTAAAGTATGTGTATACATTTATATATGTTATGTGTCTTGGAATATTTAAAAACATTACATGTTTCATATTCAATATATTTTAAAATATTTAAATAAAATAGGTATTTAAAATGTTAATTAAAGAATATAAAAATAAATAAATAGATCAAAGGAATGTTTATTTTCTTTAAAATATGATTTTAAAATATATTTTATATTTTGATTTGTAAATGTATATATATATTTTATTATTATTTTAAAAACAAATATTTATTTTATAAAGTTTGAAAAATTATATTTTAACATCACAAAATGCTGATGTATTTGAAAGAAATGTTATTGAGTGGATATATGAATAAATTTAACTTTTAATATGAAAAATTATGGAAATAAGTGGTATTAAAGAATGTAGCATAGAATATCATAACAATAGGGTCTATGATAATGACATAGGTATGACATCATCAGGAAAAAAATATTTAAGCATCTGATCTTAGATTGGACTCTCATATTTTGTCCCAATTATTAAACTACAAAAAAACCTTTATGTGATATTTTCAATAATTTTATTGCCAGTTTAAAATGGACATTGTGGACTAAAAGACAGAAAATGCCTGTTCAAATACTTCATATCTCTTGAAAATCTAAATAATTACATTAGATAAATAATCATCTCATTGTACTAAATATTAAAGTTAAATGCTACAATATAATTAATAAAAATATATAGACAAAACTGATAAATTCTGCTGCTGTTACTTAAATAAACTTTATTATGGAATACTTTATTAAAAAAAATTAAAATGTTAAAATGGATAGTTTTGAAATGTTAATAAGTTGGAAAAGATTTAAATGTAATGTCTATCTATACACAACAGAAAACATCATGAGATTTTTTATTAGAATATCTAAAAGATTTAAACTATAAATGATTTTTATGTGTACATTTATATAAAATATTTAAATATAATTTATTAAGTGCAAGCAGTTTGTAAATTAAAGTAAAAGACTGAAACCTTCTCACATGCGCATTTAGAATTCTTAAATAACAGCCAATCAGATGTAATGATGACTATATAGGTAGCTCTCAAGTCGCAAGACAGAGATTTTTATAAGCCAGTCTGAAGCATTTGGACTTAAGAACATGAAGCTTTTAAGCATCTTCACATTTAACTCACTGTGGATTATTTCTAAATCAACAGTGTAAAATCTTTTGGTTTACAACAAAGTAATATTTTCAGAACTTATGAAATTGACAATAATGAATGTAAATATAATTTATTAAGCGCAAGCTCTTTTTAAATTAAAGTGAAAGGCTGAAACCTTCTCACGTGCACATTTAGAATGCTTAAATAGCAGTCAATCAGATGTAATAATGACTATATAGGTAATAATGTAAGAAAATATTTAAGTAAATCATAAAAGTTTAGTATATATATTAAATATTATTTTTGATGGAGTTACACTTTGATGGGAGATCTTTTATGGGCATAAAAGCAAAATTAACCAGATAATATATCTTTATATATATATATTTTTAGAATGTACATGTTTGTTTAGTATACAAGAAAAATATATTACTATCAAAAAGAAAGAGTTAAAGTAAATAGTAAACAAAAATAAAAACAATTCATTTCTTAATGATAATTATTAGTTTAATTAAATAAAAGTATGTTTGTTTATTTTCTTCAATTATATTAAAAAGAAAATAGTTTTTCATGTATAAATATTTATGGGCGATATTAGACAAAGTGTAAATTTAATAAATATTTATAATATAATATTTTTATATAAATTAATGAGCTTATATTTATTGTGATACAAAAATAATAAACAAATTAAATATACTCATTATATTTTGAAAATATTTTTATGTATTTATTAGGCAATATTTATGCTAGTATAATATATCATCATCATCATCATCATCATCATTGTCAACTATTATAAATCTGCTGCAGAAGGAAAGTCTGTCTAAGTTCAATTCACCTTCTCTGATCTCTAATATCTTCTCCACATTACTCCTACACACTTTCTTATTTTATCCATCCATTTCACATGTGGTCTCTTTCTGGGTCTTTTACAATCTCTTGGAATCCTGTTTAAGATTTCAATTGTCCAAATATTATCATCTCTTTTAGCAATATGTCCAGCCCAACTCCACTTCAGTCTTTTAATTCTTTCAATGATATCAATAACACCTGTTTCTTCTCTTACCTGTATATTGCATTTTCGATCTCTTCTTGTTACTTCTAACATACATCTCTCCATACTCCTTTGAATAGTCTGAAGTCCTTGTATTGCTCTTTTATTAAATGTCCAAGTCTCAAATCCATAAGTAAGAACTGGAAAAACACATTTATTAAAAACCTTCCTTTTCAAACACATAGGCATATTTTCTTTTAGTATTAACTTATTTCTACCAAAAGCACTCCAACCAAGTTTACTTCTATGATTAATTTTATCCATTATGTTTCCATCTGTAGTAATAATCTAACCAAGATATTTGTAGCTGTTATCTTCTTCTAACTCATTATAATAAATCTTTATTTTTATCTTTTAAAAAAATTCATTGAACATTACTTTAGTCTTTTTAACATTTACCTTTACTCCTACTTTCATCTGATAACTTCTGCAACATTTCCTGAAGCTCTAAAGCATTATTTGCAAAAACAATTACATCATCTGAAAAATATAAATGACTTAAATAACCTCCATTTACTTTTACTCCTTTAATTTCCCATTTTAATCACAAAATATTTCTTGCAGCACTGCTGCAAAAAGTTTTGGAGATATGGAGTAACTCTGTCTTACACCCTTCTCAATGTTAACCTTCCCAGTATCATTATGTAATCTAATTTTTGCTGTTGCATTTTTATAAATATTTTTCAGAATATGACAATTTCCTGGATCTACACCTTGATGATTCAACGCTTTAATACTGAAGAAATGCTTATAGAATCAAATGCCTTTTCATAATCTATAACACATGGCAGTTACATTTATAAAACAATATAATAGATAAATTGTAATTAATTCAGAAACAAGGAATATTTTATTTGCTTTTTAATTTTATATTTTTATTGTTTTATCAATAAATTATATTTTGTTAATTAAATTGGAAAGAGAAAGGTGAATAACTCCATGTGTCTACATGATTTAAAAATAAAAAAATAAAAAAATCAGATATATTAATTTTTAACAGAGGTTTAAAGTTTATATCTATGCTAGACATAATCTCTAGTTTAATAAATGATTAGTAATAATCATTATTTTATTTATCTCAGATGGATGGTGTCAAAGTTGTGAATTGAGAGAGTTTGACAGTTGTAAATAAAATGTAATAATTTTTTATGATTATTAGCAATTAAACTATTACATTATATATAAACATAAACGTTGACAGTCGCTATATATTTTTTATTTATATATTATATTATTAAATATACATAACATTGGTTAAGCATTTTATATAGATTATTTTAATACCATATATTTGGCAATCCAAGTAGAGTTTGAATAAGACCTTTTCTCAGAGGTAAATACTATTACATTTGGCACTTTTAAACATAGGTTTGATAATAATTATTATTATTTGTTTATACTATTATATTTGGCATTGAATTTTAGACAAAATTTTGTTTAATTTAATGCAGTGTAATTAGATAATTAAAAATTTTATCCACTTAGGAACACTTTTGATTATTCTAGTAATCTTTGTCAACTAACACTTTGAAAGGCTAACCTTCCCACAATTTCATGATCTTAATGTTTGCTGCCTGCCTGTTAATTAAGTGATGTTTGTATTTGTATATTAGCATAGCTTTCTTTATTTTCCTTTTATTGTTATTTTTTTCAATTTGCAATATTTTTACATTATTAAAACTGAAGTCAAAACCAAAAATACATGACTTATTATGGTCATAAAAAACAGATGCTGAAATATTATAATCTACTTTACAATTTTGTTTCGATTTCTGAACCTGTTTTAATAACAGCAAGTGCTCTTTAGTTCTTTTTTCCAATGTACATCTTGATTCACCTATATATCCACTATCACACCTATATATCCATTTATAAATGACACAATTTTTATTTATAAATGAGGTTTTATCTTTAGAGTTATTTCTTCAATTTAGAGTTATTACTTCAATTTTAATAATGTAAAAATATTGCAAATTGAAAAAAATAGCAATAAAAGAAAAATAAAGGAAGCTATGCTAATAATCAAATACAAACATGACTTAATTAACAGGCAAGCAGCAAACGTTAAAATCACAGAATTGTGGAAGGTTAGTCTTTCAAAGTGTTAGTTGCCAAAGATTACTAGAATAATCAAAGGGGCTCCTAAGTGGATAAAATTTTTAATTATCTAATTATTGTATTTATAAATATTCAATTATATATATTGCTTTGAAAAAATACAGACATCGAATAATATATATATAGTATAAAAAACAATGTACTGAAAGGTAGTTTATTATTTTATGCAGTTAATACTTAAATAAGAATTATATATATATATACATATATATATATATATTGTAATATAATAAGAGAGAATAGAGATCAAAGACTACCACGCTGGTTGGCAAAGACCCACCAGTATTGAAATGCTCACAACAAAATGAGAGATCACAGTGATACCATAATGATCATGGATTTTACATAACACATAGTTTAAGTTCTTTTATAGATAAAATATAATATAATATAAACATGAATAATAAAATCTTAGGTTTTTATTAAAATTTTATCTAAGGTTCTTATTGAAATCTTAGGTTCTTATTAAAATTAAATCCTATATACTGAACTCTTACTTTATCTACTTTTCGGGGTTTAGGTTTATACTTAATACAAGAAAGAATTATTGTCCTAAACACTTGAATACTATTAAATGCTCCTTTAAGTTCTTACACATTAAATATTTTACCTTTTTATGGTTCTGTAATAAGAAAAAAAGATGAAATTATTACTAAAAAGAGAGATGACATAATGAAATGGTTAGAAGAGTTCTATCAAGAATTATATAGTAATAAAGAACAAGTACCTCCTATATTATTATATCTTCCCAATTGGCCAGAATTTTAAATGAAGAAGTGAGACATGTAATTAAATTTATGAAGAATGGAAAGGCTCCAGGTAATGATGGAATTATAATTGATATATTAAAAAAACAGGTGAAGAAATAATTTTTTTTAGCAAAGTTATATACTAAATGTCTAAATGATAAAGATGTACCAGATGATTGGAAGAGTGTGGTACTAATATTAATATTTTAAAAAGGTGATAAAGAAGATAGAAATTACAGATTTATCAGCCTTTTATCAGTCTTATACAAAAATTTTACCAAGATAATTACAACTTGTTTACAGAAAACATTGGATTTCCACCAACCAAGAGAACAGGCTGGATTTAAAAGTGGTTTTAGTACAGTGGATCATATCCAGGTATTGAGAGAAGTTATAGAAAGGACAAATGAATATGAGTTGCCATTATGCTTTGGAATTGTAGATTATGAAAAGGCATTTGATTCTATAAATATTTCTTCAGTGATTAAAGCATTGGATTATCAAGGTATAGATCCAGGATATTGTCATATTTTCAAGAATATTTATAAAAATGCAACAGCAACAATTATATTACATAATGATAATAGGAAAGTCAGTATTGAGAAGGGTGTAAGACAGGGTGACTTTATATCTCCAAAACCTTTTACAGCAGTGCTGCAAGAATTATTTTGTGGATAAAATGGGAAGCTAAAGGAGTGAAAGTAAATGAAGATTATTTAAGTCGTTTAGATTTTGCAGATGATCCTAGTTGTTTTTGCAAATAATGCTTTAGAGCTGCAGGAAATGTTGCATGAGTTATCAGTTTAAAGTAGAAAAGTAGGACTAAAGGTGTTAAAAAGTCTAAAGTAATGTTTAATGGCTTTTCTCAAAATATGAAAATGAAGATTGATTATGATGAGTTAGAATAAGTTAACAGTTACAAATACCTTGGTTAGATTATCAATAAAAATGGAAACATAATGGATGAAATTAATCATAGAATTAAACTTGATTGGAGTGCTTTTGATAAAAATAACTTGATACTAAAAGGAAATATGCCTAGGTGTTTGAAAAGGAAGGTTTTTAATAAATGTGTTTTACCATTTCTTACTTATGGATATGAGACTTGGACACTTAATAGAAGAGCAATACAGAGACTTCAGACCACTCAAAGAAGTATGGAAAGATGCATGTTAGGAGTAACAAGAAGAGATCAAAAATGTAATATGGGTAAGAGAACAAACAGGTGTTACTGATCTCATTGAAAAAAATAAAAGACTGACGTGGAGTTGGGCTGGACTTATTGCTAAAAAAGATGATAATAGATGGTCAATTAAAATATTAAGCTGGATTCCAAGAGATTATAAAAGACCCAGAAAGAGAACACATGTGAGATGGATGGATGAAATAAGAAAGTGTACAGGGGTGATGTGGAGAAGATAAGCTAAAGATCAGAGAAGATGGTTGAACTTGGAGTGATCTTCATTCTGCAGTGGATTGATAATGGTTATTGATGGTGATGATGATGAATCTTATATCTTAAATTCTAAAATGAATGAAAAAGTAAAAATATAAAGTACTTAAGTATCTGAATACTTCAGATAATCATTTGACTAGCACTGAAACACTCTTCAAATATTTAAAATTTTTCTCTTATGAATATTCATATTCATATGACGTAGAGACACCTGTTATCCTAATATCTTTATATATGAGCTTGTACGAAAGTAATGAAAATAAAATAATGCAGCAGATTAAAAGGGTACTTTTATGCTACCCACTACATCATTAAACACAGTTATAATATGAATAAATCAACGCATTATTTATTTTAAAATAATGCAGCTGTTAAGTAAATGATAAATAAATTGAATAATTAAGTTTAGTGCGACTTTTGAAATGTACACTTGTATATCATAATATTTAATAAAACTTTACTAAATTACATTTTCTCAATAAATGGACGTGGTGAGGGCAATGAAATCATAAATGTATTTAATGAATAATAAAATATTTATTTACAATATAATATTTTAATACAATAAAAGATATTTACAAAACGCTGTCTAATTTAAAATAAAATATATCCCCTTCAGAGTAATTCCTATAAAATTATAATTATGAAATTTACATTATTTAAGAAGTTCTCATACTTCTATTTAAGATACTAACCATCCAGCAATTATGTACACAGAGTATCAGATATATATGCCTATACACAAGACACTAAAGTTGATATTTAAAAGTACAATACCAGCAATGTTTAAAAATGAGCGAGGACATATAACTCTAATGACATTAAAAGAAAGCTAGATATTACACAAAATAATTATACAAGTTTATTTTTACTAATGCATATAAGATGTGAAATAAAAGAGCTCAATTCTAACAACAATCTAACATTTTAAAAATAAAATTGTAGAAAAGCTAGCAAAAATAATTGCACAAATGGAAATGCCTTAAATGTTCTCATATACTTAAAATACACACTACTATCATAAAACTAAAGGCAAATGGATGGAGAGAAATAAATAAATGGGCACCTGGCAACTTGATCTGTTAGTGTCAAAGCATGTAAGCCACATTCTCTCAAAGGGGCTTAATAAATACAACACTAAACGGAAACCATCCACAAAAATGCCAAAATTGATACTTGTCTCCAAGCAGTATATCAATTAATAAATGAACAAGGCATAATAAGGATAAAAGATAACTTACACCCATATTCATATGCACAATAACATAAAAATATATGCAAACCAATGCACTTTACTTGAAAAGCAATTTCAAATATTAAAAATTTAATAATTACCTAAACTCACATACCGATTTTCAAACATTCCATTCACACACATATTTAATATAAAAAGGCTGTTTTTACCTGTGCACAGTAATACTTTTTATTATACTGGAATAAAATTCCAAGATCTCTCAATAATTTATAAATGAAAAATAAACGTTTACCTAGATATTTTTCTTACCAAATCCCTTAATGATATGTGTATTATTATAAATATACCGTATAATATACCACATATAAAATAATAATTAGATATGTGTAAATAATATAACTATAATAATAATAAACATTTTCATAAAACAATAAATATACATTACACTTACCCCCCCCCCCCCCATTTAAATATATAGTGGGTTGAAAGTTCTTTTATTATTTAAAATGAAATTAACCCTCTTTAATTGAGGAGCCCTTTTGTTTTTCCATTTAGCAAAATATAACACAGCTTTTATTAATGTAGAGGAAACAAATGAACAAGCAATCATTGCAAAGCAGGAGTTTTTTTAAAAAGAAAATTGTGTTCAATTTTAATTTTTCAATGGAGAGGAGCAGATAGCAGATACGGAATGATTAATATTAAACGGGTAACAAATAGTCCCATAATAAACTTAAGACATTATTTTTTGACAATATTGAAACACAGGCCAAATTCAAATTATTTCTTTCCTTTTGAAGAGCAATAAAAATAAACTTTCAATAAATAAATAAATGAATTATGAATAAATGAATTATTATGTTACTGAAATATTATCTTATTTGTATTGGCAGTAATGCAAATATATAATGACTTTTCCACAATATTAAAAAAATCAATCTAGATAACATCTTTTACCATAATTATATAAAGCAGTATCAAAGGACTCCATTTTATTTTATCTTTTAAATTCACAATAGCTTTAAAGAAACTCATTATAGCAATTACTTGGCTAATTAAAGATATAATAATTTTTAAAAATAGTTTCTGATATAATAATAACTGTATTTCAGTTATTAAATAGTCTGTATATAAATTACTTTTCTACAGTAAAATAATTAGCAAAATATAAAGGGCAATATCATTAATAAAGATAATTAACATAAAACTAATTAAAATTTTAAATAACAATTATTAATAAAATGGTTTTAGAGCAAAATTTCCAAATTAACTAAAAGTTTATGGAAATGGTAAATTAAACATATGTATAACTTTACACCATAGCGATCTCCAGTAGATGTCATATTCAAAACACTCTGGAATATTCTTCAAAACAATAGTGTTTTGCATTTTTTTCAATGAGCTATTGTTTATGGTCAGCATGTATTAGCAGAGTAGACTTGCTTCAATAACTTTGGAGGTCTTTACCTAAACATTATTTAATTGATAAAATTATAAGTATTTAAAAATTATTAATTAAGTTGAACAGAAAAAAAAATATTTGAAAAGTAATGGAGAAGTGATTTTATTTTTCTAGTTTTTCTTTTTAAATGTATGTGTGCTTGTTCTTTTTACTACAATGTTTCTCAAATGTCTTTAATTAATCAATAACAAATTAGTATTTGGGGTAGGATTTTTGAAATTGATTAACAATTTTAACCTTTTATTATCACATATTTATAGATTTGACCTTGAACTTTTACTAATTAAGTTGTCTAAGAATAGATTTAAACATGTGCAGACAGTGAAAATAATTAAAATATAATTAATTTTATTAACTTTATTCAATTACCAAATAAAATCATTTATTTAATTTAAAAGAATATCTTTACTTTAAAATAAACACCTTTTACTTAAGAGGTTATTAAATACCCATTTATAAAATATATTATTTTTAAAAAATAAGACTTTTAAACAATTCTTTTCAAACTTCTCTCTTTTAACATACATGAACAAATATTTGCACATACATGTATATTAGACATGATTAGGAAACTAGGAAATAATTAAGAAAACTATAAAATTTACTGCAAATTAATAATCAAAATTTTAAAAGACTGCAGCTAAATTTGCTTACTAAAACTCATTTAAGATAAAATCTATTTTAAACTAACTTTACTTAAGCTTAGTGCATTAAATTGTAATTTCAAAAAGATATTACATGAATTAGCTAATACTTTAGTAACTACTATATTAAATGCATTTTAACATATTAATAAATAATATTTTAACAAATATCAAAAACTCTATTTAATACAATTGACTCAAAACGTAGTCCATTTTAAAATAGCTTCTATCCAAATTTAACTTATCAAATTTGGATTTAGGCAATTATTAAATCAATTAATTGATATTCTTTTAGCCATTATCATTCAAATATATTTAATAAAGTTGTTTTATAAATAATTTAAAATGCATAGTTAAGATTTTACATAGTTTTGAAATAGTAATGTTTATTTGGGTTATATTTATTTGAATAAAAAAAATTTAAAGTACTTTCTATTATATTTAACCCCTCCTGGGCTATATATATATATATATATATATCCGGATATTGGCGAAACATTTTAACATATTACAGTCCACAGATTATTTAAAATCTATTTTTTCTGATCCACCTAAGGTTGTATATCGAAAACATAGATCACTTAGAGATATACTTGTCAAAACAAATTTTATTAGTAGTTCTGTACAGGAAAAAGGATGATCTCCATGTGAGGATAAAAGATGTTTTACATGTAAACATATTGTTGTGACAAAAGTGGTCTTTAGTACTAAGAATCGTAATTTTAAATGGTATATTCCTAATTATGTTACATGTAAAAGTGTTAATTTGATATATTTGATAGAGTGTAGTAGAATGACTAATCATAGATTTGACATTTTGCATAAGAATAAAGATAGACCGGTTTCAAAACATTTTAACTTACCGAATCATTCAATTGATGATTTAAAAGTAGTGATTCTTCAGGAAGGTTTTTCTTCTACAAGGGAGAGGAACCAAAAGGAGAGTTTTTTTATTTTTAAATTCAAGACCTTAGAACCACATGGATTGAATTTGAACACTGGAACTATTACATCTCTGGGTTACCTGGTCTCCTAAATGATTTCTATATGTGTGTTTTTTATGTGAAAATTTTCTTATATGAGGTTTTTTTATGTAAAGATTGATTATATGGATGTTTAATATCTGTGTTTAATTGGTTTATAGATAAATAATTAGTTATTATAAATTATTGTACTTTGCACTAACTATAATTTTTGATTAAAATGTATAAGTATTTTAGTTTTTAATGAATATTAATGTGAGCACAGCTATTTTTTGTATGTGAGCATAGTCTAATTTTTCTATGTATGCACAAATGTATATTTTAATTTTTAATTTTGGATTTTTTATTTTTATATTTATTTTAAATTAATAGAATTTAAGCTTGATTAGGAGGGAATGTAGTTTGTTTTTTTTTGTTTGAATTTTGTTATTGATTGGGTAGATATTCTGTGTTAGATTTTGTGACCAATCAGGGGGGGTTTTGTTAAATTTTTAATCTTTTACCAAATCTGTAATTTTTGATTATAGCCATTTTACTGTGTATTTTTTTCTTTCTGATGAAAACCAGTCCTCTGGTTGAAATATAATATTATTTATTGGATTTATAAGTCTTTATATATATATATATATATATATATATATATATATATATATATATATATATATATATATATATATATATATATATATATATATATATATATACTGAGTAGTCCAATTGACTACACTTCTTGAGGATGATGCAAATGTGTTGAAAATGTAGTACTTAAATTAAATATTAAACTACAAACTCCATAAACACACAGTCCAGAGCTGATCTTAATGAAAATAGATAGATGAATACTGATTGGAAAATAAAGTACTAGACAGCTTAATTCATTTTACTTCTAGGAGTATACTTATTTTTTAGGTAGAGCTAAAAGGATTATTTAATCTTCTGAATTGCATGCAAGTATGGAATTTAAGTATTACATAATCAATTAATTGTTATCAATTATAATTATCCACTGAATTCCAATAGTTTTTATGAAACTTAGAATATAATACATTAAATAGTTTTTCTCCCTATTATTCAATATTCTTGCTTATAAATATTTTCTTTTTATCTAAACCAACTATGAGCATCTCATTAAATATATAACAAATTTAAATAAAACATATATCTATTTTATTTTGGATGAGTATCATATGAGTAACAGTACTGATATTTGTATCATCTTTTATGTTGAGGTAGTTGATCGCCATACAGGTCCTTTTCTGCTCCTCTAGGTCAAACTAGGGCAGGGGTTCCTGTGGACAATCTTTAGTCATTAGTTTATTTTGTTCTTAACTTATTTGCAAAAGAAATTAATCAAAACCAATGATAGTAATTAAAACAACTAATTTATTTGACATAACTTAATAAATATGATAAAATTTAAAATAATATTATAATTTAATGTTTTCTTTTTCTCTCCCCTTTCTCTATTTACATAATAAATACTGAGTTACTTCTTAAGTTTGTTTCATTGTTTTTAAAAGATGTATTTTGACTATTTGGTAATTGATACTATATTGCTTTTGATAGGAATAATTTCATTTTCCAGTTTTTTTAAAAAAATAATGGTTTCCACATTAATCAACTTTAATAAGTATCAAATGATTAATTTGTGTGCTATAAGTAATTGATTTTTTATTTTAACAAAGCACTATGTGTTAAGATCTTATTTACTATTAATGTTTTCTCATTCTACATAAAATAAAAAGAAAGAAGCATTTAGATGTCAAGCATTGGTGGTCGAGAGGTCAGTGACAGCTGCTTTACAAGCAGTTGTCCTGGGTTAGTGGGTTCACTTCCCAGCTGATTCTATGACACATAGGGGGGGGGGAAGCATTTAGATATTTTTATCTCAAACGAATATTTGGAATTTTATCTTAAATTATCTACAGTTTAAGATCTTATATTTTTCCATAAAAACTTACTTCAATAATTATTAAGGGACTACACATAGTTTTTTTATCCAAATCTTTAATTTTTTTTAACAAGATAATGCTCAAAAAAATTTAATGACTATTGCATGTTTTGCATGTAATATGTATTTATAGTTATAAGAGAGTTTTGAAACCCTTATTCAAGATATAATGGTGGAAGATTTATATTATCAGTTGAGTATGTTACAAAGGGGAGTTGTCTAATGCTAATGTCATATTTTGCTGTACAACAATGTCATTCAACATCATCTATTTAATACCAGATCATTTTTTATCTTATTTATTTTGGTTGCCAACCCAATACAATATTTAAAAAATATTTTTTTAAGTAAGCTTATCAATATCTTTGCTAATGAATATATATAGCATCAATACATTTGCAATAACTTTCAAATTCTTGAAATAATATTCTTATCCATCTGATTAATTACAAGGAGACAATGATATGGTTTCCTTTTCATAATGAACAATATGCACTTTTGTTTATTAACCTAATATTTGATGATGGTGAAATATAAAATTGTTCCAATCATTCACTGAATGTATTATTATTCAACATGCACACAATGCATGCAAACATATATAAATTTTTTATTATTATTAAATCTTAACCTATTTCCTATTTCTGTAGCATAACTTTACTTTATTGGAACCAATTTATTAAGCTTACTTTGCAAACAATCACATGTTTATTTTTTATTTAAAATAAAATTTTATTTAATCTCAACGTTAAAATAAGCATTTACCATTTTATTTAATGCCATTTTGTTGCTAGCTTATATTAAAAGTCTTATCACACACATATATATTATTGAGTCTTTAAATAATCCTTAAATATAGGTAAGTTCTATGGAGAACTAATAGATATTTGAAATCAAAATTTTAAACTGTGTTTCCTTAAATTCTGTACCATAAATAGTTGATTACTAAAGTTAATACAAAAATGTTTTGCAATTATATTTTTTTTTAAGCATAAAGTAAAAAATTTGTAATAAAGTACATTGAACAAATACATTAATTGTAAAAACATTAAAATACAATTCAAAACAATCTTTAAATTTATTAAGTTTCATTTATTGTCTAACTTAGTTTTTGTTTTTCTTTTTTTTTTTTTTTTGACCATAGGGAAGTAAATTTTATTCAGATAAAAAGCTACATTATCTATAACATTTTATGTATTTAGAAATAATGAAGAGACAAAGCGTTGGTGGTCGAGAGGTCAGCACAACTGCCTTACAAGCAGTTGCCTGGGTTGCGGGTTCGCGTCCCGGCCGATGCTATGACACTTGAAAAAAAAAAAAAGCGTAATCATCAAAAATAATTATTAAGTATTCTTTACATATAATTAAGTATATTTTATTTTAAAGGCAAGAGTTTTAAGATTTTTCACTCCAAACTATATTTTTTCTCAAATTGTAGAGGACAATATATTTATAATTTGGAAGGAATTGCAAGATTTAGAGATATTTTAAATTAGTCATACTATAAAATTGGTTAAATAATTTATATGATTTTTTTCCCATTGATTTCTATTCTATTAAATATATTGTGCTTTTGCTAGGTTTTTTTTTTTTTTTTTAATTACACATTTAACTATTTAGTCTAGATCTTACAAATTACATCTATACTGTACAGTTGTATAGAAGAACACACAGCATTTGGTGATCTAAATATTACAAAAATAGTTTAATGTTTCCAGATATTATAAAACCATAAAAATGTTTTGGGTACTTGAAGAATATATTTTTTACTTGTTGAACTGCTCTTAAGCATAAAACATTTATTTGACATGGCACTATAAACACTTAGAATGAATATTTTTATTTTGATATATATATATATATATACATATATATTTATTTTGATATATATATATATATATACATATATATATATATATATATATATATATACTATCACACAATTTTAAATTACATCATGCTTAAATAGATTCTATCAATCTGTAACCCTTGAAAGGGTTTAATAATTGTCATGCAAAACTTTCCATATTTCATATTTCGGGTCATATGTAACATCTCATAAAATTCAGGTCAATTATTTGCTTTGATTTATACATCATATTGAAAACAAACCACACAGATGATAATCTTCCACTTTTCCTTCGATGACAAGCTTTTCTACAATTTTTAAATAAATAAATAAATATCAAAAGCGACAGAATAAGATGGTGACTACTTAAGACATATTAATATATGTAGGTTGTATTTAAATATTTTCAAATGCATATGATTTTCTGATAGGAAATTCCATATATGTGGTGGAAAACATTAAATACCTACTGTACTTAAATCTATTTGAAAAGATATTAGTCTGTTATTTTTCCAATTCTAAAGACATCGAGAAATTTTTTTATTCAAGCATTCAGTTACAATCATATTAAACAGTTTTATTTTTTAAAAAAGGTCCAAATAACTAATATTTTAAGCCAATAAACATCACATGATCACCATTTCTTATGCTTGCCTATAACACAAGCTTTTAGCATCCATTGATTACTCTAGCTGTGTGTTGCAATACATATAGTGAGTTTTGCCTGTTTTAATAACTAATATTTTGTTATGAACAGAACATATTTTTTTCATAACTTATAGGTTTCTTAAGTTATAGGAATATGTAGGCTTTTTTTAATCTTCCATTCTTTTTTCTTAAAAGTTATTGATTGAGAAATATGAAAAGATACTTTTTCTTCCAATAAATTTTTTTTCCAGTCAGTATTCAATTTATATCACTTCACATTTTTCATTCATATTGCAAGGCTTTTTAAAACCTCTATAACCTCTATTAGTAATCTGTGAGTAAATGGTCTATTTTTGCTGAAATACATTTAGCATTTTGTTAATTTAATGTACAAAATAACAATTTTATATACACATAATTTAGTTGCATTAGTTCAGGGGTCCCCAACCCTATGCCTGCGGGCACCATGGCGCCCTCAGACCATTTTACGTGTGCCCGCCGCTATCCAAACACGATAAAAAATTATTTATATGATACAAATAAATTTTATTTTTAAAATTTCTTATAAATTATTGTATTATATATTGTAATCAAATTGTAGGGCATATTATACTTTTACAGCGTAAAAATATAAACGTTAATTGTATGTTAAAATTTTATTTTTGAAATAAATATTTTTTTGTACATTACGTGTATTATTAACAATATCCGACTATAAATTTACATTGAAAAAATAAATGGTGCTCGCCATCTGGTTGAAAAAAATAAATGATGCCCGCCACCTGGCCGATATTATAGAATGTGCTCTTAAGTGCAAAAAGGTTGGGGACCTCTGCATTAGTTATTTCACTCTGATCAAATATCCTGGCTTTTAATTTGTTAAAAGCAACAGTAGTACATAAACACATCTTTATAATTCAAAAAGTTATCAATATATTTAAATTGATGTATAATTTCAAGTTGATAATCATCCAAGTTAGAAGATGTTGAGTTTTTTTCCTTTCATCACTTGCTAATAAAGAGCTCTATTTTTTTTTAATATTAATTACTAAATTCTTTATATGTTGCATTAAACATTAAAAATCTTCTGTAAATTGTTCTTTGAACTAGAAAGAGTAGCAGTTATCAAAGTAATATAAACCCAGAATCCAAGAAGTAATAAATTTCTTATTTTTGTTTTTATCAATTCATACTAACCTCATCTTGATTCTTGATTGATTAAGCTGCCTACAAACAGTTCTAAAGACCACTGTCACAAAAATCAGAAACAATCTTAGAAAAAGTATATATCTTTGATTATATACACCAGTCATAAAGTCAAGTAATAAAACCATTTAAGGATACTAATGAGATAACCAAAAAACAAAACATGTCAATATCAAATAGTAATAATGAGCAAATGTCTACTCAGACAAATTTGAAATGTAATTTATATGTTATATCAATCAATTTTTTCGTTTTGCTATATAAAATTATAATGTGAAAAAATAAATGACCAAAATGTTTTCCTCAGATTCTCACAAATAAAAATATATACATAAAATAGTGTTCTTGTAAAGACATGGATAAATGAAATGAAATAAATGAAATAGATATAGAAAAAAATTGGGATTATAATGTCTGCAAAGAAGTTGAAAATACTTCCATTAATAATTGAGCAACAACCAACGATGATCATTATCAGCTATGTTTAAATGAATCTGATCGATTCCAATTTCAGAAATAGAAAAAAAAAGGATCAAAAAGATAAAGAAAAAGGATTAATCTAAATGATTGAAAACAGTAATATAAAAGAAAGCAAACTGAGAAATAGAATATATATGATTAGTTTCTTTATTAATTATTTTACTTTTAAATACATATCATATAATTCAAATACATATCATATAATATTTAAATTCAGAAATTAAGTAAAGTTAGTAAATAAAAAATTGAAGTAAAGAGAAAAATATTCTAAGAATAACATAAAGAATTATTAAAAAAAAAAAAAAGACTTGAATTAAAATCATGTTGGTAATGTTATTACAATAATAAATAACTGAAGATGGACTGTATAAAAAAATTAAACGATTATTATAATGAATAATGAAAATTTTTCTAATGATCACACTTTAATCATTTTTCAACTTTTCTTCAGCTAAATGAACCCTTGTCTATCATATCTTATCAAAAATATGATATATTAAGAAAAAAAAGTTTGCTATAAAATATTTTATTTTTGGCCAAAGTTACACACACACACACACATATATATATATATATATAATCAAAGTACTAAATAAATACTATAATTGGTTGCTCAGGAGATATGTGATGATCAAGCACATGATTGGCAGATTTAAACATTTAATAGTTTTGTTCAGTCCTATTGTACTGAGATTATGCTATGGAAGTGAGAATTTATCCTAGAGCTTTTAGCTTTGACTTCATTACCATAACATTGTATTAACACCATGTTGAACATACTAATATGTCTAATCAAATTACTACATTTTTGGAAACAAAATCTATAAATGCATTATATTTGCAATTAAAATAAAAAATATACTTGTAATGCAAACTATTATTATAATAATTATCTAATCACAAACAAATACTAGTCAACAATAACAACAAAAAGATTAATTATAAATTTTTAATATTAACGTAATGAACTGAAAGTTGTGATAGTAAATTAAAATAGGCAATTTTAAATTCAATATATTATACACCCATAAATATCTCTTTAAACATGTATATTGAAAATAACATTTTAAAGTCAATTTTGTTCCAAAATAAAATTTAGAATTCATTGTTCAATTCTATAATAGCAAGAAGTGCAGAATTTAGAATAACACCTTTCTATTGGGAAATTAATTATTGGATAAAATGTGAAGTGTATTCTAACTGCAGTAGAATATCACAAATAGTAGCAGTAAAATCTGAACCAATATGATTAATTTAGCTCTAAATTAAGGCATTAGGAAAATTTATGTCGTATCAAAAATATTAGTGCTGCTTAAACCTGCTACCCTTTTCAATCTTTTTTGTCCATAAACAACTTTTTTCTTATATATTTATTTTTCTTGCTTCCACAAATATGCTACAATTTCTCTATTCTATATTTTTCCAATTCAATTTCTCTTCCATTTTCTCTTCATTTACTTTTTCTAATATATCCTTATTGCAAAATTATAACTTTTAAATCTATTTCTTCAAATTCACAATTTAAAGACCTTCAATCATTTTACACCTAATTTTTTAAGTCTTTATCAATATAAAGCCACAATCCAAAGTAAGTGTTAAACAAGCCTTTTGTTTTTAATTTTTGAACTTTAATAACCTATAAAATTGCATCCATATCACCAAATATATGAGTTTAGCTAGAGAATTTTAATTATTATATTAATTCTTGAATCATTGAATTTCTTGCTAGTTTTTTTATTTTTTATCCAATAACAGAAAATATAGCTACTTGTAGACACAAATCTTGAGATAAATTTTTATCTAAAATAAGAAAACTGAACTTTGATATATCTTATGGGAATTTTAATCCAGTATTAAGCTATTGAAATATACATCAGTATTAGATCAATCAAAATATCATGACACATTTATTCTTTAAAGGTATGTGAAATCTTTGAAAAAATTAACAGCTATAATAAACTTAATAGTGAATAATTTATAATGAATTCTTTTAAAGATTCAGACAAAATATTTATATTCTTACATAATATCAAATATTTAGACATAACAGAATGAAAATAAACTATTAGTTAAATTAGAGTTAAATCTGATATTCTTCTGATATTGCTGGAACCAAAGTTGTAAAATTCAGAATGTAAGAAAAAAAACAATGCAGTCTTAATTTAGTTTCCAACAAATGTTTCAGTCATAAATATTAGTTATCCATGCTTGAAAGTAATACAGGCCTGAACTGAAAATAAATGTGTACTAAAGATATGAACCTGTTCCTGGTTTTTTTTTTTTTAGAAGTTGAAAAATCTCATAAAATAAAGTTTAAAAATGGATTTATATATGTATTAAAACTGCATAAAATGGTTATGACCATATTAAAGATTATGAAGGTGCACCAATAATTTTTCACTAGTAGTAATAAAAATTTTACATTTGGCTTTAACTAGAAAGTTATATGTTTTGATATTATTGGTATTTTAAATATCTGAGATTTATACTTTCACTTCAATAAAAATAATAGATTAAATCAAGTGCTAACTGAAAAGAAAAAACTTTTCTTAAGCTGTGTATTAGCACATGATCTAATCTAATAATTGAAATGTAAAAAAGAGTCTACATTGAAATAATTCAGAGCTTCATCAATATCAGATCAAAAAAAGAATTTTAAGAGTATTGTTATAATGTAAGCCTGATTTTTTTTTTTATGCAGCAAAAAAAAAAAAAAAAACAAGTTTAAAATCAATTAGCCCCAATTAATTATATAAAAAAAAGTTTTTAATAAAAAATGAAAGCAATTTACATGAGATAATGTTCATTACAAGATATTATTTTCAGGTCATTTTCAAAATTGATTAAATGATAATAATTATATAGGCAAATAAAGCTTGTAAGAATTGAATGGTTTTAATTTAGAAAAAATCAGAATGCTGACAAAGTCTTCAGCCATCAAGGGTGGTGGTATTACACTACCGTTTTTTAAAAATTTGGCAATAAATATATCAATTACTATTTTGTTAATGTTATTGTTGTACTCAGTCATTGATATACCAATAAACATGGTGTTGATTGGCAGTAAAACAAAACAGGAAATTAATATTTTAGTCACAAACTTTTATAAGCAACAAACATTTAATTTTAATGATGTGTCATTTCTAGAAAACCATTTTCACTATATAGTTTCCACTTTTAATTTGAATATAATGGAACTAATATTGTACCCACATTTTCTTTCTTAAAGATTTAATTTCATTATAAGAGAATAATCCTTATGGATTTTATAATATAAGGAAACAATATTTTCAATATTTCTGATTCATTAGAAAATGGGGCTACAAGATCTATTTTTATTAATTCATGGCTATTAAGACTACTCATTCATTAACAACAATTTAAGAATTTAGATGTTCTAGTTGTTACCTAAACTAAAACTCACATTGGAAGTGATGATACATTCTATATCATTCTATTCTGTAGTTTTCTATATAATATAAAAATCATAGACATCAGACAATATTATCAAAAAAATCTAGATACTCCTTATTGATGAAGATAAATAACTGATAACTTGTGTATGACATGATGTAAAATAGCTTCTCTTTAATTGAAATCAAAAATTACTATACACAAAACATATGTTCATAAATCCTATTAGCCGAATTAATATTTCCTTCCTTTAAAATCATTATATAGCACAATAAACTCATCTATTTCTTACTCTTTACTACAAAATCATCTTTATATCCTTAATTCATTTTTTTTCCTTTTTCTATTTCATTTTAATACAAGTTGCTTCATTAGTTTCACTATCCTATTTTTACTTTATCATTTTTTAAAATAAAAACTCCAATAAAAAAAAATCATAAAATCTCTATTTCTTGTTCTTTTTATCTTTAAATTTCTCCCATTTTCCATATAATTTATCTTGTTCTTCTTTTAATATTCTATACTCTAAAATGAAATGTTCAATACTCTCTCTACCATTTCCATATAAATTATATCTGTAGACCAAATTTTATTTTGCCTTTTCCTGGTATTTAAGGCTCCTGCCTCTGCATAAATATCATCATAGATCCTTTCATACCTTATATATATATATATATATATTCCACCTTTATTGTTAAAAGGAGGTTGCCTTGATAACAGTTTGAGATTGTTGATTATTATCTATATTGGGATTATCTAAGTATTGACTAGTTTCTAATGGTTATATATATATATGTATGTGTGTGTTTGCGAAATAGAAATAATGCATAACATTAGCTGAAATCTATATAAAATATTTGAAAGGCCCAATAATTATATTACTTGTCACATTCCTCCTTTAAATAAAGAATAGCCTGAATTTTAAGGGGGGAGTGTTGCTGAAACAATATAGTTATGGAACATTTCAAATATATATATATATATCTTCAAACTATTTTTTTAAAAATAATTCTAGTCATTTTTAATAATTATATTTATTTGTTTCTAATCAAATTATCTATTTTATTTTGCCATCTCTTAATATATTCTCTACATATTTATTCCATTTCTAATATAAATACACAGAAATAAATTGTCTATTAACTTTGCATATTTCTTGTCCAATGTGTATCCAATTAAACACTATTTTTACTAATATTTTTCATTCGTAAGTTGTAACCTGCTAAACATTTTATTTGTTTATAATTTCTCTCATTAAAAAAGAAATCAACCATATTTGAATATCTATCTACTTTTTTTTTTTGTATTTTAATCTAAAAAATTTTGCCACTTGCTGATCATTGATTAAGCATACTTTCATATATGGCTCTGCAGTAGAATAAATGAATGGATATACATTTTTCAAGATTGATATGATAAAATATTTTAGTCGAAACGCTGCATTAAAGAACTAACAAGATCTTTGTTCAGGATAATGCAGCATTAAATATCTCAAGAGAACTCTCATTTCAGAATCACTGTTTATGTTTATATAATTGTTTACTATTCACTTCTTTAAATCTTTTCTTGTTATTTCTACCGAACTTGTATAGTGTTAATGGTAACAAAAATTCGTGAGGATATTTATACAAATTGCAAAATATATCCAATTTAAAGCTAAACTTATTTATATTTTTGATTATTTCTGTAATAGTTATTAATGCCAGGAAGTCATTTAAAATCATCAATAATTTATCTTCAACTAACAATAAAATATATAGAATGATAAATTAAGAAGAAGGATTGTATAGAGAGAGAAACAATATATTTTAGCGATATATATATTCGAATAGCTTTATTGCTCGAGAGTTCATAAGAAATTTGAGCGCCAGAAATATCAGTACCGGAATCGCTCCTAGAACTCCATATTATAAAGTCTGACACTCCATCAATAGGCTAAACTTTAGCTCCGATCTTTTAGGAATATAGGCGCTCGTAACAATAAACATCCACTCGTAAACGAATATGGTCAATTCTAACTCCAAGAGAAAAAGGAGGAAAGGGGGGAGAACTACTCTAGAAATGAGTTTTGCAATGATTATATAATCTATAATCCGTGAACCACAAATATGTGCTGATTCATTTTTCTATTTACTTGATATTTTACGTTGTTATCTTAATTTCTTCATCTCAAAACTTTTCTTTCTGAAATACTTCAACACCATGTCTAACTGTAGCTCTCCAATGTATTCTATTCTCTGCCATATATTCCGAACGGAAACAAGTGACATCGCATTTCTTTAGAATTTCTTTGAGATAATCCTTATAACATAGACGGGATCTATTTCTCCCACGAAAACCACGCTCAAGTTTTAACCACCTACACTATGTAAACATATATAAATAAATAAACACGGTCAAAATATGTAAAATAAATAATAGTCTAAAATGAATTAAAGCAAAACAAATATTTAAATATTATTAACTTAGTTCGTCTACTACAAGTCTAAAGCTTTGCATAGATTTGCATGATCTTCAAGATTGCCTCCGAATATTAAAACAAAATAATTTCCAATATTCTTAAATGTCATTAATTTATTTTAATTAGTTCGTTCATATACAAAAAGTCCTTAGTGGTGATAGAATATCGGAAGTTTGTATGAATTGTTTTAAATATTTGTTTTGTTTAATTTATAGTTGATGTTATTTATTATATATGTGTGTGCATTAAAACAAATAATTATGCTTTATCTATATATTGAAAATAGTTATTTTCAAATCAACGTATCTGTTTTTTAATGAAGTGTATATGTATGCGTATGTGTTTGATTTTCCTTTAAAAAGATATATAAGTAAAATATATTTTAAGATTGTAATTTCGATAACTCATTTATAAAATTGTTTTAAAATTGTAATAAGCCGGACGGTCACACTTTCACTACGCATTAACAAGTAAATGCTTCTCTTTTCCGCCTGATTTATGAGTAACAAATGAATGAACTCACTAATAAATGCTAAAAATCTATAATCATACCAAATAATCATTTAGCCATTGGCTAAAATGGCGACATTTCATTCGTTCCACTAGTCTTTTCCAAAACTGCAAAATGATTATAATGAGAATGGAGACTGACCTTTTTCTGCAAAAGTCAGTAAAAATTTGCAAATTAATTTCATGGCGAGGAAATTTGGTCCCATGCATGAACTTAAGCAATCGGCAAATGGGAAAAGGATAATTATATCGCCGACAGCATGTCCGAAATAGGTAGACAATGGAGAATCACGTTTGGCGACAGTCGTTCTGCAATAAGACCTTGTATTGCATCTTTTGAATGCATGTTAATGAGCGTAACTGGAAAAAAAAAAAAAAAAACTGAATAAATATGGAAGGATGTTGCCCTATTAAAATAAGGCTTAATTGCGTCTATATGGAGACAATCTTTCATTTAGCGTTCTATAATAAATCCAACTCTTCTAATCCAAAAAAAAAAAAACAACAGACACTTCATTGGAAGCCAACTTTAAATTTGATTTTTAAAAACTAATTTAAATAATTTAAAATCTACTCATCAAAGTTGCTTTGTAAATAAGCATTGATCAATTTTTTTTTTTTTTTACATCACTCAATTTCTTCAATAGACTTGGTAATTTGTAAACTATTTTCAATATGTGATGCTTGAATACTTTCTCTTTTATAATTGCAAAAACAACGTAAGTATAATGAACAATAAATTTTCTATTATATGTTTATACATATAAAAATTTCATTATTTTTTTACAATGTAGATCTAAATATTAGATATCAGAATATATTATGTTAAGCGGTGGGAAAAAACTATCTAGCAAATTCATATAATATGTACTTGCTAATAACCATGGCATCGTTTATTATTAAATTCTTTTTTATATCTCTTAAGTCTTAATGTGCAATAGAAAAATTATAGGCAATCATAACACACACATATTATATTATACCTGTGTAAGTGTAAAAAGTTGTTTTTTTTTTGTAGTATTTTTAACGTATTAGACATTTATTATCTAAGATTCCAATCCAAGTTTCAGATGAAATTGAAAATTTATTAAGTAACTAAAAAATGGTATTTGAAAAGAGAATTAAATAATAAAAAGAATCCCTCATCATACCATTATTCATTCAATAATGTTTATTTCTTCATTATTTCGCAATACTTGCGAAAAGGTGCTGGGAAAGCTAAACACTTTTGTCAAGCGTTGTTAGCCGAGAGGTCATCGCAGCCGCTTGCAAGCGAGTAGTTGGTTGCAGACGGTTATGGGTTCGCGTCCCGGCCGATGCTATGACATATGGGAAAGCTAAACACTTTTCCTGCAGTAGGATATTTAAGACTGTTATTGGATATGCATATAATATATACTAAATAATTTTTGGAAGGCAGGCTGTTAATTCTAAAGATTTCTAGAAATGAGCATTGTGAACAAACAGAAATTATATAATCATGAGCATTAGTTGGTCATTACATGCCATATATTCCTAAACAATAACAATCTCAATCTGTAACCAAGGCAACCTCCTATTTACAGTAAAGGTTATCTATCCTCAACTTGATTAAAGAAAGTGAGATTATTAATTCCAACAAATGTAAGTAAATCTCATTAAACAGACAAATATAACCTATTTTCAAAGCAGACTAATAAATAGTCAATTATAACTTTCAACTTCCACTAAAATTATGCATTATTTAAATAATAATGTCCAAGGCTAGATAGGTTTAGAAAGGTAAATACATGAAAGCAATCAATACTTAAACAATCAAAAATTTTACTCTATAGTCAAATCAATCTTTTTACAATAAAGTTGGATACCCACCTTTATCTATGGTCCAATATGTTTATATAGATACTAAAGATTGCACCTTGACTAAATAGAGTGAGATTATTAATTCAATAAAGTTTAAATAAACCTCATTAAACAGAAAAACATATCTTGTTCTAAAACAGACTAACAAATAATCAATTATAATTTTCAAATTCCATTGAAACTATGTAGGTCAGCAATCAATGGCACACATATCAGATATTGCACATAAAATGATTTTCAGTGGCATGCTGATTGAATTAGAATATATTAAAAATTATCATTATAAAATTATGTAAAAATTACAATGCAAGCATTCACATAATTTACATTTTGCATATATAATGTGTATATAACCAAAAGTAAAAGTAGCATATGAACATTCTGGTTGAAGTTCCATACTATATTAAAACTATAAATAAAAACATTAGTTAAAGTTTCAATTTGAATGCAAGAGCATTAGTAAAAACTTAACCTCAATTCATAGCAATCAAATTTGTCAAGATTTTCAATTATTAAAAAATATTGTACTTACCTAATAAAAGTAATCACAAACTGAAATAGTTCTAATAAAACCTTTTTAAAAAACTTAGGTAGAGTAGAAAAAAGCAAACAAATGCAAAGCAATGATGCAAACAGTGAATTCACAATTAGCTGATCTGTACAACACACATTGATTAAAAACACACTATGCCACTGCTCTTTCTAGCTTGAATAAATTATATCTATATTTTTATTGCAGTCTGCACTCCTATCTAAGTTGTGTGCATAAAGATGATAATTCAGAAATAGAAACTATCAAAGAGTTTAAAATTATTTGCATGAAATGAAAATGTTGAAAATTATTACATTTTTTTTACTAAGAAAATAGCCATACAGGACATATCTGATATTTTAAGTAATTAGTTACTTTCAAATGGACTATTAGCAAAAGAAATAGAAGATAATGTCATTGTAAATGCATTATTTCCAAAATGCTTCAAATTTTATTTATTTTACAGTAATCTTTAATAAATAAAAAAAAAGAAGAAGAAATTAAAATCAAATCATCAAAAACCTAAGCCTAAAAACTTGGAAAAAGTGACTGAAATTTTTTAATAATAACAAAAAAAAAAAAGAAGAATGTACATGTAAATTACACAGTATCACTAATTCTTAGTGTATGTGTGTGTGTGTGTGTGTGGGGGGGTTAAACCAAAAAATAAAAGATAATAAAAGTTAGCCATGGAAATATATTTTAACAATTATTAAAATACTGCAAATTAGGATTTAAAATAACTGTTCCTATAATAAATTATGTTATTCAACTATGAGTAATTTTCTTTTTTTCTAAGCTAATATAGTACATGACTGTTAATGAAAATATCTACAGAAAATGTACTTTTTAAAAAAATATTCAGCTTTATTACTGCCTAGCATGTTTTTTATATAACCTATATATCATATTGATGGCTTATAGTTGAAAATTAAAGATATAATACAAAATGTATTATCTCTTCCTTTAAAACATACATACAAATTAAATACAGATAACATCAATTCTTCACCTTCAGCAGACAAAAAATACTTTATAATAACTTTTAAATAAAAATTATATTCTACTCCAGAACAATGATAATCTTACATCAAAGATCTTTGATAAACAAAACTTCAAATAAAAGGATTTGATAAATAATAAATTATATCAAAAGCAGATTTGATGTTTGTAGCAATTCACCTCATGCATTCTGTTGATGTACTTCTTGTATTGGGCTTGCCATTAAAAATCAAGAGAAGCAACATAAGACCTAATAAAATCATTAAATGGAAGAAAAAGAGTACATCAAAATTAAACAATATTTTATAAAGGAAGAGGAATTTTCCATAATTATGTGATAGGATCATTATTACTCTCAGCAGTGATAACCTATTATTAACAAAATCTTCTCCCATAATTCTGACAAAGATTTATCATAAGATTTTTCCATAATCCAATAAATCTTTTCATTTTACTTGTCACTTTAAAGGAGGACTTTTCCAAAGATGCTTTTTATTTCTAGATTGTCAGTCAATAATTCTTTTAATCCATTATATTTTCAATTTTTTTTCTAATGCCTATTTTGTTTTCATTTAATCTTTTTACATTTTATTTCATCATTATTATCATTAGCAATTACTCATAAGCAAGTTTGATTATTTTTAAATGAAACAAAAAAAGACAAAAAAATATGTTAGATCTTTTCAATTTCTACAACTATGTCATACAATAACATCAATCTGGGATTAAAATTTATTCATTTCTTTATCTTTTCTAAAAATATTTTCATATTACTGGATTCTTTTAATCTGTTTTCTTTTAAAATTCAGAATCTATTACATTTCATAACCATAATATAAAATAGACAAGACACACTGATTAAAAGTTTTCTTTTAAAACATAGGGTCATGATTTTTTTAAATGTACTATTAAGTCTATTTAATACATTCTTAGTAATTTTATTTCTATTTATTTATATACGTCATTAATACTAATTGAAATAGCAAAACATCCTATTCTTTTTTTCATCGAACATGTTATCAGACAATATAAATTTGTTAAATACTATTTTAATTGTAATATAATTCATTATTTCCTCAAACAAATCATCAAACAATAGATTAATGCATATCTTAAATAATAAATTTATAAAACACCTCTCCGCCATTAATACATTGATGTTCCTGTATAACACCAGGGAGATTATTGCTAAGGTATTTTTTTTTAAAGTCATTAATCCAATGACTACTATCTTCATATAAACTTCTATAAGAATCAGTGTGTTTATGCATTAAATATAGGAACATTTCAACAATTTTGACCACAGGAAAATGTCATAAATTTGATTAATTTATGTTAGAAATATTTTTTCATGTGTATTTGGATAGACACCTATATGATAAAAAAAAAAAATTCACCTCCATATGTAAAAATTATAAATTTGTTAAAAAAAAAAAAAAAAGGGCAAAAAAAAAAAAAAACAAGAAATAAATGAACTGCTTGATTAGAAATTTACTTTTTTAAAAAAGTAAGCTTCTTTTATATTGTATTTACATGATTTTTTTCATTATTATTAACAGATACATCATTTTAAAAAATAAAATACCTTATTTTTTATTTTATATCTATCATCAGTAACAGTGACTTGAAAATTAGTATGACCATTACAGCTCTAAGAAATTGATATTAATAATTTGTTAAAGATAAGTTTTGGGATGATTATATAAACTAATCAGTGAAACAGAAATTTATCCATATATAAAAAAATTGTTGGTTATTATTTTCTTTATTTACTGTTTGCTATACTGACTTAAATTTTCTGCAACAAACTTTTTTTTTCTGAAACTCTTCAACTTTTGTTAATTGTAACAATCATATTTTTACAATAACTGATTTTTTAGTGTATTTCTGATATAATCTTTAAATGCGGTTTACCTATTTCATGCAAATATTTCTCAAATTCAACATAAAATATTTTTTAGGAAGTTTGCTGTTGTTTATTCATTGTACATGTCCAATTCATTGCAAAATATGATATTATAATAGTAGATGATTCAGCATAATATCAACAAACTGAAGAATATGTTAATTGATATTATGTTTTTGCCATTATATTTTTAGAATTTTAATAAACATCTTTGAATGAACAATTTTTTATAATTATATTCATGGGGAGTAAAAATCTCATTTTCATACATTAAATTGGATAAAATAACAGTTTTGATATTTTATGTGATGTTTAGTTAATTGTAGTAGTTATATTTCAAATGGTTTGAACAGTAGCACAGTGAAAATTATATTTTAATATCTAAGTTCATTCAATTTTTTAAAAAAACTATCAAGATATTTAATTTGCCTCACATTCTTGATCATCCAAACTAAAAGTTATTTAAGATTTTTCTTTCATCACTATTTGACAAAAATAAAAAGTTTTATCAACATTATTTACTAAATTAAAGTCTTCATATATTGCATTCCAAACATTACTATGTAAATTGTCTTTTAAATCGGAAAATATAATATAATCATCAGCATACAATAAAGCCAGAAATCAAGAAGCTGAAGTTTTTTTGATTTGATTCAAATTAAAATTCCACTATCAAAATCTGTCTCCCATATTTTGATCCTTGATTCATGAAGCAACTTATATACTGTTCTAAAGACTATTTAACTGAAAATAAAGTTGGAACAACTATATGTATATATATATATTTGTCTATCACCAATTTCATTTCAAATGCTTCATATTTTTTTATCTGTAGTAACAACATTTCATCTCATTCTATAATACAGAATCTGTAGAGTATGAATAAATTCAGGTGGACAAACAATTAATTTCAAATAATTCCAGGGACCTATTTTACCATAACTAGATCAATATAAGCAATATGTAAATATTTTTTTGTTCTCTATATCTTTCTGTATTTGCCTGGCAACAAAAATTATGTCTATAGCGTTTCTTGATTATTTTTTTTTTTGAAATCTCAATTGACTTTCTGATAACCATTCATCCATGACTGGTAATAATCTAGACAATACAATCCTTGAAAACATCTTTACTGGTATTCAATGATTATTTCTTCAGTTTCCACTATTACTTTGTTTTTTAAAATTAGAACAATAGAAGCATCCTTAAGACCAGATGGCACAACTTTATTACATATAAGATTTTTTTTTTTTTTTAAAAAAGACTTGTAATTGTCATAAAACTAAAGTTTCTAAACTTTATAAAAACCGACTTGGTATATTGTGTGAGTCAGTTTAGGTTCAAAATATTAGGATTTTTATTTAACTTTATTTTTAGTTTAAAAAAGTAAAAGGTAAGTTGCTAAATGCATAGGTACATTATTTCCCGTTTTGATTCCTAATCCTCATTGATGAAGACAAAAAAACTAATGTGAGGCTCGAAATTTCATAGTACTACATCATCCAGTATATAGCATTTATTTGCTTACAATGGAGAGCTCTAGAGTAGGCTGAAGAGAACTTCTGGCCTTGATGACACAAATTTATGAGTCTATATTTCCCCCAAAAAAACCAAACAATTCCGATATTTTTGAAAGTAATATATTATTATTTCTATACTGTATTACTATATAAATAGCAACATTTTAGAAAGACCGTATTTATTATATTTGAACTATAATAGAAAAGTACATTAGAAATATATTTATATTAAAATAACTAATTAATAAATGGCATTTTTAACCATTAACAAAACTAATAATAATTTTGATTATTTCTGCTTTATGCAGAATGACAGCAATTTATAATCCGTACTTTGACTTTTCAATAACTCTTATCAAATTGAAAATATTGATTTTCAAATCAATATTATTCATATTTGTAAATAAAATTTTTGAAACCTTTAGTATTTTTGTCAAAAGATCTTTATTAATTAAAATAAATTTCCGTACCTTTGTGTTGGCCGAATTCTGAAAAATTTAAATTTGTCAGCATTTAGCAAACAATCAAAAAAAATTTTTTTTACTATAATTTATCTTGCATTTTAATGATCTAAGAGCTTATTAAAATTTATAATGTAATTGTGATATTGAGAAGTTGGGAATAGTAAGTAACTGCGAATTTTATTCCGCAAACAATGTGTTATTGCTTAATCGCAGAACACATTGCCTACTTATTCTGCCTGCTCTCAAACAGAACGTGTAGATACATTATCTAAAGACAAATAATACTCTGTTTATTGATATTAGTTATGCAATATCTAATTTCACAAAAAATTTTAAAAACTTTTAAATTTATCAAACTCAAAAAAATATGACCGAGTTCAGATAGTTTTTAATCGAATAAATTTTTTGTTTTTTTTCACTTCATATATTGTGGTATTAAAATAGTTTTTAATCGACCCCAATAATATATAAAATTTGCAACACTTTTTTAATTAATTGTCCATTTGTTTCAATAGGAGTAGCTACCTCAGGTCTTCTGCCTTACAATTATTTTTTTAGAAAATCTGGCTATAAATATTGTTACGCAAAATACTCCAGAACTTCCTATTAGAAATTGTAAGGGCACGTTATAATAATATACTCACTCAAATCTCCGACTTCGTCATTAAAATAAATTACAAGATTAAAAACAACAGCAATATTCTTAATTTAAAAATCAGATATTAGATTAAAAAATAAACAATGATTTTAAATAAGGTCGAGAATACCACCTCCCTCCACTGATATAGAACTTAATGTAATTTAGAAGGAATTTGAACTCAGACTTTCAAGCTCTCTACAGCTATCTATTTCATCTTATACAACCAACATATATAATGATATGCATGTGAAAAAAATAAATGATCTTCAATGCACATATTTCGTACAGAGCCAGCCCTCATCAGTTGATCCAGATCCTCATCTTCCATATATATATAAATCTGTGCTCGATTTTTATTAAGATACCATATTTTAATGGATAGGCTTCAATGTTCTTCATTCTCCAACTCTTCAGCCATCCATATCATTGAAATATGATAATGGGACATTCAAAGCCCTTGCTGATGTCAATATTGTAGTCACATTCATGTTGACTTTAAGTCACTCTGACCCTTTATGTATAGGACCTTAAATGTCCATGGCACAATACAGGATTGAATATGTAATATTTAAATAGTATACTGTATTATCTATACTGAAATTAATTTAGAAAACATTTGAACTCAGACTTTCAAGCTCCCTATAACTATCTACTCCATCTTATACAACTGATATGCATGACCACATATATGTCAAAAAGATAAATGATTTCCAATATACATATTTCATGCTGAACCAGCTCTCACCAGTTGGGCCAGATCATTATCCCCCCCCCCATATATATATATATATATATATAATATATATATATATATATATATATATATATATATATATATATATATATATATATATATATATAAGCTCAGTTAATATTAAGATAGCAAACCTTCATACTTTAATGGACAGGCTTCAATCTTCTCCAACTCTTCAGCTATTCATATCAATGAATATCTGATGCTGGAACAATCCAAGCCTTTTTTAATGACAATGATTATCTCAACCAATTGATAAATGCTGGTTCAGCATGAAACATGTATATTGGAGATCATTTATCTTTTTTCACATGTATGTGGTTATGTGTCTCACTTGTATAAAATGGAGTAGATAACTATAGTAGCTTGAAAGTCTGAGGTCAAATCCTTTCTAAATTACATTAATTCCAGTATAGACAATACAGTAAACTTGTATTTAAATATTACATATTCAGTATATATTATGCCCATCCCTCTTATCTGTATTTAAATGGACATATTAAGGTCTTATACACAAAGAATCAGAGTGACTTAAAGTCAACATGGGTATTACAACAATATTGGCACCAACAAGAGCTCTGTGTATTCCATCATCAGATTTTTAATGATATGTATGGCTGAAAAATTGGACTGTGGAGAAGATTAAAACTTGTCTATTGTATGAAGATTTGATATCTTAATATAAACTGAGCACTGATTATATATGTGTGTGGAAGATGATGATCTGGACTAACTGATGAGTGCTGGTTCAGCATGAAATATGTATATTGAAGATTATTTATCTTTTTCACATGTATGTGGTCATGTGTTTCGGTTGTATGAATGGATTAGATAGCTATAGAGCGCTTGAAAATCTGAGTTCAAATTCCTTCTAAATCATATTAATTTAAGTATAGACAATACAATATACAGTAAATATTGGTATAGAATCTTCAAGTGATAATAGAAATAAAGAAATATAAAATGGATTACAGTATTTACAGCATGTGAAAAGTTTCTCTCAATTTCAATGAAAAAAAAAGATCATAGGGATAATTGCGAAAAATAAAAATAATTTTCTGAATATCACGTAACTAATATAAAATTAAATCAAATTTAACACTTCTACTCCATCTCTGAATGAGAACATTTGACAAAATAATTTTATTTAATATACAAATAAGAATAGCCAGAGTGACAATTTTAATTAAGATGAAATAATTTATTAATAAATTTCAATGTTTTATCCCTAAATGTTAACATTGTCATTATACTATTCACTACTTAATTATACGATGTAACAATTACAAAAGGGAAAGAGATAAGCCACATAAAATTTAGTAAAAAAAAAATTATTTTGGAAATAGATCTTAACTATGCCTTTAAAATTAACTCATTATTGTCAAGCATTGGTGGTCGAGAGGTCAGCGACAGCCACTTTACAAGCAGTTGTCCCGGTTAGCGGGCTCGCTTCCGGCTGATGCAATGATACATGAGAAAAAAAAAATTAACTCATTATTTGCATTATAGAATAAACTTTACAAAATATCTACTTCAAAGAGATTACATTTCTGGTCAAGATATAATTGATGGTATAAAAATACTCAAACATACATAAATTCTTCTCATATGGGCGAATAAAAATTACAGAATGTTTTTTTCAATCAATTACTAAAGATTGATTACACTCATTAAAAAAAAAATCGCAATATTTGAAGTAAAAAAGGCTCATCCCAAATGTATTCCAACACTTGAAAATATGAAGACAGTAATGTTCGGACTTGTTGCTAAAACATCTGTGAATAAACTACAATTCAAATATTGACTCTATTGTCATAGCTCACCATATATTTAAGAATAGACAAAGCAATTGAAGTGATATTAAAGATTAAGAGCCAATTATATGTTTAAAAATTATAAATTTAACAACTTTTTATTATTTTTGAGATGCGAGTTAAAGTATTTGATTGCCATATCTGGAATACTATAAATCGTCTATCTAGTGCAAGCCATAATTAGATATTTAATAAATCATAGTCTATTCATTAACAAGTACTTGAGAATATTTGAAACTTCTAAATCCAACAGAATACCTCATAGAAGAATTGTAGCATAATCATTTATAAATATCCTAAATAAAGCATCATGTGACTGTCATTTGTAATATAGGTAATTTTATTTTTCTGTTTGAGATGTATGCAATATTAAAAATAAAATTTAGCTAATGCAAAAAATGCAAGTTGATGTTGTAATGTTATCCTAAGTTGTAATATCATGTTTTTTGACATTGACCAACAAAAAATCAATTATTATAAGTGAAAAAAAGATTATAATCAATTTAGAAGGCGCCACTGATAATAAAAACTGTTATCTAAAGGATTGTCATAGTAATATATTCATTCAGACACCAGGTGACACCCCCCTCCCCAATTCTTATTAACTCTTTAATAACAAACTTGAAAATTAATTCAAGATCTTCCACTTTTCAGCCAATGACTTTAACCCGTAAAAAAACTGCACAGGATTTTTATTTTTATTTTTAAAAAGCTATAATTGCATATTTAAAAATTAGATTGCTTAACATAAATATTATTGATTTTCATATCCTGTATAGTTTAATGCTATGGATCCAACTCTATCATTTTCATGACTTAAACTTCTTAGGAATCCCCAAGTAATAAACAATTTAATTTTATTTTCCTATAAAATATTTCATATTAAAAAAATTAAACTCCAAAACATAAATAATTATTGTATTTTATTTAGAACAAAATGAAATTACCCCCCCCCCCCCGCCAATAGAGCTACTACTGGTAAAGAGTAAAGGTAAGAAAATGAGTTGTGAAACATTTTCTACAGCACAGTTATTGAGCAGAGAAGCATTTAAAATAAATATATTTCCAGTCAAGCATGGAACTTAAAATAACCTGCCTGATTTAGTGCAGTATAGATTGGTAGACTCTAGAGCTCAGTATCCATGGATTGCATCTAAATCTCTGTCATTTTTTGTGTAGAACTTCTTTAACTCCACTCAGCAATAAGCTATTTATTTATTTATTTTTTGTTCCATTCTATGTAGTGGTAGAGTGATGGATTCTAAAGCTCAAAGTCATAAATCACAGCTTTCTGTTAGCATTAGCACTCAAACTTCTTTATGAATTTCCAAGCAATCAATTATTCAATTATTTTTGTCTGCATGATTTAGTGCAGTGGTAGAAAGGTACTGTAAAACTAAAAGTTTATAGAGCTTGGCTTCATCTCTATCATGTCTGATGTTCAAACTTTTTATAAACCTCTGGACAATAAACCACTGATTATCTATTTATTTACAAAATTTGAATCAAAAAATTTAAGCTGGTATCAATAATCATTTTATTAACCAATCAATTAATTAGCTAAAATTTTTAGTAATCTATAATGGTCTCAAATAATTATATTTTTCCTCCATGATCTGTACATTGTACGTAAATAAAAGTGATACTGTCAGAATAATTATTTCCAACATGATTAATAATTGTTACTATAAGAATTATTATTAATATAGATAGTCATCATCAGTAAAAAACTTCTTAATTGATTACAACAAGATAAATTTGTTTTCATTCTGGTAATTAAAAGCAATATAGTTACAAAAGTTGTGCTCAGAATAGTGATGGCAACATAGGTAGTGGATAGTAAAATAACCTTCAGATATGAAATCATTTATGGGTCAGACTAAGAGCTATTGCTAGAATAGGATGTTGCCTCAGCAAACATTAGCTACTATTTCTAACATAGACTTTTCTGTATTCACCTTTCTATTATACATTTAATTATTTTAAAACATATATATATAATTTATATTCTCAAAGTTTATATTTTATTTGTATCATTATAAGGGATTTGAACACATACTTTCAAACCCTTTCAGCTATCAAATCTATCTCATACAAGTGATACACACATGTGAAAAAAAGTAAATAATCTCCAATATATATATTTCATGCTGAGTCATCACTTATCAGTTCATCCAGATCATCAACTCCGATATATATATATATATATTAAACGGAACTGCAGGGTACACCATACGACAATGCGAATATGACTCAGTGGTTGGATGATTTAAATACTATGTGTCAAATAACCTACACCAAGTCATATTCTAAATTTATGATTGACGGCACATTTGTGTGCATTAGATGTTACTGAATCAGGAATGGCATATATCAAAGGGAGCACATCTCACTACTGTCAGACCTAGGCCTTCGAATAGGATGCTAAAGATGTCACAATGAATTGCCCAGTTCAAAATCACATTTACTTTTAGTATGCTAACTCATAATTTACTTACAATATTTCAATATGACCTAGACTAATGCATATTCATTACATCTCCCTTTTTAGGCCCCATTACACCACAGAATTCAAACTCAGGGAGTTTTTGTAGTCAGCTCTCTTTAGGGATGAACTTACTCAATTATTAACCAAATATGCCTATATATAAGCATAGATATAGGAAAATACTGATGATGATCAATCATTTAGGAGAGCAATACATAATGATGATGATGATCATCAAACTTTTAATGGTGTAAATTCATGTGATGATGATGATCAAACATCTAGTGATATCAATGCACAATGATGATGGTGATGATCAAACAGAGATCAGATTGGTTTAAAACAACTTAATACGTTTATTAACAACACATATAATAAATATTTACAAACAAAAAATAATAAAATAAATAAATATTCGATTATCAAGAATGGTTTTCTATCATTTTGATGGCTTCACACAACAGAAACAAAATAATTTGAAGTACATTATATACAAAATTATATTATGTAATTCATTAAATATATACATTAAACATCACATGATCACCATCTCTATGCTAGCACATAACTATTGTATGGAGAGTTTTGCCTTTGTAAATATATAAATAAAACAAAACAAAAAAAAAGAAAAGCAAAATGAGAGTTTACTAATTCTAAAACTACCCCAATAATGTAATTATTAGAATGATATTTTTAGGTTAGGGTGAATATATTTATAACTATTTTTTTATATTTAAAAAACCATATATATATATAGCCCCACTTCCATCTATATGTGTGTGTAAGTCAAAGTAATAGTTAATGATAGATACGAACAAGACCATTTACACTAGTGGATTAATTGTGCACTCAAGAAATAAACAAAAAAAATTACAAGTAAATATTATTAAAACTTATTAGTAAATAAAATAGTTTTATTTGTCCTAAAGTTTTCCCTCAATGTTAAATATTTAAAAACCTTACTTGAGGTCTCCTTGATGGATCAATGTTGAATTTCCAGAGGAATTTGTAAATTTACTTTTATTAAAAATTATACATATTAATTGATTGTGATTCCTTTTTTTTTTTAAATATATCAACATATGATATTTTATCCATCCACTGATTCTACTTTTAAATTGCAGGTGATTGAATTTGAAAATGAATCTTGAATACACAATAAAAAAATTACAATACATAAACTTTTAAATATAAATGATAAAAGCAAAAAAAAAATATAATAATCACGTGAATCAAAAAAGAAAATATCTATATATATCCTGAGGAAAACAAGCATTTTATCTACAGTTAAGTGTTTATAAATTTAAATGTCAATCTCCATGTATAATGTTCCTGTTCACCAACTCTGTTAATATTCATATATTTCATGCTGCTTGGTTAAAAACCAACACATACAAATTATTTCTTCTGAACATATATAAATCCATTGAAGGTTGTTGTTCACCAGCATTTTGTAAATAGACATTTTGATGTAAACTTTTAAATGACATCAAAATTAGTTTTGGAACATACTACTGTACTGGTCTTTAAGCCCCCACACATTATAATGACCATTTTATCAATCACTATTAATTATCTTGTAGCTCCAATAGATATATGAAAATGGCTTAAAGAAACAATTAATTTTTAATATTTTCACATTTCTTTTTTTATTATTTCTATAATAATAAATTCCACCTTGCAGAATAAATTATGTCATTAGTTCATTTCTGCTAATTATAAATTGAAGTTTGAATTTCCATTTTCCTTCTATCCAAATTATAAACACTTTAGATTACTTTTAAAATATAGATATTAAGATTTTACTGTTATTAAATGCTGAACATTTACTTTTTTTTTAAAATGAAAAAATAAAAGACTTGTTATTTCTATGTCTTGACAGTTCTGTTGTTAAACCACAAGTGAAGTAAATGCTAGATTGTCTCATGCTAACTAAAACCTATTGTTACAACTTAATAATATATATATAAAACATTATTATTATTATTCTTATTATTATTATTATTATTATTATTATTATTATTATTATTATTATTATTATTATTATTATTATTATTATTATTATTATTATTATTATTATTATTATTATTATTATTATTATTATTATTATTATTATTATTATTATTATTTCAAATGTGATCACTTAGCAACAATTTTGACCTCATACCTATTTTGACCTTTGCTTATGTCTGTTCTATAAGTCAATCAATTAGTATTTAATTAATGATAAATAAAAGAAAAATAATTAATTTCTACAAATAGATAAGCATATTAGCTTATATGTATGTTTATATACATATATTGTACCAGTCGGAAAACCACCACCTCTACCTGAATGCAAGTCGGATCCAAACTCAGCTGAACCAAACAATTCAAACCCAAATCACCAGCTCAGATTAGTAGAAATCTAAATCGATGGCACAGTGCTATGTGCCAAGAAACTAGCTCAATGGTTGGTGGGAATTAGAGACCCCTGAACTGACACTAATATTGGATAACAAATTCTAAAGATAATTTTAAATCGAATCATATGTATATGTTCGAGTTGCCAACATAGACAGCGAGCATTAACATTAAAATAATTATTGAATAAGAGAATTAAGAACTAAGAAACCAAGTGTGTTTAGAAAATATTTAATAATAATAATTTGTTTTGTTTGAATTTTAAATAATGTTTATATTAATTAATTCTAGTCCTTAAACAAAGTTTATAATTATAATACGAATGGTGGTCCTTATTATATGCCAATGAATATGACGCAATATTTGAAAGTCTGTCTGTGCCCCCAACAAGAAAATAAAGGCAGATAAAGGTATTCATTTGTAAAGGACATTATTACTCTAATTTTACATGAAAGAATGTGAGATTTATTTTCACATTCACAAATCCATTCATGAAGAGCAAGATACATATTTAGGGCATAACTTTAATCTTTATTAGAAAACTAATTTACTTTGAGATAATTGAGAATTTGTTTGACTCTAATTGAAATCACTTCATCATGAATTATGAGCATGAAAATGGGCTACTGGAACAGAGAGGCAACGATGCTGGCGAATTATGAGCTATAAAATGAAATTGATAGACAATGGCTGGTCGATGATCTAAGTCCTATGGCGGCTTGCATTTCACAAGTCTTACTGCCCTTTAAGGAGAGGTGATTTAAAAATAGTATGGCAGCTTGTATTTGACAAGTTTTATGCCCTTTGAGTAGATGGAAACACGGGACAGCCAGGCCGAGTTGTAGCTACGAGCCTTTGGTGTTCCAAAGATAACATGAGCGGAGGAGGAAGTGCTTTCTTCCTCTATAATTAAAATGTCAGAAATATCATCACCGACAAGCCTGTGAAATGAATAATAGCCCTATGCCAGTAACATTGAAGATGATGACTTGATAGTCACCATTTGAAAATAAAACCCAATTATAGAATGCTCTACATGATGACTTGAGCAAATTAATTAAAATCAAACAAGCTTTTAACTACAACTATTTTAACGCATTATAAAATTATATTAATCATGCCCCAAATATCGTGCCCTTCCTGAATATGAATAGACAGTGAAAACAATTTGAATTAGAATATATTTAGTTGATTCCTTTATCGACCCGTTTTATAAAAACATTTTAGATTATACGTGAATAAATAAATATTAGTGAACACGAGAAAAAACATTTTAACATTAAATGAATATATAAACATTTGTAAATTAGATAGGAGTTGGGGACATAGGTGAGAAATGGAACTAATAATTTATTATTAGCCAATTATAAAAATAACAAACATTTAATAATTTCTTTATGACTCGATGATTAATAGAACGTATAAATTTAGTTCTAATGGGTGAGAAATACTATTAGAATTAATATATTATTATTTGCAAAGGCAAAGGAAACAAAGGAGAGATCATCAAGTCGAAAGATTATTGGTATATAATTAAAATAAATGACATTAAAAAAAATCACACAACAAATATATATAGTATAGTAAATGAACCACCATTGTAAGAAAGGAGAATTAAATCTAAGGACTAGAGATTTAGAATTACGACATAATTTAAAATAGCATAAATAAAAGTAAGTTTTACACAGAGATTATTACATTAAATGAGAAGAGCTCTTAAAAGGAGTGTAAAGTAAAGTTCGGAAATTGGCCAGAAAGCTTAAGGTTCATTATGGAAATATATTACCCATTTCTTCCGGGGCTGGTTTTCTTAGTTTACACATCCAGGTTGGTAAAACGTAGGCACCATTTGGTCAATTACTTGATCAGTATTTTAATGAATTTTCACGATTTTAGCAGCATGATTGGTCCGGAAAAGATTCAGCAGCTTCTTTGAAGATTTTTAGGGGACTTCAGGAACAATAGCCAGATTCCTGATGTTTAGCCCCTTACCATGATAGGAACACTATTTGAATTCATGATTTAAAATGCGTAGAGTTTACTGGACTTCTCTAGAACAAAGATGGCTTCTCCTCTCCAAACTTTACAGAGCTATATATACTGTAATTGATGCCTTTGGATTAGCGCTTATGTGATAAAATTTACTGGCTGTTTTTAGATACATTCCTTCGATAAGGCTTTCAAACTCATTAACTTGAATTCATTTTCTAATTAGAAAATGAATTCTTAAAATCAGAAAATGATTTTAATTAGGAAATTCTTACATTTTAAATACTTATCTTTTTTTTCTAATTAATAAAACTTTACCCATTGTTTTGGAAAGGGAAAATCTGAAAGCTTATCGAAAGAATGTAGCTTTTAATCAATAAAACTTTAACAAATTATTTAAAAATAAAATCAAACATTCCAACACAATAAAACTTTCGAACAATTATATATATTTAAATATTTACAAATGTATACACACAATCCACACAGTTATAATATATATAAATCATGAATAATTCTATCATGAATTTATTAATAGAATTGATCAATTTAAACCTTAAACTAGTTATTTGAATACACATTTATGAAATAAGTTTTTCTTTATGGAAATTAGCATGGATTGAACGTATAAAGCCCCATTGCATCGGAAATTTAAGGTTAGTACTAGGGTTTGAAGTGGGCTGATGGCTAGATGTCATGAAGCTAGGATCGAACTCAGATCCGACTGCTTCATTTCTTTTCACTTCAAAAAAAAAAACAATGGAAAAAAAATCTCTTTACTTATATGTGATACATTCGCATAAGTGTACTCAACTAGTTGGTAGACTCTGGAAGAACAGCATGAGCATGAATAATATCATCTGTACAAACTACAAAATTATACATGTCTCATTGCGATCATTTTTTAAATATTATCTAGCTTATGGTAAATAGGTCTGTTAATCAAGTCTCATTTCCCCTATGGTCATGTCAGTCGGTTGTCTGTATATATATATATCTCTTTATTTAATGGTTATACTATTGTTTCCCTGGATCAGGTGGCCCATATGATTTGAACTTTTGATAATGGTCGTAGTCTTGGTCTTTTCTAGTTGGTGTCAAGTTTCCATAGTCTATTGCAGTTAAAAAGTCTATGGTCTTTTCTAGTGACATAGGGCACATCCCATGCATGATTCTTTGGATCCATGGGGGTAAATGATGCCTGATTGTCCAGATGATGTGTTGGTTCTCATATTTGAAGGCTGTGAGGGATTTGAATGTGGTCACTTGCTGGATGAAGTAGGCTGTGTATCCCTGTCTGCAATCTTCTTGATACTTCTGGGTGTTCAGTCTATGCAAAATACCCTTCTGCCTTTCTTCACTCCAATATTTATTTAAAATGGCATTTTCATATCCTTGGATCGTGGTAGGTGGTTTTTTAATAGCTTCCACCATGCCTTGGCAGCTTCTCTTAAGTAGTGGCTGGCTAGGATAACCTTTTTCTTTTCTGCTACAGAGTGCAGACAGAAAATTTTTTTAATGCTGTCTAGATGATCTATGGGCTTTTCTCCTGGGTTACCCCTAAAATTTTGAATTTCTACAGAAGATATAAGGGATGGTCTCTGCAAGTTCCTTAGACTCATTTCGGGGTTTATCGTCTATTCCCTTTCTACTTTTGGTTTTATTTCACTAGTGGTCTGAACATCTTCTTTTTCCCTTTCTGTATTTATATCAACTTCTTCCACCATTTCTTGATTTGACTCATCTTCTCCAATCTTCTTTGCTCTCCACAACTTCTTTTGGTGTGGTCTTATCATCATTTCCTCTTGGAGCTTTGTAAGTGTCTATTGCTTGAGGATGCTTTACAATCTCTGGGTTGGTTTGGGTGCCTCGTGTTTTCTCAAGCTTTAAAATTCTTTCTATCATCATCAGCATTAACTTCCTGTCTTCTCTCATTTCTCTGAGGATCGTATGCAAGGTCTCTCAATTGCCGTAATCATCTTTAGCTGTCTTCCTGCTTTGATGGTTGCATTCTTTCCTATTGATCCAATTTTTAAAAGTGATCTCTTGTTCACTGGAGGTGGTTGAAGGTGCATCACTATCACCAGTCAATCCTTTATCTAATGGTTCTTCCATCTTTGAAAGTAAATAAATAATATAAATAAACAATGTGAATCACAAATTATGGCACTCTCTGTATACTTAAATAATAACTTTTTTCTTTAGTACATTTAATTAGGTCTCTGACTACTGGTCCATTGTCCCTATCTTCATTAGCTGCTGCATATTATTCCCCCAATCTATGTAATCTGCCTTTTTTAGTTTAGTTTTAGATTACCTATGTTTTCTTGGTTAGCTCTTTCTATTAATTCTTTGAATGAGACATGTATTTTATTTAAAAAAATATTAAAGATAAGAAAAACAAACATTACTCACTTTCTCTCTGTTCAACTGTTTTCCCATGTCTGAAAAAAAAACCTATACAAATGATTAGTGATATACAAATATATATATATATATATATATATATATATATATATATATATATATATATATATATATATATATATATATATATATATTAGCAGGTAGTACAAGTAATTCTCTGTATTGGACACATTTGGTTTTTGTTATTTAGACAACTAATCCACTACTGTGCTGACAATCAAATTTGCTGACAAATTTATTTATATGGGTGCCAGTGAGCAAAATGAGATCAATAGGGCATGTGAAATAACCCATTGACCCCCAAACTACACATGATTGACTTAATTTTGTGATAAAACAATTCGATTGATGAGTTATTTCTTATTTATTAACAACTGACGCGTTCCTGACCTGAGTTTAAATATAGGAGTTCACTACTTCATTTTTACTAAGCATGAGGCTTTCACACACAAAAAATGTCAAAATTAATATTACACAAGAACCTTTATTTGTTGATATCATTTTTAATCTTGCTAGCATGAAAGCGTGTAAAACATTTAAGCATTTTGCCAACTGCATCTGGCTGCTTGGTGTACACAAAAGGTCTTCACCTGCTTTGAGGTTACTCTAGAAATTATTGTCATTAAAGCATGTTGTCACACTGCATTGAACCACTTGACATATAATTCCCAGTTTGAAGGTCTTCGCCTGCTTTGAAGCTACTAAGAATACGGAGCGAACATTTAATATACGTGCTAGCAAACAATATTTTGACATTAAAACTTTAACATGATATCATATTGGATATTTTTAATTATAAGACTAAGATACATATAATTAATCTTGACACAGAGAAAATATTTCATTTCTTTTACCCCTTGCTTTAATCTATAGACTCTTACTACTTTTCTAACGATAATTTTCTTACTGTCACGAACGCGTATAACACAAATGTATAATATATATACTGATATAGTACACATATAATTAATTTATATTTATATTCTATCTTATTACTTTTCTTTGAATAATTAATCTGACTAATGAATCTTTTACTGAACGAACATTTAAAAAAGATAATCTTGAAAACATTTAATTATAAGAAAGAAGATTACAAAATGACATTTTAATTTATTAAATCATTTCAGTTATGCATTATAAATCACATAACTTTTCTCTTAAATATATACAACACTCTTTAACATATCACTCTCTACAGAAACATTTAATTTATTGAGATCTCAATTGACTGAGTAACTAAAATTATAATTACTATCTACAGGGTGTGTGAGGTTTATAAATCGAACCTCCAACGATTGGGTGGCCAAAAACATAACCATGTACCAGTCATAAAACCACCACCTCTACCTGAATTCAAGTCAGATTCAAACTCAGCTGAACCAAACTGACTTCAAACCCAACTCACCAGCTCAGATTAGTAGAAATCTAAATCGATGGCACAGTGCTATGCGCCAAGAAACTAGCTCAATGGTTGGTGAGGATTAGAGACCCCTGAACTGACACTAATATCGGATAATAAATTCTAAAGATAATTTTAAATCGAATCATATGTATAGTTCGGGTTGCCAACACAGACAGTGAGCATTAACATTAAAATAATTATCGAATAAGAGAATTAAGAACTAAGAAACCAAGTGTGTTTAGAAAATATTTAATAAGAATAGTTTGTTTTGTTTGAATTTTAAATAATGAATATATTAATTAATTCTAGTCCTTAAACAAAGTTTATAATTATAATACGAGTGTCGGTCCTTATTATTTGCCAATGAGTATGACGCAATATTTGAAAGTCTGTCTATGCCCCCAACAAGAAAATAAAGGCAGATAAAGGTATTCATTTGTAAAGGACATTATTACTCTAATTTTACACGAAAGAATGTGAGATTTATTTTCACATTTGCAAATCCATTCATGAAGAGCAAGATAAGTATTTAGGGCATAACTTTAATTTTTATTACAAAACTAATTTACTTTGAGATAATTGAGAATTTGTTTGACTCTAATTGAAATCACTTCATCACGAATTACGAGCATGAGAACGGGCTACTGGAACAGAGAGGCAATGATGCTGGCGAATTATGAACTATAAAATGAAATTGGAAGACAATGGCTGGTCGATGATCTAAGTCCTATGGCGGCTTGCATTTCACAAGTCTTACTGCCCTTTAAGGAGAGGTGATTTAAAAATAGTATGGCGGCTTGTATTTGACAAGTCTTATGCCCTTTGAGTAGATGGGAACACGGGACAGCCAGGCCGAGTAACTATGAGCCTTTGGTGTTCCGAAGATAACGTGAGTGGAGGAGGAAGTGCTTTCTTCCTCTATAATTAAAATGTCAGAAATATCATCACCGAAAAGCCTGTGAAACAAATGATAGCCCTATGCCAGCAACGTTGAAGATGATGACTTGATAGTCACCATTTTAAAATAAAACCCAATTATTGAATGATCTACATGATGACTTGATCAAATTAATTAAAATCAAACGAGCTTTTAACTACAACTATTTTAATGCATTATAAAATTATATTAATCATGCCCCAAATATTGTGCCCTTCCTGAATATGAATAGACAGTGAAAACAATTTTAATTAGAATATATTTAGTTGATTCCTTTATCGACCCTTTTTGCAAAAACATTTTAGATTATACGTGAATAAATAAATATTGGTGAACACGAGAAAAAACATTTTAACATTAAGTGAATATATAAACATTTGTAAATTAGATAGGAGCTGGGGACATAGGTGAGAAATGGAGCTAATAATTTATTATTAGCCAATTATAAAAATAACAAACATTTAATAATTTCTTTCGACTCGATGATTAATAGAACGTATAAATTTAGTTCTAATGGACGAGAAATACTATTAGAATTAATATATTATTATTTGCCCAAGGCAAATGAAACAAAGGAGAGATCATCGAGTCGAAAGATTATTGGTATATAATTAAAATAAACGACATAAAAAATCACAATAAATATATATAGTATACTAAATGAACTGCCATCGTAAGAAAGGAGAATTAAATCTAAGGACTAGAGATTTAGAATTACGACATAATTTAAAATAGCATAAATAAAAGTAAGTTTTACACAGAGATTATTACATTAAATGAGAAGAGCTCTTAAAGGGAGTGTAAAGTAAAGTTCGGAAATTGGCCAGAAAGTTTAAGGTTCATTATGGAAATATATTACCCATTTTTTCTGGGGCTGGTTTCCTTAGTTTACACATCCAGGTTGGTAAAACATAGGCACCATTTGGTCGATTACTTGATCAGTATTTTAATGAATTTTTACGATTTTAGCAGCATGATTGGTCCGGAAAAGATTCAGCAGCTTCTTTGAAGATTTTTAGGGGACTTCAGGAACAATAGCCAGATTCCTGATGTTTAGCCCCTTACCATGATAGGAACACTATTTGAATTCATGATTTAAAATGCGTAGAGTTTACTGCACTTCTCTACAACAAAGATGGCTTCTTTTCTCCAAAGTTTTCAGAGCTATATATACTGTAATTGATGCCTTTGGGTTAGCGCTTCTTTCATTATCAATGTGATAAAATTTACTGGCTGTTTTTAGATACATTCCTTCAATAAGGCTTTCAAACTCATTAACTTGAATTCATTTTCTAATTAGAAAATGAATTTTTAAAATCAGAAAATGATTTTAATTAGGAAATTCTTACATTTTAAATACTTATCTTTTTTTTCTAATTAATAAAACTTTACCCATTGTTTTGGAAAGGGAAAATCTGAAAGCTTATCGAAAGAATGTAGCTTTTAATCAATAAAACTTTAACAAATTATTTAAAAATAAAATCAAACATTCCCAACACAATGAAACTTTCGAACAATTATATATATTTAAATATTTACAAATATATATGCACAATCCACACAGTTATAATATATATAAATTCATGAATAATTCTATCATGAATTTATTAATAGAATTAATCAATTTAAACCTTAAACTAGTTATTTGAATACACATTTATGAAATAAGTTTTTCTTTATGGAAATTAGCATGGATTGAACATATAAAGCCCCATTGCATTGGAAATTTAAGGTTAGTACTAGGGTTTGAAGGGGGCTGATGGCTAGATGTCATGAAGCTAGGATCGAACTCAGATCCGACTGCTTCAATATACTTCATGTATATAAGTAGGTATGCAGGATAAATTATTTGCTTACTACTTGGTCTGAATTCAAATCTTGTGAAAAAAACTGGGACAGGTGTGAAGGTTAGTTGTAAGTTATCTCTTACAACACTCCTCTTCTTTACAGAGTTAAAATTTTAAACTGGATTTTAAATTTTAGCACTCGTAAGTATGTTAAAAATGTATGATTATTTTGGATTTAGTGAAGGGTTGCTACATTAATTTTCTTACTTTCTAACATTTTTTTTCTATTATTTAATAACTGGTTTTGGGAAGTTCAAATAGTGTGCTGGATTTAGAGCTTTGATGGTTTTATAATGGTTGAATAACCAAGAATGAGTCTCTGTTACAGAAGGCACATGAAATTATTTATTTGCTAACCTTCTCCATGCTCATTTGAGGCTTATTGAACTTTGAAGGTCTAGCCAAATATCAAAACATGTTTGTTTAAGTTAGCCTCTAGGTATCCCCATGATTTCATCTATGCATTACTTGGGAAATGCCCTCATCAAACTTAATATTTCTAACCCTGTACTATATATATGCATTTATACACATATACATAAATATTTTTATTATACATTGCACTTGCTATTTTTACAGAGTTTACCCATTTTTTTTATTTATAATTCTCAGCTATGTTAACATTTTCCTGTTATTATCCTGAATTATTATTAACATCCAAAATAAGGCTACTTTAAGATACAGGCATTATACATGCCATGGATCTCTCCTCCTTTGTTTACCCAAAATGCATTTGGACTTGATTGCTTAACTATGGTATATGGTCCCTCATATGTATTACTAAACTTATGATACTTGTCTTCCTGTGGTTTATTAAGATGTGGAGTTTTTATTAGCCCTCTGTATGCAATTCGGAATTTATGTTTAGATCTTCTTACATTCCGATTTATACCATTCGCCTTCATCATAAGTTGCTCTCAAGCTTGCAATATATCCTTTATTAATCTCTGATTTAGCAGCTATGGAATTGTTTTCACAATATCTATGGCTATTTGATGCATTCCATATTAGAATATTAAATAAATTTATACTTCAGTCTTAGACTTCTGTTAACTTACAACTTATGTTCAGTTAAGTGGCTCATTAGGTTACCATTCTACATTTAAGGAAATAATAATAAAAAACTAAGGTTTAATACAATAAATGGGTGTCTTCATTTATAACATATCTTTGGGCAGCTCTTTTCCTTTGTCAGTATCTGTATCATTGTTCAAATTTTTCTATGTACATATAAATTCATTATCTTTTTACAAAATCATAGTGGATTCAATTTCTATAAATAGTCCTTTTATGGTTCCAATAGTCTGCAATCTTTGAAGGTCCTTCTCTAACATGTGCTTTTTCTTTTAAGCAATGTTATGCACATGCCTAATGTATGTGAATGGGCCTTCATACGTATTGCACAACTTATGAAACTGTGTATCTGTTTGCTTAATGGACCACAATATGATGGTTTGCTTTTTTATCTTGGGATTTTTCATACTCTGATCTTCATCAGGATCATAAAGAATGTTTAGACTTTCACAGAGCATGACTAAGATGATCAAAGATATAAGTTCTAACCATGTAATCAAATTTAATTGTTTCGAGAAGGTGCTTATCCCTTGAGATGGCTTCTTAAGCTAACAATGCTTCATTTTTGGTACCATCATCATAACTATAGGTGTTGAATTGATGGACTGCCTTAAATTTACAGCAGTGTTTATTCAACTCATTCTTGTTTGAATGGTTTAACCATTTCCACACTTCTTGTGGATGGAATCACTGTGTGAGTGTTAATGTCACCTTGATTCATCTTTGGTATCAACCTTTCTAAATTAGGTTTAAAGGAATAATCCTCAATGCCATTTTTGAAAAACTGTGATGTCTGAATCATGGAAAATTCAGGTTCACATGATTCTTCTACAATGTAAGAATGTCTGGTACTTTGAGAAGATTCAAAAATGAAAACACACAAATCATTCCTCAAAGATAATGGCTTGTCATCATTTATCGAATCTGTAAATTATCTCATCATTTCCTTCCCAGGTAATAGACCACCTTCCCATGGCTAAATATGTGGAACCAGATGAGAATAGACTAGGTAGACTAAAAGTGTCAAGCTTATCTTGATTGTGTGTACTCTGTAATTTTTTTAAAAACTGTTTGTGAGCTTCAAGATCATCTGAGGCATCTGTGAAACTACTGCAGGATACATCGTAATAAATTTGCTATTTATAATAAACCTAAAACAACCAATATCACCATCAGATAATTCTAAAATTGTGATATCACTCCAAATATAAAGGTGATGTTGATTATGTGCACTGTACCAGTTATACTTACAATAAGGCTTACTCATAAATATCTCTCTTCCATCTTTAATCATAAGTTCTTCAGCTGCTTCTTTATTCAATACTGGAATGGTTACTGAGATGCTGTTTCCTTCATATTTCATTTCCATGAAGTTTGTTTGTGAGGTTGATAATGGAGTAATTAGATTATTCTGATTTATGTTCAGTACTATCTCTCCCAAACTAAGATTTATAATATGCTCCTGGTCTAAAATTTCCATTTTTGCATTTTGTCTAATAGAGATGTGGCTCAATTTCATATGGATGGCTTGAAGTTCCTCTTTGACTTCATTTTCATGCCTTTCATGTTCTTTTTCATCTGTTCCCTGAAAATTTCATGGATATGATAAACCTCTTTGAGTTTTGTGACTAGCTGAACAACAATGCCATCTGTAAATACTGTATACTGCTTACAACACTGTATAATCCTTTCATCCGCTTCTCTCCATCCCTTGTTTTAGTTCAACACTATCTTTCTGTATCTTTTCCAGCCTTAGAGATAATTTTCCCATGTTCTCAATCAATTTATCTTCAACTATCTCTATTTCTGCCTTTGTTCTTATTTCTACCCTATTTACATCTTCTTTCAATTCTTCTCTCAAAAGACATCCTTTCTTTCATCTCTATTTCAATATTGCTCACATCATCTCTGGTTGCCATATTATCTAACTTTATGGTCATATCTTCCCTCATGGCAAACATTTTACTACACATGCTAGTATTTATTTTTGTCTCCATGCTATTTATGCTGGATTCGATATTAGCATTGATTTTCACCTCCATACTATTCATATCTGCTTTCATATTATCCATCTTACTGTTCAGATCATTGCTTATGCTACTTATATTTGATTCTAATCTACCTATTTCAGTTTTCATACCATTGATATCAGTTTTAGCTGCCATTTTTGTCTCCAAGTTGCTCATACTTGCACTCATGTCTTGAATCATTTGCATGATGGTCACATTTCATTTGTCTGCACTACTTTAATTCCAGGTGTTTGAGTAATCTTGTCAGTGAGGACTTATGTTTGAAAAGGTATTTGACTTTCTCCCAGTCTCTGTGGGTCATTTTTTTCAATCATAAACCCCCCAGGAGATTGGATCGATAAAGACCCCTCCCCAATACTATTATTAATATCACTTTCTCTTTCAACAACACTAGTATCTAACATCTCTTCCATAATCTTTATACTTTTGCTTCTAAATATTAATCAACTTCTTAATAACATCTATTTAAGTAATTATTAAAAAAAAACTTTATACTTACAAATGTCAAAGTACAATACCGTAGGATTCCTAACCACTTCATGCCATTATTTATTTATTTATTTACTGTCTATTTTTTTAAAACTGGTGTTTAAGCTTGCCTAATTCCTCCATTTTTAATTTCACTTATTAATTCTTTATTTATAAGTTGACCTCTATTTGTTATCTCCACCACATGTTGCATTCACCACTTTTAATGTTATTTACTTTTAACATGAATTCTAAATCCCCCCAATAATAATTGATATATCTCTTCACCATCATTCCTATTGAATATATTCTGGTGCTATATAAGAGAGTATGTCCAATATAGATTTAATATTTAAAGCTTAAGAGTAAAATAAAAAATAAAAATTTTTTTTTTAAATTTCACTCGAATGGCTGAACCTCTCTTGGATCTAAACTATGTTCATGCCAAAATGTTGGGCACCAGATGTAATGGAACCATGGGGTACACCATATGATGGCATGAATATGACTCAGTGGTTGGATGATTTAAATACTATGTGTCAAACAACCTACAACAAGTCATATCCTAAATTTATGATTCGATGGCACATTTGGGTGCATCAGATGTTACTGAATCAGGAATGGCATAAAATAAAGGGAGTACATCTCACTACAGTCAGACCTAGGCCTTCGAATAGGATGTAAAGATGTCACAATGAAATGCCCAATTCCAAATCACATTTACTTTTAGTATGCTAACTCCTAATTTACTTACAATATTTCAATATGACCTAGACTAATGCATATTCATTACATCTCCCTTTTTAGGCCCCATTACACCACAGAATTCAAACTCAGGGAGTTCTTGCAGTCAGCTCTCTTCAGGGATGGACTTGTTAATTATTAACCAAATATGCCTATATATAGCATAGATATAGGAAAATACTGATGATGATCAATCATTTAGGAGAGCAATACATAATGATGATGATCATCATCAAACCTTTAATGGTGTAAATTCATAATGTGATGATGATGATCAAACATCTAGTGGGATCAATGCACAATGATGATGTTGATGATCAAACAGAGATCAGATTGGTTTAAAACAACTTAATACATTTATTAACAACATATATAATAAATATTTACAAACAAAAAAATAATAAAGTAAATAAATATTCGGTTATCAAAAATGTTTTTCTATCATTTTGATGGCTTCACACAACAGAAACAAAATAATTTGAAGTACATTATATATAAAATTATATTATATAATTCATTAATTATATACATAAAACAAAAAAAAGAAAAGCAAAATGAGAGTTCACTAATTCTAAAACTCCCCCATTAATGTAATTATTAGAATGATATTTTTAGGTTAGGGTAAATATATTTATAACTTTTTTTTATTTATTAAAAAAACATATATATATAGCCCCACTCCCATCTATATGTGTGTATAAGTCAAAGTAAAAATTAATGATAGATACAAAAAAGACTATTTACTCTAGTGGATTAATTGTGCACTCAGAAATAAACAAAAAAAATTACAAGTAAATATTATTAAAACTTATTAGTAAATAAAATAGTTTAGTTTGTCCTAAAGTTTGCCCTCAATGTTAAATATATAAAAATCGGTAATCATCTGAAATCTGGGCAAGGCTGCTTGGGGCGTTGATGCTATACAAAAATCAATGAAATATAATGTTACTGGGCCGCCGCAACTTTTTTTTTTATACAATATGTTTTTTTTTTTTTTTGTTTATACAAATTTTTTATCTCATTTACAACATGATTTCTTTTTTATTAAATAAATTTTTATATTCATTTTTTTTTTTTTAAACCTGGTGTTTTTATTTATCCAACAAATTTTGGTCATTTAATTTTTTGAATTTTAATTAAAACTTTGGACTGTTTCATGAGGAAAAAATTTATTTTAACCACACCGAAAAAATATAATGGGATAGTTATTTGGGACTTTTGACTTTGTTCTACCCTTCTTTTTTTTGCTTGACTAAATTGTTTTTCTTCTTATTAAATCAAAACTAACTTTTGTGAAGTTGGGGGTTCAAAAATTGTTTTGAAATCCCCACCCCCACTTTCAGATCAATAATTGTAACATAAAGTCAATATTTTTTTTTTTAAACAACTTTTTTTTACTTTGATTTATATTACATTTGAATTAGTCTCTTCTTTTGGGCTACTACAATAAACAGCTTTTTTGGGAGATTTTGTATTGTTATTATTAACAAAAAGTCAACAAAAATAGTAAATTATTTTAACAGCGCTGAAAAAAGATAATCATCAACTTTGGGATTTGTTTCAAATTTTTTTCTTTTTGGTTGACATAATTGTTTTTCTTAATATTAAATCAAAATTTACTTTTGTGTTTTTGGCGATTAAAAAATTGTTTTCAAACACCCACCCCCACACTCGGAAAAAGAATTGTAGCAAAAAGTCAATAATTTACTTTACTTTTTTTTTTAAACAACTTTTTCTCACTTTTTACTTTGATTTATATTTCTTTTGAATTACCTTTTTTTTTGGCCTTCTACAATAAACTGCTTTTGGGGGTGGAGGGATTTCATACTTTATTATTATTAACAAAAAGACAACCAAAATAGTCATTTATTTTAACCCCACTAACAAAAAATATAATCCAAATACTTGTCAATTTCTAATGAAATGAAGAAAAAAAAAAGGACACAAACTTTGGACTTTTTAAAATTATTTATTACTTTATTGCTGTAATAAAAAGTGGACATTATGTGCCTGAAAAAAAGGACACAATCTCACACACTTTCTGTACTCAGCAATTCTGAAGAAAAGTTTAAAAATTGCATGTTCTTCTCAGAATTTTTAGTTGTCTCGGATATTTTCCACACTGAAACATGACTTAGTGCATGAGCTTTGTCAAAGCTTGTTCCAACATACACTTTGCCAATTTTTTACATATTAACATTTTTTTTAGGAAGGGTGGGACCATATGACAATTATTAGTAATTAACAACATTATTTAAATAGAAATGACATTACTCTATTACAGGGATTTGAAAAGTTGTACTGACTTGAAATTCAAACACCCTCAAGTGATACAGTAATCAGCTATGAATAGAACAAATTGCATAAATAGTTTCAAAGCACAAAACGGGCCGTAATATTTTTGTGCAATGTCATGTAAAGCAGCCTAGGCATAAATGGGTTAATACAATATTAAATGTTGTATTAGCCATAAGGCTGGCTGTGGAAATGGCATTTTTATGTGTTTTGTACACATAAACAATGCCCCAAGCGGCCTTGCCCGGATTTCAGATGATTACCTAAAAATCTTACTAGAGGTCTCCTTGATGGATCAATGTTGAATTTACAAAGGAATCTGTAAATTTACTTTTATTAAAAATTATACATATTAATTGACTATGATTCCTTTTTTTTTAAATACATCAACATATGATATTTATCCATCCACTGATTCCACTTTTAAATTGCAGGTGATTGAATTTGAAAATGAATCTTGAATACACAATAAAAAAATTACAATACCTAAACTTTTAAATATAAATGATAAAAGCAAAAAAAAAATAATCCCATGAATCAAAAAAGAAAATATCCATTTATATCCTGAGGGAAACAAGCATTTTATCTACAGTTAAGAGTTTATCAATTTAAATGTCAATCTCCATGTATAATGTTCCTGTTCACCAACTCTGTTAATATTCATATATTTCATGCTGCTTGGTTAAAAACCAACACATACAAATTATATCTTCTAAATGTATATAAATCCATTGAAGATTGTTGTTCACCAGCATTTTATAAATAGACATTTTGATGGAAACTTTTAAAATGACATCGAAGTTAGCTTTTGAATGATCTACAGTACTGGTCTTTTACCCCACACACATTGTAATGATCATTTTATCAATCACTATTAATTATATTGTAGCTCCAATAGATATATGAAAATGGCTTAAAGAAACAATTAATTTCTAATATTTTCATGTTTCTTTTTTTTTATTTTTATAATAATAAATTCCAGCTTGCAGAATAAAATATGTCATTAGTTCATTTCTGGTAATTATAAATTGACATTTAAATTTCCATTTTCCTTCTATCCAAATTATAAAGACTTTAGATTACTTTTAAAATATAGACATTAAGATTTTACTGTTTTTAAACAAAACAAAAGAAATAAAAACTTTTTATTTCTATGTCTTGACAGTTCGTTGTTAAACCACAAGTGAAGTAAATGCTGGATTGTCTCATGCTAGCTAAAACCTATTGTTACAACTTAATAAAATATATATATAAAACATTATTATTATTATTATTATTATTATTATTATTATTATTATTATTATTATTATTATTATTATTATTATTATTATTATTATTATTATTATTATTATTATTATTATTATTATTATTATTATTATTATTATTATTATTATTATTATTATTATTATTATTATTTAATCTTCATTATTTCAAATTTGATCACTTAGCACCAATTTTGACCTCATACCTATTTTGACCTTTGCTTATGTCTGTTTTATAAGTCAATCAATTAGTATTTTAGTTAATGATATTAAATGAATAAAAGAAAAACAATTTCTACAAATAGACAAACATATTACTTTATATATTTTTATATATACATACATACTTCATGTATATAAGCAGGTATGTAGGATAAATTATTTGCCTACCACTTGGTCTGAATTCAAATCTTGTGAAAAAAACTGGGACAGGTGTGAAGGTTAGTTGTAAGCTACCTCTTACAATATATATATATATAATATTATAAACAATGTCTGTATTTTTTCAAAATAATATACGCAAATTTATAAATAAATATTTAAAAATACAGTGTTTAAAAGCTTATAAAAATATATGTATAACCGTCACTTAGGAGCGCTTTCAACCAACTTGTGGCTTTGTCAACTATCACGTTTAAAATGTCAGCTTTCCCATAATTCTATGATGTCAACTTTCCCATAATTCTGTAATTTTAATGTTTGCTGCTTGCCTATTAACCAAATGTTGCTTGTATTTACATATCAACATCGCCTTTTTAATTTTCCTTTTATTATTATTTCTTTCAATTTCCAATATTTTTACGTTGTTATAATTAAAATCAAAACCATATATACATGATTTATTATGGTCATAAAAGACAGAAACTGATAAATTATCATTATTTTTAAAATTTTGTTTTGTATTTTGAACCCTTTTAAATAACAATAAGTGTTCCTTTCTTCTTTTTTCCAATGTGCACCTCGATTCACCTATATGTCCATGGCCACACCCACATATCCATTTGTAAATGATACAATTTTTATTTGTTAATAAAGTTTTATCATTGTTTATTAATTTATTTAATGTAGGTAGAGCATAAAATGCAATATCACATAGTCCTTTATAAGTTTTCTTAATGAAACTTGCCTGTTGATTTGAAATATATGGTATTGATATCCACAATTTTTTATCAGAAGAATTAACACTTTTATTATTTTTATATTTATAAGTAAAATGTTTTATAGTATAATAAACAGAATAATAATTGTATCCAAATTTTAACAATTCATTATAATAAGTTTCAATATTTTTAGTTTTATCTGATGCATATTTACAAAGGTTATCATTTCTAAATAAAAAGGACTTTAAACCTGCCATTTTATGTGACATTGGTACTTTTGATTTATATGAAATATATCTTCTTTTTGCTATTGGTTTAAGAGTCATATAGTAATCCAGTTTATCCTTGTTTCTGGTTATCTTGAGATCTAAAAATTGTATACTCATTAAATTTTCATCTGTTTTAATCCACTTTAAGCCCTTTATATTATTTAATTCCTTGAACAAATCATTAATAGCATTTGGCTTTCCACAAACAAAAACGTTATCAGCATATCGATTGTATAAAATAATATCTTTCTGATAATGATCCTTTTTTAAAATATTTTCTTCATATGTAGATATAACAAAATTACATATCTGGGCAACTGTAGGAAGTTTTTGTTTTTGTTTGTGGAAAGCCAAATGCTATTAATGATTTGTTCAAGGAATTAAATAATATAAAGGGCTTAAAATAAACTAAAACAGAAGAAAATTTAATTAGTATACAATTTTTAGATCTCAAGATAACCAGAAACAAGGATAAACTGGATTACTATATGACTCTTAAACCAATAGCAAAAAGAGGATATATTCCATATGAATCAAAAGTAACAATGTCACATAAAATGGCAGGTTTGAAATCCTTTTTATTTAGAAATGATAACCTTTGTAAATATGCATCAGATAAAACTAAAAATATTGAAACTTATTATAATGAATTGTTAAAAGTTGGATACAATTATGATTCTGTTTATTATACTATTAAAAATTTTACTTATAAATATAAAAATAATAAAAGTGTTAATTCTTCTGATAAAAAATTGTGGATATCAATACCATATATTTCAAATCAACAGGCAAGTTTCAGTAAGAAAATTTATAAAGGAATATGTGATATTGCATTTTATGCACTACCTACATTAAATAAATTACTAAACAATTCAAATGATAAAACTTTATTAAGAAATAAAAATTGTATCATTTACAAATGGACATGTGGGTGTGGCCATGGACATATAGGTGAATAGAGGTGCACATTGGAAAAAAGAACAAAGGAACACTTATCGTTATTTAAAAGGGTTCAAAATACTAAACAAAATTTTAAAAATAATGATAATTTATCAGCTTCTGTCTTTTATGATCATAATAAATCATGTATATATAGTTTCGATTTTAATTATAACAATGTAAAAATATTGAAAATTGAAAGAAATAATAATAAAAGGAAAATTAAAGAGGCGATGTTGATATGTAAATACAAGCAACATTTGGTTAATAGGCAAGCAGCAAACATTAAAATCACAGAATTATGGGAAAGTTGACATCATAGAATTATGGGAAAGCTGACATTTTAAACGTGATAGTTGACAAAGCCAAAGTTGGTTGAAAACGCTCCTAAGTGACGGTTATACATATATTTTTTATAAACTTTTAAATACTGTATTTTTAAATATTTATTTATAAATTTGCATATATATATATTGAAACAGTAAGATTCGTATTCGAATCTTAAGTTTCACCTTTTTCTATTGTCTCTCACTCACCGGTCTATCCTGCCCAAATTTAAACTTTTTGGTATCAAATTGTGTGCATAGCAATATTAAAAATGTATAGATATATGTAGAATTCACCATAAACATGCACACATTTCGATCTCAAATTTAAGGCAATAAATAAAGATAAAATAATATAATTTAGATTTCTTTTAGTTATAAAAAAATATATATTTTTAACCATTTATTTTAAATTGTAAAATCCGTTATTTATTGCTATGTTTAAATTTCATTTAATAATAATTTTAGAAATCAGATGTAATATTTAATTAAAAGTAAAAGTAATCATATGTTCCCTTTTTGTCTTTGAAATTTTAAAAAGAATCGGTCGGTGAGAGATAATAGATTAATTAAAAAGAAAAATTCCCTAAAATTTAATTATAAAAATTAAATGTGAAATGTAAATGTAAACAATAGAAAGGCAGCTGTCTCTAAATTAGAATTAACAAAAATGCATTGATTATCCTCAGGGCAGATTAAGTGGAATCCAAAAATAAACTATGACAAAAATGTGAAAGATTAAGATCTAAGAAAAGAGGCCATCTTAGACTTGCTAAAAACTGGCACTTTAACTTTAGCTGTGCTCTCAATCAGTTGAGAGTCTCCAAGATATTAAATAAATTTTTCCTGCCACGGTATGACCGAGTAAAAGCGCCCAGACTATTCTCCAACTGGAAATGGCCTATCGGATGCCAAACCTTCCATTGCCCTTCATAAATACAACCACGAAGATCTGCTGCCTAAAATAATGAGAAAGCTGCTGCTGCTGTTAAATTAAATGAACCACCTAAATACAGGAAAGAACTGCTAATCATGAACAATTTGCTACTAACCAATGGAATCAGAAAACTTCTCATAAAACAGGTACCTGTGTCCAAATTCTCTAGAGTACTCTACTAATATGCTATAGCTCATTCTTCATACTACTTATATAACTTATAAAATGTAAAATTATCATTTGTAAAACTAAAATTTAATAATTAATTTATTGTGTAAATTTCTCTAATAATCTAGTTTACCTCACTCTATCTTTCTTGGGTACATATGTCTAAAATCTACATTTTACCATATAATTATCGCATGCTCATAATTTTCTAAGTTTAAATCTATGATCACTTGAAACAATGAGTGCGTGTCAAATTTTCATTAATATTTACTTTCATAAATAACTTAATTTTCATATAAATCAACACGCATTCAGTGCTTCATTTATTGTAATGTGGGGTCTACTACTTAGCAAATGGCTGGCATATTAGTTGTAATAATCACCCAGTTTATATATGTTTTATATTTATTAAATCTTAATGAATAATTCCATAAAATTACATTTCTTTGAGAGTCACCAACGCTCTTTATTAAATGGTGATAATGTAGGGCCAAGTTAGAAATATATTTAAATCTTACCATAAACATCTATACATTATACATGTGTTACATTTTAGAGACGCGATGACCCATTCCAAGCCGTGAATACTCCAGATTCTATAGGGTTGAAATTAACCCCAGTCATCCTACACAAGCTGACAAATGAATGTCCCATAGGACTTGATGACCGTCATGCAGCCAGCAGGCAAATCGCGGCATGAACCGCTTGTCCCTGGTTATGCTTATATGACACCTTACCTCTTTGGGCCGATGGCAAATGCCAGCCCAATGTTCTCATTGTTATAAACTTATTCATGGCTATGCAGTTTCAATATACTGCCATTCCATATCACCTTTCTAAAACATACCACATGTTTCTTTAATTAACTTTATTATTCTATGTATCACTCCATCCCTGCATTAGTGACATAACTCACTCTCAAATAAATGTTTGCCCCTAGTTGTTAGTAAATATTTTAATTAAATAAATATATGTCCGTCACTACTCATAAATTTTACTTTAGACTCTTGCATTGCAAATGTATAAATCCCTCAAGGCATGCCTTAGAAATACTTACTTGAGAATTTTAGGTAGCTAGATTATGTCATCAAATAAATGTTTTTCTTTTGTAATCATTACTGTATTGGAAATACTGCTACTGAGGTCTTAAATATAAAATATGTCTAAATAAATAAATGTAATTCTTGAATAAAAGTATCGGAAAATTCCGTTACTCAATTTAAATATTATCAAATATTATTAAAATAATTTATTAAAATGTTTCAATAAATAATTTCAAACTATATGTCTGCAATTACATTTTATTTATTTGATACCCATTCAATATGTTTCCTCGATATGTAAATATAGGTGTTTAATTAATATTAGTGTTATTATTGGCTAACTCGAAAATAAAATCATGAATCTCTTGCAACATACTTGACCACTGTACCTAAAGAAATGTTTACTAATGTTGCATCAGATGCATTGTTTTGTAGATTGTATTGTGGAACCGATAAACTATGTTCGAACTCAGTACTACGGGTGGCTTCGCTACTAGATGGTACTGCCATTCTGTGTGGTGGTCGAATTCTGCACTATGTTAATGAATCACCGATTCTGACTGTTACATTATATAATTTTTCTTAGCATTTGGCACGTAACATGGGGCTTCGATAACAATACCCATATCCCTGAGCAGATTTATAATGCATATAAATTTCTTTTAGCATTCGTTATCCAAGTTAGCTAATTATTCTATATATATACGAGTTTGTTTTGATAAAAATAATGAAAAAAATAAATCGAGTGAAATAATGTGGGTCAAGTGAATGAAAGGATGGTAGATGTAATAATAAATTTAAGAAAAGCAGGGATGTGTGTGTAATTTAAAAAGAAATGAAAATACTCGGATCTAATGAAATATTTTTTATATATATGTTAAAAAAAAAAAGTAATCAGTCGCTAAATGAGAAAGCAAGTAGCAGTAAATATTTTATTAAAGCACCATTATATATATCATAGACAGCAGAGGCTTGGCATATATGTTAACAGTAAATATTTATTAAAGCATCATTATATATATTATAGACAGCAGTGGCTTATTATATGCATTGGCAGTAGTAGTTCGTTATAATATGTATGTTAAATGCAGCAATATAGAGATAGGGCAATGTAGAGTAGGTGAGGGCAGTGAAAGAGTGTGATAGGGCTAATATACCAGTGGGGAATAGTCAAATGCTAGTAATATAAAATAAATAAATAATATTAAGAAAATGAAAGCAGAAAATATTAATATAGATAGAGCAAGTAGATTTATCTAAAGCTTATGGAGGGTCGATGGACTTTAATTTAAAGTTGCTTGAAATACTTAGACAGAATAGGGAAGAAATGAGGAAAATTTATGAGGAGGAAGCAAGAAGAAGAGACAAAGAATCAAAAAAGAGGCAGAAAGAAGAAAAGATAAAAGCTAAGGAGTATCAGGAAATTCAAAAATTTGTCTTGAGAGAATTAGGAATGATAGCAAATGAATATAGAAGAACCCAAATCAATAAAGAGGGGGAAAATATAAAGACAAGGGAAGTTAGACCTCAAAGCTTCTTAGGAAAGATTATTCAGATAAAAATCTTTAGAGGAGAGACAGGTGAAAATCTTCAAACCCCCTTAGAGAGCTTACAAAGTTTCTTTCAAGTGCATAAGGCAGGAGCAGGTGAACAGATAGCTATTGCCAGTTACCATTTACAGGGCTATGCCAAAGACTGGTGGGATATGGTGAAATGGAAACCTAAAACTATAGAGAAGTACAAAGGTGCATTAATGAAACAATATTGGAGCGACGAGCATCAAAATGGTATCTACAACACACTCTGTCATGAAAAATACGGAGCAATACCCTGAGAAACACATGCTCAGTTTTTCCTCCGCCAAGCAAACCGATTTAAATCTCTTACAACGTTCGCATTGGCAGATATACATATCATTAGAACAATTCAACAAAATATACCATTAACTACCCAAAAGCTGATGATCGGAAGTTGTATCAAAGATATTGAAGAGATGGGAGAATTTCTTGCGGCTTTAGATGATAGCCATTGACCTAAAAGATTAGTAGATCATGAATGGAAACAGGAGACCAGACAACAGCAATCAGCAACTACTAGCAATCATAGTGAGAAAGAAAAAAACCAAATGGCAATTCGATCAAGCAGGACTTCAGTAAGAAATTTCCAGTACCAGCATTCATCTTGCCAGCAGCTGAAAGTGGTGGAGATGACTAACCTAACATCAGTCATCCAAAAAGAGGATCTTACTTGGGGACTTCAGATTGGCCCTTGCCCAATTATTAATACAAGAATCGGGGCCTAAACTATATGAAGATGTGACAGATACCCTCAAGAAATGTGCTATTTGTGCAAGAGATAAACCACCAAATAAAAACTTTAGTGGAGTAGGTGCCTCTATCATCTTATCTGCACCAAATGAAATACTTGCGATTGATCACTATGGCCCATTGCCATCCTACCATAGATTTCGTTACTTACTTGCAACTTATGATCTATTCTCAAAATATGCTTGGACCTATCTTGTGATGTGAGCAGACTCTTGTTGCACAATTCAAGTGTTACAAAAGTGTCAATTTGTCAAGATTGGAAAACCGATCACCATCTTCTTTTACCATGGATCGGCCTTTACATCTCAAGAATGGAAGACTTGGTTGAGGCAGCAAAACATTAAACATATTCTGACCTCAATTCAAAATCCTCAGTCTAACCCATGTGAAAGGGTTATGAGGGAAATAAACCGACTATTTAGGACCCATGTTAACCAAAATCTCAGAGGCTGGATAAATCAAACTGAAAAGATTTTTCAATATATCAATGGGACCATCAATGAGGCCACTGGCATGACACCAACATGTCTGCATTTTGGTAAAGCACTCATTACTGATCAAGATGCCATTACCCATGGATGAATGTGAAATCAATATTGAAACTGACAGAAGCAAGGCACACCGCCACCTTATGGAAAGGGCAGAATGGAAATTACAAGTAGATCAGAGAAGCCAACATTTCCAGGTCAGGAACTATGTTTGCGTATGGAACTCTCAACAAAGCAACCGAGATAAAAGAGTATATAAAAAGTTCTTTCCTTTATACCGGGGGCCCTTTATAATTGACCGCACATGTGCCCCGAATGCATATTTATTAAAAGATGGAGATATCATAAAAGGGACATATAATGCCCATAATCTCAAACCATGTAGATATTATCCACCTGACCCAGGGTTGTAAAAATATTAGACTCTTAGGATGGTTATTAAACATATATGAGAATATTAAAATGAATTTGGTATAATGAACTTGGCTGAATGGAATTTACATTAGTTAAATAGGGCTTTAGATAGAAATTTTGTTATATATATTATTGTTTTAATTACTATTACTCTTAAGAATTTTTATATATATATATATTATACTAACTAATCTTACTCTAAGAATTTTTTTTTATATATATAATCAGTTTAACTAATATTACTATATGATTTCTAACCAGACACAACCAAATTACGCCATTTTAAATTAAACTATAAATTCTAGATCTGCGTATATAAATTATTCGTTGCTTCATGTAATCTCTGCTTTCTATATTTCTATATATCTGTAAAAAAAAAAAAAATTCTTTTCGTATTTAAATTATGTGATGTAGCAAAAAAAATTTTTTTTTCTTTTTCCTTGCCTCCTTTGTTCTTCCTTAATTGTTCACAGGAAGTACGGGGAAATGAAACAGTAAGATTCGTATTCGAATCTTAAGTTTCACCTTTTTCTATCGTCTTTCACTCACCGGTCTATCCTGCCCAAATTTAAACTTTTTGGTATCGAATTGTGTGTGTAGCAATATTAAAAATGTATAGATATATGTAGAATTCACCATAAACACGCACACATTTCGATCTCAAATTTAAGGCAATAAATAAAGATAAAATAATATAATTTAGATTTCTTTTAGTTATAAAAAATATATATATTTTTAACCATTTATTTTAAATTGTAAAATCCATTATTTATTGCTATGTTTAAATTTCATTTAATAATAATTTTAGAAATCAGATGTAATATTTAATTAAAAGTAAAAGTAATCGTATGTTCCCTTTTTGTCTTTGAAATTTTAAAAAGAATCGGTCGGTGAGAGATAATAGATTAATTAAAAAGAAAAATTCCCTAAAATTTAATTATAAAAATTAAATGTGAAATGTAAATGTAAACAATAGAAAGGCAGCTGTCTCTAAATTAGAATTAACAAAAATGCATTGATTATCCTCAGGGCAGATTAAGTGGAATCCAAAAATAAACTATGACAAAAATGTAAAAGATTAAGATCTAAGAAAAGAGGCCATCTTAGACTTGCTAAAAACTGGCACTTTAACTTTAGCTATGCTCTCAATCAGTTGAGAGTCTCCAAGATATTAAATAAATTTTTCTTGCCATGGTATGACTGAGTAAAAGCGCCTAGACTATTCTCCATCTGGAGAAAGCCTATCAGCTGCCAAACCACCCATTGCCCTTCATAAATTCAACCATGAAGATCTGCTGCCTAAAATAATGAGAAAGCTGCTGCTGCTGTTAAATTAAATGAACCACCTAAATACAGGGAAGAACTGCTAATCATGAACAATTTGCTACTAACCAATGGAATCGGAAAACTTCTCATAAAACAGGTACATGTGTCCAAATTCTCTAGAGTACTCTACTAATATGCTAAAGCTCATTCTTCATACTACTTATATAACTTATAAAATGTAAAATTATCATTTGTAAAACTAAAATTTAATAAATTTATTGTGTAAATTTCTCTAATAATCTTGCTTACCTCACTCTATCTTTCTTGGGTACATATTTCTAAAATCTACATTTTACCATATAATTATCGCATGCTCATAATTTTCTAAGTTTAAATCTATGATCGCTTGAATCAGTGAGTGCGTGTTAAATTTTCATTAATATTTACTTTCATAAATAACTTAATTTTCATATAAATCGACACACATTCAGTGCTTCATTTATTGTAATGCGGGGTCTACTATTTAGCAAATGGCTGGCATATTAGTTGTAATAATCACCCAGTTTATATATGTTTTATATTTATTAAATCTTAATGAATAATTCCATAAAATTACATTTCTTTGAGAGTCGCCAACGTTCTTTATTAAATGTTGATAATGTAGGGCCGAGTTAGAAATATATTTAAATCTTACCATAATCGTCTATACATTATACATGTGTTACGTTTTAGAGATGCGATGATCCATTCCAAGCCGTGAATATTCCGGATTCTATAGGGTTGAAATTAACCCCAGTCATCCTACACAAGCTGACAAATAAATGTCCCATAGGACTTGCCGACTGTCATGCAGCCAGCAGGCAAATCGTGGCACGAACTGCTTGTCCCTGGTTATGCTTATGTGACACCTTACCTCTTTGAGCTGATGGCAAATGCCAGTCCATCATTCTTATTCTTATAAACTCATTCATGGCTATGCAGTTTCAATATACTGCCATTCCATATTGCCTTTCTAAAACATACCACGTGTTTCTTTAATTAACTTTATTATTCTATGTATCACTCCATCCCTGCATTAGTGACATAACTCACTCTCAAATAAATGTTTGCCACTAGTTGTTAGTAAATATTTTAATTAAATAAATATATGTTCGCCACTATTCTTATAAATTTTACTTTAGACTCTTGCATTGCAAAGGTATAAATCCCTCAAGGCATGCCTTAGAAATACTTGCTCGAGAATTTTAGGTAGCTAGATTATGTCATCAAATAAATGTTTTTCTTTTGTAAACATTACAGTATCGGAAATATCACTACTGAGGTCTTAAATATAAAATATGTCTAAATAAATAAATGCATTTCTTGAATAAAAGTATCGGAAAATTCCATTACTCAATTTAAATATTATCAAATATTATTAAAATAATTTATTCAAATGTTTCAATAATTTCAAACTATATGTCTGCAATTACGTTTTATTTATTCGATACCCATTCAATATGTTTCCTCAATTTGTAAATATAAGTATTTAATTAATATTAGTGTTATTATTGGCTAACTTGAAAATAAAATCATGAAACTCTTGCAAAATCCCTGACCACCGTGCCTAAAGAAATGTTTACTAATGTCACTTCAGATGCATTATTTCGTAGATTGTATTGTGGAACCGGTAAACTATGTTCGAACTCAGTATTACGGGTGGCTTCGCTACCTAGATGGTGCTGCCATTCTGTGTGGTGGTTGAATTCTGCACTATGTTAATGAATCACCGATTCTAACTGTTACAATATATATATATATATCAGTGCTGTATGCTGGAGATCATTTGTTTTTTCCACATGTGTGTGGTTATATGTATTAGTTGTATGAGATAGATTGGATAGCTGAAGGAAGCTTGAAAGTCTAGGTTCAAATTTCCTATAATTATATCTAAACTCCTGGGATATAAAGTATACCTGCATATAAATATTATATTTGTATCAATAAAATTATAAAAAATGTAAAATAAGTTACAAAAAAATAATTGTTGGTTGAGAGGTCAGCGCGACTGCTTTGCAGGCAGTTGCCTGGGTTGTGAGTTCGCGTTCTGGCCGATGCTATGACACTTAAAAAAATAAATAAATAAATAAAATAAAATAAAAAGAGAAAATCTTGAAAGGATTAAGTGGGCATATTAAATATTATATTATATTACAGCTTCACTAATGCATGTAAAAAAAATCGCATATTTATAATTACAATTTGTATTGGGGAAGAGAAAAAACAATTTATTACATAAAAGAAAGTAATATATTACACACAACAGATTATGTATTAGTAGAGAAAAAGAGAATGAGTAAAGTACAGAAAATTAAGATGTTTGATAATGAAGAGATAGTTTATAATAGTGATCATAACTTATTTATAATATAAATGGTTAGTAATGTGATGGAAAATAGAAATAAAAGTAGAAATGATAGTGAAAGTTGTAGATGGAGAGTAAATGATAAGAATAAGTTAAAAGAGTATAAAATAAAAGTTGAAGAAAGCATGGAAGAGTTGGTTGGGGATGAGTATAAAATAACTGATTGTGGTTAAATAGAAAAAGTGGCAAATAGGGTTTTTAGGTGAGAATATTCAAAAGGATAAATGTAATAAAAAAGTGTGAGTTAGTAAAAGTGTAAAATAGAAGAAAAACATGTAGATAATATAAGTGTGCTATTAAGAACAAAGAGAGTGAAAAAAATATTAATGTTAAATGGGGAAAGTACTTAGTTTTCTAAGTTGGTTAAAATAGATAATTATATAGAGAGAATGAAATTGAATAGTAAATTGTTGGAGGATATTTTGAAAATATGGGAATAAAAATTTTTGGAATTACATGAAATGAAGGAATGTAGGGGGGGGATAGTATGACTAGATGTTGAGGGAATAGAGTGTACCTCTAGAGAAAAATTAGAGATAATCTTAAATAGGTACGTAATGGATATAGAAAAGATGTTAGATGTGAAGGATAGAAAGGTATGTAATGGATATAGAAAAGATGTTAGATGTAAAGGATAGAATGATAGCAAACATGAAAGCATATAGTAATAGTAATATTAGGTTTACAGAAAATGAAATGAATGAGGCAGGAAAGAAATTGAATAGTGGAAAGGCAAGAGGTTTAGATGGATGGGCAGCAGAGATCGTAATGAATTTATGGCATAAGGAAAAAGTAAAACTATTATCACATTTTAATAAGATAGCACAGAAGAAAGATTTTCTGGGTAATTGGAGTAATACAAAAGTAAAACTACCATTTAAAAGAAAGGGTAAGAATCATAGAAAGTTATACAATTATAGACCAATATCAGTAACATCAGTTTTATATAAAGGTTTTTCATATATGGTGGCTGAAAAAGTTGCAAAATGGATGGAAGTAAATAATATAGTGAGAGAAATGCAGGGAGGTTTTCAATCAGATAGGTGTATTGGAGATAATTTATTTGTAGTTATACAACTTACGTATATGAGTAGGAATACAGGTAGACAGTTATTTATGGTTTTTATAGATATAGAGAAGGCAAATGATAGAATAAATAAAAATAGATTATGGGTAAGTTTAGTAAATTTGAAACTGAATGGAACTTTAGTGGATATTATTAAGAAATTATATGAAAATAATTACTATACATGTCAATTAGGCAATATAGAATTAGTTAAAGTTAAAAGTGGAATGGGACTAAGGCAATGATGCCCTAGGTCACCTATTTTGTTTTTGTTGTATATAAGAGAAATGGAGAAATAGAAAGACTAGGAAGAGGGGTAGAAATACCTTTAATAGGTGGCAAGGGGGTATTTACATTGTCAAGTCTTTTATTTGCATATGTTGTCTTTTTGTGCAAAGAAAAAAGAGAAGATATGGAAGTTACGCTGAGGAATGCATGAGAGTGGGTAAAAAGATGGTGATTAAATTTAGTGAAGAAAAATCAATAGTATTGATGATTAATAAATACTGGGGAAAGAAAAGACAAGAATTTTTATTGGTGGATATAAAGTTAAGTGTGGTGAATATATATAACTATTTGGGAATAATCTTAAGTAATCAGAGAAATTGCTTGGATGAATGGAAGAAAAAATTGATAAATGAAGCAAAAAAAAAAGAAAGGGATTGATAAAGAAATTAACAGTGTTTTCATATAATAAATATGATGTAGCTACATAAAGTATAAAGAGAAGTAGGAAGACATGCATTAGATGCAGATGTGTGAACAGCAAAGGAGGCAATTCAAGGAGAAATGGGATGGTCTATTTGGGAATCGTCTTAAGTAATCAGAGAAATTGCTTGCATGAATGGAAGAAAAAAATTGATAAATGAAGCAAAAAAAGGGAATTGATAAAGAAATTAACAGTGTTTTCATATAATAAATATGAGGTAGCTACAAAAAGTATAAAGAGAAGTAGGAAGACATGCATTAGATACAGATGTGTGGGTTGTGAAGGAGGAAATTCAAGGAGAAATGGGATGGTCAAGTTTTTATATGAGAGATGCAAAAAGCAAAAATGTTCAGTAGATTGCAGTTTATGGATAATAAAAGAATAGCCAAAATAGTATTTAATTGGATTATGAGTAAAGAATAGGCTACAAGATGGGTAAGAAAGGTAATGCGGTATGCAGAAGGTTCGAATAAAGAATTTATGTCAGTATACTTGTACAAAAGGTGGGATGATTTTGGTAGGAGAGTTGTTGAATGTTATAATGGTAAGGAATAGGATAAAAAAATAAGTGCATTAATAAAGAATAGGGGGTTGGAGAGATGGAGGACTAGTATGGGGAGTAAAAAGATTTTAAATATATATAGAATTAAACAGAATATTGGATGTGAGTTAATTTATGATAATAGCAAGGAAAGTATTTTACTGTTTAAGGCTTGAATGGGACCTTTAGTATCAAAGGAATATATATGTAAATGGAAAAATGTGGGTGATTCAGTCTGCAAGTTGTGTAAGGAAAGCATAGAAAATATTAGGCATCTGTTAATTGAATGTAAATGTCTGAGATCAGAAAGGATACAAATAATGAAGTTATGGAAGAATAAATATAAACAAAGTGATTGTACAGAAAGTGGGTTATTGGTTTTTATGCTGGGTTTGGAAAAAGATAAGGGGGATTTAGATATAAAGCCATGGAGGTGACAAAGATTATTTTGTAGAAATGGGATGGATCAGGATATGGGAAAATGCGGGGCAGGGCATGGAAAGGGAAGATAGTTGCTCAGAGATTCTTGACTTTGTATAAAAAGTCACAGTATATCACATCACATCATCACAGCTATTTACAGTTCAAATTTATAGAAGTTAAAAGACTGAATAGGAAGAGAAAATTTACATTTTATGCATTAATATTTAATTAATATAAAATTAATAAATAAATTATAAAAGAGTATTGGATATTTATATAATATGATATATGAGGAGATATACAAAATTCTCTGATGGGTGATTGCAGTATAGAATATGCTCGCACCTCAAGTTGCCTAGATTAAGGATTCCCCTCCATCATTCTGTTGATGGTTGTTATCAAGTAAAGTCATAGAGTAGTAATTTTTTTTCTTAAGTGGCTTACTTATTTTTCTCTTTTTGCTACAGCTAAGAAGTTGGTACAATGTGAAATTCTGTTTTCTTTTAGAAAAAATGGCAGAAGAAATGGTTGTAATGTTTGAAACAGCTTGTATAAGCTGTTCTGGGGAAAACATAAGTTTACAAATGGATTAATGGAAGAATTCAAATTACCCATGTCTCAAAAAAAATTGACAAGTAAAGTCTAATGTCAACACAATGATGATTTTTTAAATGCAAATGGTATTATTCACTCAGAATTCATTCGTAACATTCAGGTATTTTACCTAAAATTTCTGAAACATTTGTATGATGCAGTAAAATAAAAATGTCCTGATTTGTGGCAAAGTGGGGAGAGCAAGCCTCAACACAACAATGCTTTAGAGCACAAAACCTTTGAAACAATTTTTAATCAAAAATAGTATTTGTCAGACATCCATCCACCATATTCTCCTCATATTTGTTCTATGTGATTTCTTTTTATTCCCTTGAATGAAAAAATGCCTCAAAAGAAAAAGTTTTGTGAACTTGGAAGTGATGGAAAAAAAACACAATGGAGGCATTAAAAAGCATTACTTTGTAAAAGTTCCAGGACCATTTTGAAAAGTGGAAAATACATTTATATTGGTGTACTGCATCAAACAGAGGATACTTTGAAGGAGATTCAATTTGTAACACCTAAAAATAAATACACTATTTTTTATTATAAAATTTCATTTTTTTCAGATACTACCTTGTAAAAAAGGATTCAATTTATAATGGAACATAATATTTGTTTTGCATTTTTTATTATAACAGGGCTGAGTTCAAACCCTGTTCTAAGTCAGAGGGCAATACCACCGAGCATACATATATAATTAAATCAAGTGTAATATTAAGTAAATTGTTATTTTTCTTTTTCATTGTGGTCTTGTATGTGGGTGTGGGTGTATATATATATATATATATATATACACCCAATATATATTTAAAGTAAGTAAATAAAAAACAGATTGAAACATAAGAGGGATGGGGAATTATATGGTTTGTGCTCTGATATTTATTTATACACATGTTTATATTGCTGCATGAGTGAGTAAATATAATAGTTTCGTGAAAGGAATAAAGCTATTTTAATTTAAAAAGAAATATTCCAAGATGGTCGACTAAAGGAAGGATTTTACAAATTATAAAACATAAATTAATTGCAAAGAAAGGACCTGAAAAGTTGCAGATCACTATCTCAAGACAAAGCCATTTTAATTAATAAAATAAAATGTTAAAAATAAGAGACAATGAATGGTCGAGTGTAGATCTCAAGGTAAAAGTGAAATTCCTGAGCATAGATAAAAAAAAAACAAAGAAAAGAAAAGTTATTGAAAAGATTTTTGTTTTGCAAACCATGTGGTTTATGTGGTTTAATTAAAAAGAAGAGAACAATAGCATGATTAATTGGAGTTGGATAGCTGAACTTTGAAAGGACTTCTAGAACTGTGATGGCCACAAGCAGGATCGTAGGAAAATTAGTAAAAGAAAAAAAGTTTATATATCTAAAAATCATGAACAGTCTGGGGTAGAAGAACAGAACGGGCCAGTCTATACCATCCATCCTGCAGAGATACTATCGAAAATTACCAGTAATCCACACCCAGGTGAGATAAAGGAGGTAATCCAAATATTTTCATAAATGACAGTAACCTCTTGAATGAAAACACATCTTATTAAAATAATGCATAAAAGGATTAAAAGTAAATAAAGAGACAGTTGAAATAATGCCCTGTATAAAGATTTGCCTAAATAGACAATCTCTGATTGCAATTATTTTCATGCTATGATATATATGTTTTGCGTGTTACATTTATGAACTTATGCGAGTGTGTATTTACATGCGGGTTATTTAAGTATTCGGGCACAAACCAATATCCAATTACAGGGTTCTATTGGGTTATTATTATTTTCTTTGTATCAATAAATATTAAGTAGTGTTATAAATATAATTGTGCATGTTAGTGTTAATTTCTTAGAATAGCATTAAGAACAAAAGTAAGAAAGCAAAACGAATCATTCATGTGCTCCATGTGCATTTTATATGTTCCCTCCACCTCTTTCCCACGGTCAATGCCCACTACCCCTCAGTGAACTAGCCAGACGTATAAGCTCTAATCACCAGAAATAGATAGTCATCCTCTCCCAGCATAATTCTTATTTATTCGTAAGTAAGATTGGTGCTTGGAGTCAAATTGATGTCCATAAATATGCTGGGTGAGTAATTAGAGTACATTGCAGAACCAACTACATATATATGTGTTCACATTATAATTTTCGTTAAATAAAAAGAGCAGAAACTTAGATTTGAAATGCATAATAAACGTATACCACATATATACGTGTTTACGCTGGATATGAACCGTTACAATGGCACACCAACGAAGGAGCTTTTGAAGGGTGGAAAGTAGGGGATAGAATATAAGTTAGATAAGACAGTTTACTATGGAGTTTTGTGTTATATGTTTTTTTTATAAAAAAAAAGAAAAAAAGGAAAGAAATACAGTATAAGAGCTATAAAATATAACTTGTGTAGATGAATTGTTGTTGGTAATTTTAATTTGTCTATATTGAAATTAATTAGGTTAAAATAACATTCAAATTAATATTTTAGTATATATGTGTAGGTATTGAACAATCTGTGGAAATTTTGTTGTTTGATTCGCAGTGAAATAATATTATATATTCAAGTTTTATTTTCTGTTTAGGATTTTTCTTATTATATTGAATATTCAACTGCTTTTGACATTTACAAAAGTGAATAAATAAAACTTTCGTAATTTTTAATTTGATATAATTGAGAGTGATTAATTTTAGAAAGCATTGTATTGACTATGTTTTATATGAACTCGGATATATATAAATCTAAACAATACATCTGAATTTTTTTTTGATCTGTTTCATATAAGTGTATGCGATTATGAGATTAATATTTGTGGAACAATTTAACCCATGAAAGAGCATATTATAATATACAGCTAGTGCTAGAAATCGGTGGATTCATTGTGATAAGTTAATATTTTGGTTTGTGATAGGCAAAGTAACAAGAAAATATTAATCGTCTCAGTGAAAAATAAAGAAAGAGATTAAGGAATAGGGTTGAAAAAGGCTCGATAGAAAAATTAGACAGAGGACACAGTACTTTGGGATGGAGAGCAGGTCTGGTGCATCTGATATAGAAATAGTAATATAATATCTAAAAAGGGAGTAAGATGGAAGGGGTGAAAATAAAAACGTACTGAGGGGAAAAGGAGGAGTGGCCAACAGAGCATATTAAAAGCCTACAAAGATATTTTGATATCCATGGATTACCAGATAAAGATAAAGTAATGATAGCATGCCACCACCTTGAAGGATATGCTGAGGCTTGGGGAATTCACTTTTACACCAGCCACAGACATTCCCAGAATATAAAAAGGGTTTGAAGAAGGCCTTCTGGAGGAAAGAGCTGCAGAAGCACATTAGAATACAGTTAATGAAGGAGAAGTTTCAAGAAAATAATGGAGAAGAATATGTGCATTTTTTCAGGAGACAGGTGGCCATGCTAAGGACCCTAGAAGCATGCAGACTGTCTGAAAAACAGATTCTAAGAATAGTGTGCAGGAATCTACTGGAGGAAATCAGGTGGATGATAGAAACAAGGAGGGAGAAAACAGCAAAAGCGGTAGATAGACTATTGAGTCATATAGAGGTAAGTAAACAGATGAGGCAAATTTATGAGCAAGAATTAGGGTCAAGGGAGCAGACAGGACTTCATGGAATAAGTATAGGATATGGAGAAGAAAAAGGGAAATAGGAAATTTAATGTGTTTATGGGAAGACAGAGTGCCAGGTTATGCATGTCAGACATGCCCTAAAATTCCTATAACAGTGAATCAAATCAAGATGGAGGCCCTTTTGGATTCAGGTAGTCAGGTTTTGGTGATAGCAGAAAGACAATACTACAGAATTAGGAAAGAACAATTGGATGTACCTACCCTACCATTGAAATCAGATCATGTAACAATGGCTAATAACTGAAAAGTCAAGATTGAGTCCAATCAAATATGGCTAGATATTAAAATTGATGGAGAAAGCTGTCCGCACATCTTTTTGATAATGAAAGACTTGACATGCAACATTTTGTTAGGGTCAGATTTTTTGCATAAATATAAAGACACTTTAGATTATGAAGGCAGGCAAGCCACGTGTAAAGGAAAGATAGTTGAGTTTCTGAGTGAGGGTTTATATAGGTCAGTCGGGCATTATACACGGTGGTAGACCATATGAATGACATCATTATGGAAAGGGTACGAGAGGCAAAGATGGCCACGAGAAGTTGGAAAGCACATTGATGCAAACATTGCAAGAATATCATCAAGTTTTCTCTGACAAACTGGGAATAATACCAGGTTTTGAACAAAGGATTAAAGTAAATGAAAACCAACCATTTAAAGCCAGGTCATACCCTGTTCCTTATAAATATTGAACCGAAGTGAAAAAGCAAATAGACCAGATAGTGGAATGGGGCATTGTTTCAAAATGCTCATCAGCTTACTGCAACCCATTGGTGGTCATGAGGAAGAGAGATGGTACAATCAGGCTGTGCCTTGATGTGAGACATCTGAACAAAATAACTGTTCCCGATTGTAATGTTCCGCCACCCATACAAGAACTTCTGGGAAGATTCAAGGGAAAAAGAATATTTTCAATGTTTGACTTGACTGCTAGTTATTGGCAGATCAAGCTACACCCAGATGACTGTAAATATGCTGCATTTCAATATGAGGGTTATTCATATCAGTTCAACCAAATGCCGTTTGGCCTAATTAACAGTGTGGCCAGATTGCTATGATGTTTAGATCAGGTGTTATCCCCTGGAGTAAAATATATGATCATGATGTATGTGGACGATGTGTTAGTGGCATCAGACACCATAGAAGAGCATATAGGGCATGTAACAATGTTTTTAAAGGAGTGCAAGGAAAAGAGGATTAAAATAAACTTTAAAAAAGCACATTGTTTCAGGAAGAAGTTACGTTCCTAGGTCATATGGTAGGAGCACAAGGTATTAGGCCCCACCCTGATAAGGTCTCAGCTATTAGAGACTTTCCAGCACCCAAATCCAGGAAACAAGTAAGGTCCTTCCTTGGCTTGTGCAACTTTTACAACCGGTTTCAGGAACAATTTGCAGAACAAATGGAACCCTTGGTGAGGCTATTGAGGAAAGATGTAAGGTGGGAGTGGAAAGAAGAACAAGAACAAGCCTTCAAAAGGTGAAGGCAGGATTTATTGAACACGTAGTATTGGTATTTCTTGATTTTGAGAGGCCATTCATGGTGCAGACGGATAGTAGTGGGTATGGTTTGAGAGTAACAGTGTCACAAGTGCAAGCGGATGGTCAGATAAGGGTGTTGTATTTCCTGTGTCGATTGCTTAAGGGATCTGAACTCCATTATATGGCAACTGAAAAGGAAGCTCTAGCAATTGTTTGGGCTTTCCAAAAACTTTGTATACTCTTGTTAGGATCAGAAGTCATCATGGTCACTAACCACAAAAGCTTGGAATTCATCAATCATAGTTACTTAACCAATAGTCAGTTAGTATGCTGGAGTCTATACCTCCAAGAATATAACTATACAGTGAGGTATTGCAAGGGTTCAGAGAATATAGAGGCAGATATTCTCAGCAGGAACTCTACACCTTTAAAATCTCAACATTTGCAGACAGAAAATTTATATATTGCTGGTGTGAGCTCAGAAATAGACGGGGTTGAGAATGACCTTAAACAGCTGGCTCAACACCAGAGAGAAGATGTCCAATTGAAACAGGTAATTGAGCACCTGTAGGATGGGAGACCAAGGTTGTAAGTTGGTATGAACATAGGATTGAACATTGTTGATTAGAGGGATCCATACTTCAATATAAAGTCATGAACAACCCAGAAGAATGGAGGCCAATCATACCTAGACAGATGACAGAGGCAGTGGTGACTCATGTCCACCAAGCATATGGACACTATGGGGTGTGGAAGACCAAACATTGGCTCAGGAAATGGTTTTATTGGCCCAGCATGCATGCTAAAATAGTTGCTGTCATTGGCCAATGTGAAGTTTGTCAGAGAGCCAAACCAGCAAACAGAAATTATGCAGCCCCAATGACAACCATAATACCACAGAAACCACAGGAGATGGTAGCAGTGGAATATTATGGTCCATTGCCAGCATACAATAAAAAAAAGTATTTGTTGGTGGTATACGATTTGTTTTCCAAATTTGTGGCTGCCTACCCAATAGCTCAAGCAAATACAAGGAACACAATATGCATATTAGAAAAGGAACATTTTCCATTAGTGAGGAAACCTCAGATTATCCTCTCTGATCATGGGACTCCATTTACATCTGGAGAATAGGGAAGATGGGTCCAGAGATCAGGGATTCAACATATACTGACGTCCATCCAGAACCCCCAATCAAACCCATGTGAACAAGTGATGCATGAGCTGGGTAGATTGTTCAGAACTTACATCCCACCCAACCATAGAGGTTGGATCAGAAAAATTAGTGAGATAATCAACTATATTAATTGGGCAGTAAATGAGTCAACATGATTCTCTCCTATACAGTTGCACTGTGGCCGTGATGCTCCTCAATTAGTACCAGATAATATGTCAAGAAGTGAGGAAAACTCAGTAGATACTGAAAGTGATCAAAGACAGGCATATTGCAATCTCATAAGAAAAAGCCAGAAGTGGAATAGAATGACAATGAGATACCATAGGTTCAAGGTGGGCGACTAGGTGTTGATAAAGACACCACATGTAAGTGAGCCAGGGAAGTTCATATGTAAAAAATTCTGTAATTTGTATGAGGGTCCATTCACCATTGTGAGATGTTGGGGAAATCATGCGTTTTTGGTAGACACTGGACAGGAAATAAAGGAATCATATAACGCTCAGTCACTCAAACCCATACCATCAGAGGAATAACTAGAATTATTTTGGGGTTTTAGGAGTGAGCCATTTAAATACTAAAATGGTATTTAAAGGTTTTCGAAGGGGGGTATTATAACAGGGCTGAGTTTAAACCCTGTTCTAAGTCATAGGGCGATACCACCGAGCATACATATATAAATAAGTCAAGTGTAATATTAAGTAAATTGTTATTTTTCTTTCTCGTTGTGGTCTTGTATGTGGGTGTATATATATATATATATTTTAAGTAAGTAAATAAAAAACAGATTGAAACATAAAAGGGACGGGGGATTATATGGTTTGTGCTCTGATGTTTATTTATTCACGTGTTTATATTGCTGCATGAGTGAGTAAATGTAATAGTTTCATGAAAGGAATAAAGCTATTTTAATTTAAAAAGAAATATTCCAAGATGGTCGACTAAAGGAAGGATTTTACAAATTATAAAAGATAAATTAATTGCAAAGAAAGGACCCGAAAAGTTGCAGATCGCTATTTCGAGACAAAGCCATTTTAATTAATAAAATAAAATGTTAAAAATAAGAGACAATGAACGGTCGAGTGTAGATCTCAAGGTAAAAGTGAAATTCCTGAGCATAGATAAAAAAAAACAAAGAAAAGAAAAATTATTGAAAAGATTTTTGTTTTGCAAACCACATGGTTTAATTAAAAAAGAAGAGAACAATAGCATGATTAATTGGAGTTGGAAAGCTGAACTTGGACTCTAGAACTGAAAAGAAAAGTTATTGAAAAGATTTTCATTTTTGCAAACCACATGGTTTAATTAAAAAAGAAGAGAACAATAGCATGATTAATTGGAGTTGGAAAGTTGAACTTGGACTCTAGAACTGTGACTGCCACAAGCAGGATCATAGAAAAATTAGTAAAAGAAAAAAAGTTTATATATCTAAAAATCATGAACAGGCTGGGGTAGAAGAACAGAATGAGCCAGGCTATGCCATCCATCCTGCGGAGATACTATCATCACTGTCCAGGCAGGAGTGAAGCTCTTCCTAAAGCTATGAAAAGAACAGCATTCACTTGATGCCATTGATTGCCTTACGGAATCCTACCAAAGAAAGAAATCATTTACTTGTAGAGCATGAAGCCAGTGGAAAATTACCAGTAATCTATTCCCAGGTGAGATAAAGGAGGTAATCCAAATATTTTCATAAATGACAGTAACCTCTTGAATGAAAGCACATCTTATTAAAATAATGTGTAAAAGGGTTAAAAGCAGTGATGATATTCAACCGGTTCACACTGGATTGTACGAACTGGTTCTTAAAATTAAAAAAAATTAGCGAACCAATAGTTAAATTATCCAAAAATAAATTTTATTATTATCCTAAAAAAGAGTTGAATCAACAAATTATTTAATTATTTCCAACAATAATCTAGAACATTATTTGTATTTTTTTTTTTGTTATAAATGTAATAATGATTCTTTTTGAATGAATTGGGTTCAAAATGCTTTCCCCAGAATAATTCGACTATACGATATTGCACTTGGAACGTGTGATATGCGCGATGAAATTTGAGTGATTAAGAATTATTTTGCAAGAAATAATTCACAACAGTTTTGTTTTAAGTAATTAAATCCATTATTTATCGCATTTCAAATTAGTTTCTTTAAAAGTATACAAATAAAAAATGTTTTTTAATGAAATTTATTTACTCTTGCTGAAATTATTTTACTTTAAAGATAAAATAACTTCATTCAAAAGGACCTATAATTGCGAAAACAAACAATAATATAAAATCATTGTTCAAATTATTTTGTTATGCCGATGTTATCTTAAATATTTGTTTAACTTTTATTTTTTATTTAAATATTTTATTTCTTCACTTACATATTTATCATGCAAGATTTGTTTTTATTTGATTAGTAAATTTAATGGATGATCAGCTGTAGTAAGTTTATAGTACATTATTTTCCTTTAGTTTGCTATATCTGATGTAACAGTGCGTCTTTTTTTTTAACAATAAGTTCAACATATTTTTTCTAGAATAACTTGTCAAGATGATAAATATAACAATATCTTTGGCTCATCAAGAGTTATGACTCGTTTTCAAATCAAGAAATGAAACAAAAATGCCAAACAATATCAGATTGCTTCATAAAAGATCCAAAAACTGATACAGAATCAAAAACGATAGTAAGAGATGATATTTTGAATCAAGTTTTGTTTTCTGTTTCTTCAGATGCAACAGAAAATAATGTTGACAACACAAATAAGTTGTCCAGTTTCAAAAGTACAACAGATGCATATAAAATAAATGTAGATAGTGACCTTCCTGGCTGCTGGAATATGAAATAAGCCAATGAATTCAAAGAAAAATATTGTGGTTTACTTATTATTGGAAAAAAAACTTGAGTGTGATAACTATATCAAAATCGAGTCAATAAAAGTGAAGGCAGCTCATGTGTCAAAAGAATGGAGAAGTAATATTGTTCCAAGTGGAACAAATAAAATGGTTCAACAAGCCTCTCTTCAAAAAAAAAAAAATAAAGGAACACTTTTCATCAAAAGCATACCAGATATGTGTGATGCAATTGAAAGAAAGTGCAAAAAATGCAATTTTCAAATTCATAAACAAAGTTCATGAAAAGTTTATGAGCTCCATCTGTAAAATTTTCAGTACGGTTTGCACTTTAGCAAAACGAAACTGACCATTTTCTGATATTGACCATTTGATAGAATTATAAAAAAAGAGTGGATTAGATATGGGAGTAGGACTTCATTCTCAATTCCTGGCTGTCAAAATTGTTGAGCACATTGAAAAATACATTAAAAAGAAAGTGTTTAGAAAAATAATAGATCAGAATTTAGACATGTTTATAATTAATGAGGCATCAACAATATCATGCAAACCAATTCTTATCATTTTTATTAAGGTTAAAGATGCAGATTTCTCACCAACAATTTTTGTAGATTTAGTGGAATTACACAACAAAGATACTGAAACCATTTACACTGCTCTACTACAAAGTCTGCAATCAGTAGGAATTGATAATCCATATTTGAAGAATAATTTGATTAGATTTTGTTCAGATGGAGTAGTTGTGATCCTGGAAAGGTGGTCAGAAGTGAATGCTAAAATAAAAAACCACTATCCTGAGATTATTATTTGGCATTGTTTGAGTCATCACCTTCAGCTTATGTTGGAGGATTTTATCAAAGACATAAAGCAAATGAATCAGTTTACAGCATTTATTAATAAAATATGTAAAATCTTCCATCAGTCTAATAAAAACCAAATGACCTTGAATAAAATTTCAACCAATTTGGGAATTGGAAATTCTAAAAATTGTAGAGTTTTTAACCCAAGATGGGAAGCATGCCATCAGAGAACAGCAGTTGCAACATGGTGAGCCTATCCAGCACTATATGATTTTTTTTCTACTAATAAAAAATGTTCTGGAATGGCTAAACATCTTGCCAACAAATATTTTATGAGATCTAGCTTTAAGAATCGATATTCTAGAAGAAATTGCTTTGTTGGCAGATGCTATTCAAGGAAGGAGTGTAAATATATTGAATGCTGAACAATTGATTAAGAAAACAATTAAAACATTTGAATATCTCAGAGAGAAGAGTGGTAGTTATGACAAAATAATAAATAAAACTATCTCTTCTAAGGAATTCCTGCATATTAATTTTGTTGAAGACAACAAATGAGTGAGTCTTGCCCATCAAAAATTACTGAATGTAATGATAACAAATATGGAATTAAGATTAATGGATTGTAATAGCATAAATAATAATATTCAAGATAGAAATCATAAAATCCATCAATTAGTTAAAATTGTGAACCGAGATGCTTGGAATCTGGAAGAAGCTGTAGTTTTCTGGAAAGAATTTGAAGAGAAATTATCAGATTTTTACAAAGCATTTCACCATGAGATTTCAGTTAATGATTTCCATGATTATGTTGAAAATGTTTTGAGAAATCACCAGAAACATGTTGTACATGAAACTATCCAAAGAGCTAAAAATATAATTAAAATCAAGGCTGAATGAAGGTTTTCTGTGGTGAACACAATTTATTCAGATAAAAGAAATCACCTTGAAGTGAAAAATGTGGAAATTCTTTTAGTAATAAATTGGATAGGTCTTCCATTAGAACACTGGGATTGCAGTGACTTAGTTCAAGTTTGGCCAAAAAATCACAATAAAGCTGATGATGCTATAGTCAAAAAGCATCATCAACCTGAAGAGACATATGATATGACTAGAATGTCACTATGGAAATATCTTGCCAAATAAATAAGTTTTTTTTTTAATTATAAAAAGGGTTTAATTATTTTTTAATTCCATAAGTGCGATTGCAAAGTATATCATAGTGCGCATGTGCAAGGCAGCACTTTTTTTGTGTATGGTGGGGGGGGCGGCATGCAAAATTTCTGAGAAGTCGCCAAAAATTTTTAGGTATGAAACCAAGAAGTGATTTGCTTCCATGCTTAGAAAAAAGAAAAATAAACAGAATAGGTTCTTAAATACAACCTACTTTTAGAGAACCGGTTCTTGGAAATTTGGGATATCATCACTCGTTAAAAGTAAATAAAGAGACAGTTAAAATAATGCCCTGTATAAAGATATGCCTAAATATACAATGTCTGATTGCAATTATTTTTATGCTATGATATATATGTTTTGTGTGTTACATTTATGAACTTATGTGAGTGTGTATTTACATGCGGGTTATTTAAGTATTCGGGCACAAACCAATATCCAATTACAGGGTTCTATTGGGTTTTTATTATTTTCTTTGTATCAATAAATATTAAGTAGTGTTATAAATATAATTGTGTGTGTTAGTGTTAATTTTTTAGAATAGCATTAAGAACAAAAGTAAGAAAGCAAAACGAATCGTTCATGCGCTCCATGCGCATTTTATATGTTCCCTCCACCTCTTTCCCATTGTCAACAACCACTACCCCTGAGTGAGCTAGCCAGAGGTATAAGCTCTAATCACCAGAAATAGATACTCATCCTCTCCCAGCATAATTCTTATGTATTTGTAAGTAAGATTGGTGCTTGGAGTCAAATTGACATCCATAAATATGCTGGGTGAGTAATTAGAGTACATTGCAGAACCAACTACATATATATGTGTTCGCATTATAATTTTCGTTAAATAAAAAGAGCAGAAGCTTAGATTTGAAATACATAATAAATGTATACCACATATATACATGTTTACGCTGGGTATGAACTGTTACACTATGTGATAAACTATTTTATGTATTCATGTGTATGGGTATATATATATATATATATATATATATTCATGTGTATGGGTATATATATATATATATATATATATATATATATATATATATGCACACAGCTCTGAAAAAGACTGCTGCTTAGTCAAAACTGTCAAATTGATAAAATATAAATTAGAAGAGGCATTATATAGTGATAAAACAGAAGTGGATTTATTTAATCATTTTATAAATTTGATCAATGTGTAAAGTAGATGTTAAGTGAAAGGAGTAATATAATACTTCATTAAGATCTAATTGATGATATATTGAGTTAATTTAGAATTCAAAAATTTTATTGGTATTACAGATTCTTTTAAATATCTAAAATCAACATGTTTTTTGGTTTAAGAACTACACACACAAATCAATATATTTGTACTTTTTAAAAATGTATATATTAAAACAGTTAGGGAAATGCCATATGTGGTGCCACAAGGCTATTCAAACCTAGAAAATTTGTAATGTAGGCAGATACTTCTTGTTAAGATTTAATTTTATTTTATTAATGACCATTAGCCCATACCACTAGATCAAGGAGATGCAGAGATTTAATATATAACTTATTAAATGTATTTCAATACTAAAATAAAAAATAAAATAAACCACTGCCAGTAATAACACACAAAGACATTTATTGTCACACATATATAAATTTAAACTTGAAGAATAAATTAATCTTACTTTAATTTGTTATTATTATTTTATACTTTAGTTAAAATCTGCACAGATGGACAGGTTATATAATTTTGTTTTAGAATGTTGAGCATAGATAAGCTATATAGATTACACAATTAAAACTTTCCAAAACATCTAACCTCAGGCTAAAAGTTCATAGCTAAACCAACGCTCGCTTCCTGATATACAGACACAACCAATGCAAATGAAGATTTTAGCATAAAACCACACTGACAGGAATGTACATATGCAGCATGATATTATTTAAAAGAAGTGATTCTCATCCAATACAGGAATGGGTATCTGTCTAGCAAAGGAATCATATATAACAGTCAGGGTATATTTGGTCTTACTATATCTGTTATACAAGAGTGCCACCAGGCTATTGGAACCTGGCAACTTTATATAGTAGGCAGATACATACTGTTAAAATCCAAATTTTATTTTATATTGACCACTACCCCATGCCACTAGCTCAAGGAGAAGCAGAGATTTAAAATCTACTTATTAAATATTTAATAAGAAGACTTTAAAATATTTTTAATATTAAAAATAAATAAATAAAATAAGCCACTGCCAGTAATAACACACAAAAATCATTTATTAACACACATATATAAATATTTAAAATTGAGAAATAAATTTAGATATTATTAATTAAAATTAAAATTATTATTTTAGAAAGTCTGCACAGATAGACAGTTTATAAAAGTTTGTTTTATAATGTTGAGTACAGATAAGCTACATAGATTACTATTTTAAAAACTTTTTTAAAAAAACAAACGTTCAACCTCAGATTAAAAGTTCATAGCCAACCCAACACCTGCTTCCTGATATACAGAGGTAACCAATGCACCACATGGTCAGGAATGTGCATCTGCAGTGTGATATTATTTGAAGGACATGATCCTCATCCAGTACAGGAATGTGTGTCTGTCTGGCGAAGAAATCATGCATATAATATTTAAGAGAAATGCTATGTATGGGGGAGAGCTGACTATCTGCCAACTTATAGTCCCTATCCATAGAGCTAAAAGGGGTCACTGTTGCAGGAAATATGTCTGCATCCATTGCAATGCAATGATTACATCTTTGGGTCATGCATTCAATTGGGCTTTGCCCTGTATGCTAAACAAACTTCACATTACATTGATATAAACACCCATATATCCCTCCACCAGAATCAACCTAACTATGAAACAAATAACCTGAAATTAAACCCCTTCAAAATAAACATAAGCAATTAAAATATAAAGTTATTGATGGAATTGCAGAGGGAAATTTACAGTAAAGTAAATCCAATGGCACTCATCATAAGGTGCTGCATTGACAACAATAACTTAAAAGATATATGAATAAATGCATTTGGACACTCAGCATGAGATATCATATTTACCAATATATATATATATATATATATATATATATATTGGTAAATATTGGTAAATTTTTTATCATATATATATATATATATATATATATCATGCATATAAAAAAAACAACTAAATGTTAATGAATCTATGCAGCTATCTACACCCAACTTAAATTTAATACATTTTAGTTAACAGATAAAAATAAATAACCTAGTTAAATACAAAATTAAATAAAAAAATAAAAAAAACGAAAAATGGAAATGATTGAAATAGCAAACTTATATAAAAATAAAAATTAATAATTGATTTAGAGTTCTATTCTTGGTCAGATAAGAGTCCATTTATTTATATTACTTTTTTTTTACAGATTGCCCACTTATTGATATATTTATTTAAAAGAAAGTTCAATTGGTGAAAGTTTATACTTTCCCTTTGATCTTGATGACTTCTCCAGATTTCATTTAGTTTATGGAAGTTCTTGCTGATCCTATTGTTTGCTAATAGTTCTTTGAATACACAACCTCTACAAGCCATTCATTTGGTCAGGGACTGTCATTGAGAGGCCTAGACTGGTGCATGCAAAGGAAATTAAATCTATTGCAAGACTCCTACATCATGAAGTCTGCAATACAGCTAGCTTAATAGAATGCTGCAACAACAATTATTTTGCCTTTTATAACTTTATGGTCCTGTTATCAGAAGTCCAAGGGATCGATCTAGCATGATGTCACTCATTCTGATGTTCCATTTTCAGTCCATGCTGTGGCTTTGTGCTTGCATTGGTCAATCTAATTTTTTTATTCTCTTATTTGATCTTTTAATTATTTATGTGCCCCAAGGGCTAGTTCACCTTAAAACAATCATTTAATTAATACAACAATAATTTCCATTTTCTAAGATTAAACCTGATAGAAATCATTTATTTTTATTTTCAAAAATATCAATCTTTATATCTTTACTTTTTTTTACAAAAAAAAAAAAAAAAATTTCAAATACTTTTTTTCTTAAAATAGTTTTTAAAATTTTCCATCTGTGCGATCTATATAACACAACTCTTAATTTTGGCTTTTAGTTTTTAATAAAATCAATTTTTATTTACAATTGTTTTTATTTTAATTTTGAAATAATGTTAAGGCATATGTATACCATTACAATATAAAACATTAAAAAAAATGCTTCATATGGTGGGAGAGTGGTCTTTGCTGATTTATCATCCCTACCCATAGAGCAAAAAGGGAAATCAATGGCAGGTAAGTACTCCACTTCTACTGCAACACAATGTCTACACTTCTGGGGCCATGGATTCATTTGGACACATTGCCTTGTATGCTATTACAATGATATAAACACCCATAAATCCATCTACCAGCATTGACTCAACTATAAAACAAATAGTCTGAAATTAACCCCCTTAAAACTAACATAAGCGTTAATGAATCTATGCAGCCATCTATACCCAACTTAAATTTAATACCTTTTAATAATTTAGTTAATAAATACAAAAATAAATAAATAAAAATGGAAATGATTGATTAAAAAAGTGATTACCTGATCTAGCATCCTATTCTTGGTCAGGTAAGAGATCTTTTAAAAGTTTGTTTAAGAGATTGGTCTATAAGTTCATATTGAAAAAAGTTTATACTTCCCAGAGTAAGTCTTACAAATCCTCCTGGTTGTGTCAGGTTTATGGAAGTCCATCCTAAGTTGTGTAGGTTGTTCTCTTTGGAGATAAAACCACTGATTGCCAATACTTGGGTCAGGAACTGTCATTGGGAGACTTCAGCTGGTGCATGCAAAGGAAACTAATTTTATTGCAGAACCCCTACATCATGGATCCGCAATATAGCTACAAGATTAATAGTCAGATTAAAACATTTATTATTTTTCTTTTTATTGTATTAGACCTCCCATATCATAAATCCTGCAGATCGATTGAACATGATGTCACAGATCCTAAGAACTGGATGTTTTCCTTTCTGGCCCATGCATGGCTTGGTGCTTGCATTGGTCAATCTTTAATTTTTTTATATCTCTTATCTGACCTTACAATCATATAAGTGCCACAAGGGCTAGTTTGCTTTACATTCAATTATATTTCAATCATTTCCATTCACTAATTAACATTTGCTTTTATTTTCTTTTATATTACTTAAAACAAAAATATTAATCTATCTTTAGATCTTTATTTTTCCTACAAAAAAGAACTTTTAAATACTTTTTTTTATAAAGTTTTCCATCTGTACGATATATATATGTTAAGCATAATGCTTTTAATCTCCTTTTAGTTTTTAATAAATCAATTTTATTTAAGATTTATTTTTCCTTTTATTTTAATTTTAAAATATTGTAACAGCATATGTATACTGTTACAATATATATAATTACTTTTACATTTATGTATATTATAAGAAAATAATTTATCTTTCATTAACGTTTATGTAAATACAATTAGTAGCAAAATACTAGCAATAGAAATACCCTGTTGCATAGTAATTTTTAGCAGAAATTTTAATAGGCATAAAATGCAAATATTTATCATCTCTACTACTTTACATTATCTAATCTATTTGTCCTTTTGTCTACCTATTTATATTTTTATTTAAAATTTAAACATACTATGTATAATAATAATATGCATATTCCTTTCGCTCAGTAGTCATAATTATTTTTAAAAAATTTAAACATATATAATCTTACCACTAAACATCAATGACCACGATATTTTATGCTAGCACATTACTGTTATTAAAACAGGCAAAACTCTTCATACTCTTCATATATAATCTTACTTAAATCATTTAATACACTTTATTTTAAAAGTTACAGAACTATAATTTATTGAATACATGTTAAAGATTAAAATAGAAAAATGAATAAGTAGACTAAACTGTAATGATTATATTTAAGGAATAATATTTCTGTAGTCTTATTTTCACTTCATCACTCTCATGCAAGATAGAGACTGGTTTGTATCCACTTTTAACATCTTGTGGAATTATGGATAATCTCTAATCTTATGAATAACTAATTAAATTAATAATATATTTCCATGAAATGGTTTGTATCAAAGTTGTGAGTGTGAGAAGTTTGACACATCATTTGAAGTGTAGCAATTCTCCATCTACATATAGTGAACAATGATAAAGATATGTGTAAGAGAATGTGATCTGGGATAACTGATGAGTGGTGGCTCAGCATGAAATGTGCATTTTGGAGATCATACATTTTTTTCACGTCTTTGAAAAAATGTTTATGATTACATCCTTCCACAAGCTACCTTGTAAGAGAGTGATGTAGTGAAAATAACACTGCAGAATATTATTCATTAAATGGATAATCTCTAGTCTTATGAATAACTGATTAAAATTAATAGATTTTATTCAAATACACTACACTAGTTTTTACAAAAGTAGAGGCCATATTTTAAAAAAATATTTTTACTACAATAAAAATTACTTCCTATTTTAATTTTCTTAATTAAAATGATTTGTTTAATCACTTAAAGCAATTTGATTAATTTAAATGAACTAAAAATTATTTATGAATACAAAATATCTATAATTACTCAAAGTTTACTAAGTTAACGCATGAAACATCAAATGCGATAAAATGCAGACATTATGAACAATATTTACATATATAAATTAATGCAGAATGTAAATGCAAAATCAAATATTAAAATCTCTATTTGAAGATGTAAATATCATAGGTCTTAAGACCTAATGAGACAATAATATAGCAATAAATAGCCTTTAAATCTCATTTAAGGTCTGCTTTGTTATTTAAAGAGGCATGTGCTGATCATCTTTTGTTCCTTCTTATTGTAGATAACTTCTTCAAGTTAATCTATTTTCAAATCTCCAACAATATTTAAGGCAAAAATAGCAAGAGCGTTCGTTTAGATATACCAAACCTTCTGCATATGTATGGATTTATTCTCTAGAGTTGTCAACAACAATATTTATGATAAAGATCGGAGACAAGAGCGTTAATTTAAATGCGCCAATTTTTTTTGCATAATTATGGATTTATTCTTTGGAGTAAAAACTAAATACACAAAGGTTTCATTAGATTTTCTGATTACAATTAAGCTTATGCTTTTCTAATTTTTTTTTCTAAATAAGATTATTGTTAATCATATTAAAATAAAAATTGAAAACAGGGTTTTCATTTGTGATATTCATGATTAAAATATATTAATCTTTAAAATTATGATTTTTTTTTTTAAAAAAAAACTTTAAAATTATGACTGACATTTTTATTAACAAATCTCTCGGAAATTCTAAGTAATTGTATTTTATATGTATTTATTTAATTTTCTTGTTAAATCAATATCAATGTTTCCCTCTACTCTAAAGAAACATTAAAGCTTTAAACATTCTTTTTAATAAACTAGGATTTTTGAATCCTCTTCATCTTCAGAAAAACATTATCTTGATCATTTAGTATGTATTGTTTGAATGCATGTTTCCCTCCAATATTTTTATTAGAAACTGCAGTTGATTCAATTTACTTGGCTTGAACTGTTCTTGATTTTCCTCATCATTTGTGGTAATTAAGACTGTAGACTTATAGATTTTATCTCACTCTTTACATATTTGATAGTGAAAATAATTTATAAGGCTTTTGGGATATAAATCATTTTACTGCATATTATCTATATTGTACCGGCCAAAACATGTTGATCCATCGAACATGAGCTGGAACTCAATGAAACATACTTCAAACCATATCAAGCTCAAGATTTAGGTCAGGGACCAACCTGAATTTGAACCCATTCCCTAAGCCCCAGATCAAACATCTAATGGATAACATAACAATGATGGCACATGAGAATTCATTTTAAATCTGGCCCACTAGCAGAACGGAGAATACTGTAAGACTTATTTTAACTAAATTAGAACATACACATGATTGTACATGTGGAAGTGGAGAAAAAAGAATTCAAACTACTCAAACAAGTTAGACCATAAAACATTAGTTTAATATAATGACAAATTATTTATATACATTATGACTTAATTATATAATTAGTATGTGCATGAATGGGCAGTCAACAAATGATAGATAATTCCATAGTGAAATTCACGCAAACTATTCTCATATGCTCTTTATTAACTAAATATTATATATATATATATTAACACACATTTTTGGTCGGTACAGTATTAAGATGCCAATCAATTATTAAAAAGATTATATAGAATTGCTATTAACGCTTTGATTTACGGTTCTGAAATGTGGTGACTAACAATTTCAGAGAGCACTGGGATTCATTATATATATAAAAAAACTATGTTTGTGCCATTATGATCATGAAAATAAACAAAATACATTTGAAAGATTATATTTGAATCTATGACAAAATATTTATTGAAAAATTCTTTTAACAATAGTAAAACAAATGCTTTATTTTCCCCAAGTCATATACTCTTAAATACAAAAATAAATTGCAAGGGTAGGATTGTATAAGACTAAAATAACATTATTAATTAATAAAATTAGTAATATTTGGCATTTATATATATATATATTGATATAGGCACATATAATTTTATCTAAAATTATATAAAATTAGTAATATTTGGCATTTATATATATACCTATATTGATATAGGCACATATAATTTTATCTAAAATTATATTATTAAAATAATCTTTCGTTAAAGAAAAACATACCAATCTCTTTTCATTCAAGAAAAAATAATGTTAAAACTAATATATGTAAGTATATATGTGCGAGTGTCAACAATAGAATAAATGTTATTATAAATAAATGAATGTTAAAGAAGATTATCATTAAAAAACACTGCAATGGTTATTAATTGATATAAAACAACATTTGTGCATGGCTATTGCTAATTAAGCAATCTTTCAAAACACGTTTATCAAATGATTATCACTGGAATTCGACAACAGATATTTGCCGGGACTATTTCGACAACACATTGCAGATATAAATAGACTTTTTTTTTATCGGACAGTAGTCAGTTCACAAATTTATTGAGTGAGGGCAGTTCAGAAATTAATTGAGCAGTTAACAAACAAAATGCAGTGTTGAGAAGATCTTAGGAATGCATGTTTATCTCCAGCCCAGATGTCCTAGAAAACAGCAGATCTGCCCATGAAATAATGTCAGCTTAACATCTTAGAAAATCTCCGTCAGTATCTAATTGTCTCTGATAGTAATAATCATGAAAATCAGGAAACTCAGCAAGGAAACATCCCAGCCGGCTGGTAAGCATTCATAATGGAAATATCCTCACCAAAAGCAGCCACCAAAGAGAACAAAATTCTATGTCAACATTCAAAAGCCTAGGTAAAAACATTTGCTTATTTCGTTAATACTGTAATAGCCATTGCATTGCATTAATTCATACAAATCTTTCAAGAGCCTAATTATATGAACTCTATATCATACATAAATAAACTATTGATGTGTGTGATTAAATTACAAATGCTATGTAGTCCTTTATTATCATTATTATGTGTGTGCATGAGTTAATATGTGCGTGATCCTTATATCAATATTATTAGTCAAAGTAGATAAATTCCCAGTGTTCTGTTATGAAAATATTCAAGAATATTTAAACTATTTAGAATGTTAATTTAAAATATGCGTGTGTTTTATTAAAAGTATAAAATGTTTAAATTTAGTAAATAAATGTTAGTTAATAAATTATCTTTAAAATTAAACTTTATTTGTCGGTCAATTCTTTTTAACAAATTCTTTTATCAATTCTTTTAATCACTAATTAAGTATAATCTATTAGTGATTACAAATAGCTGAGCTAGTCGTGGATTTAGGCGTTGAGTTAGTGGCCACTGTTCAAAGTGCGCTGTTGATTCTTTTAGACTAGACAGCTGGCACCCGTGATTAAACACAATAAAAGTGCTTTGGATGTGGTGTTGAACTTAACAGCCGAGAAGAAGCTATGTCCTGGAAATGTAATGCTAGTTATATACTTTATAGCTATCATTTGGGCATACATACTCTCCGAGTATGTTCTTCTCTGCCTAAGAGACTGGTGTTACGAATTCACATATTCGAAAACGGTTCAATATATATATATATATATTGAGCAGAGAACAATTTTAATATTATAACATCGAAACAGGGTCATAAAGCAAAAGAAATAATAGTACAAAGAAGTTTGCAGTACTGACATTGGAGGAGAAATAAAGAGAAAAAGTCATGCTTCTGGATGAAAACTAAGTCTAAGACCCCCTTCTTGGGCAATTCTTAGAGAAATGTGGATAAGGCATGCCATGGACATCACCAATATACAGAGACCTTTTATATGAAGAAAGTGATCCTGGGAAGACTTGAGATGAAATCTATGGGTTCAATTTTGTCGCAATCCCCTGATTAGAAGCATTTTATATATATATGAAAAACAAAAAACACAAGTTAAAAACTTGCATACGCTTGTATTTATGACTATAGATGGCATTATACCAAAAACACCTTCAAGCGTTTGTTTACATAAACGTCAGAGCAAGTATTTCACTATCTCTAACTTAATTTCCACCTTCATATCATGATTTCAAGCTATTTGCTATCGTCAGTGAAGGACAGGATTAAGAAACTAGATCTAAAACACAAACTCTGAGCGTTTAAGAAACAGTTTCTATTCAGCTTGCGAGCGTGAATCTTTTAGACACGTAATGTCTTCAAACTCAGCATCGCATGCCAGATAGCTACATGGGTCTGATATCAGTTCAGCATCACCACATAGTAGAAGTCTCTGCAATATATATCATTGCAAGAAAGACCTCAAAAGTACATTTATGAAAAACAAAAAACACAAGTTAAAACCTTGCATACACTTGTATTTATGACTATAGATGGCGTTATACCAAAAACACCTTCAAGCGTTTGTTTACATAAACGTCAGAGTGAGTATTTCACTATCTCTAACTTAATTTCCACCTTCATATCATGATTTCAAGCTATTTGCTATCATCAGTGAAGGACAGGATTAAGAAACTAGATCTAAAACACAAACTCTGAGCGTTTAAGAAACAGTTTCTATTCAGCTTGCGAGCGTGAATCTTTTAGACACGTAATGTCTTCAAACTCAGCATCACATGCCAGATAGCTACATGGGTCTGATATCAGTTCAGCATCATCACATAGTAGAAGTCTCTGCAATATATATCATTGCAAGAAAGACCTCAAATGTACATTTATGAAAAACAAAAAACACAAGTTAAAAACTTGCATACGCATTATATTTATGACTATAGATAGCGTTATACCAAAATATCACCTTCAAGCGTTTGTTTACATAAACGTCAGAGCAAGTATTTCACTATCTCTAACTTGAGATTTCCACCTTCATGATCATGATTTCAAGCTATTTGCTATCGTCAGTGAAGGACAGGATTAAGAAACTAGATCTAAAACACAAACTCTGTGCGTTTAAGAAACAGTTTCTATTCAGCTTGCGAGCGTGAATCTTTTAGACACGTAATGTCTTCAAACTCAGCATCGCATGCCAGATAGCTACATGGGTCTGATATCAGTTCAGCATCACCACATAGTAGAAGTCTCTGCAATATATATCATTGCAAGAAAGACCTCAAAGGTACATTTATGAAAAACAAAAAAACACAAGTTAAAAACTTGCATATGCCATCTATAGTCATAAATACAAGCGTATGCAAGTTTTTAACTTGTGTTTTTTGTTTTTCATAAATGTACCTTTGAGGTCTTTCTTGCAATGATATATATTGCAGAGACTTCTACTATGTGGTGATGCTGAACTGATATCAGACCCATGTAGCTATCTGGCATGCGATGCTGAGTTTGAAGACATTACATGTCTAAAAGATTCACGCTCGCAAGCTGAATAGAAACTGTTTCTTAAACGCTCAGAGTTTGTGTTTTAGATCTAGTTTCTTAATCCTGTCCTTCACTGACGATAGCAAATAGCTTGAAATCATGATATGAAGGTGGAAATTAAGTTAGAGATAGTGAAATACTCGCTCTGACGTTTATGTAAACAAACGCTTGAAGGTGTTTTTGGTATAACGCCATCTATAGTCATAAATACAAGCGTATGCAAGTTTTTAACTTGTGTTTTTTGTTTTTCATAAATGTACCTTTGAGGTCTTTCTTGCAATGATATATATTGCAGAGACTTCTACTATGTGGTGATGCTGAACTGATATCAGACCCATGTAACTATCTGGCATGCGATGCTGAGTTTGAAGACATTACGTGTCTAAAAGATTCACGCTTGCAAGCTGAATAGAAACTGTTTCTTAAACGCTCAGAGTTTGTGTTTTAGATCTAGTTTCTTAATCCTGTCCTTCACTGATGATAGCAAATAGCTTGAAATCATGATATGAAGGTGGAAATTAAGTTAGAGATAGTGAAATACTCACTCTGATGTTTATGTAAACAAACGCTTGAAGGTGTTTTTGGTATAACGCCATCTATAGTCATATATATATATATTCATGAAGATATGCCAAATGTCAGTAATGCAGTACAGAAAAATGTCACTAATGACATTGAATATGATTTACTGCTTTAAAATAAATGGCTCTTGTTTGAATGCCATAATTTAGGACAAATAATATGCTATGTCGCTGTAATATATATATATATATACAAGATTTTACTTAACATCTAAAACAGTAAAATATACATGAAAATTTACCCCTTTCCCCTTCTGCTATTTAAAAATGATTCAATTCCATCTTCACGTATTTTACAACTGAGAATATTTAAGCATATAATATTTTAAGAGTATGGAAAAATAAAATAAAAACTAGCAGTTATATAGAAAAAAAATAATAGGTCACCCTTTCAGAATTAAATAAATAACATTGTAAGATTTCAGAGTGTTAATTAGCCTAAGTTCTGGATTCACCATGGGTAGAATCCAGAGTTAAACAAATAACAAATTTTTATATTAAAACATAAACAAAATGTTAACTTGTTAAAAAAAAAACAATCTGGCAAGCATATTAATTAATAATGCATTATGTTTTAAGGGGATGTTAGTAACCTTAATTCATGGAGGTTTACTTAAAAGAGGAAAGAAAAGATTTTAAGAAATTCAGCTTGTCAGGTTGCTTGAGATTGGCATATCAATGATAACTAAAATAGACATATAAAATCAAGTAATAAATACTTATAAATAAAAGACCACACCAAAGTTAAAGAAAATTAGAGCATATGAGAGAATAAGATTAATAAAATTCTTTGAGAGCAATTTACATTTTTAGTAAAATACAAAGTTAATAAATAATACATTAGGAGAAATCTTAATAGAGTTTGAGATTAGTTATGCAAGCTAGATTTGGCAGTGGTGTCAGTTTGAAATAATTTACCTTGCACCATTTTAAGAGTCAATTTTTAAAAGTCAGCCTGTGCATAGTGGTTCAGGGATCCATGATAGTTGTTATATGATAGCAAGCTTCTTTCAGCATTTGAAAGTTCTCCATCAGGCTTTTACTTCATTCTATGGGAGCATGGTGGTACATTAACTAAAGAAAATGACCCACAAGGATCGGAAAAGTGATGAGCTTTCTATTCAATCACTTTTAAATTTTTAAAGCAGCATGAAGTTTGTTAACTTCCCAGTTCTCTCAATAGTATCTAATCTCTTTGTTGTCAAAATTGGCCCATTTTATATACTGCTCAGGTATTTCTGGAATACTTCCAATTTTTTATTTTTCACTCTAAATCTAATCTCCAATCTAAAAAAAATGCATACTTTTACTTTATCCATTGCTTTTGAAGATGCAATTGTAAAATAATGTCCAAAAATAAATTTAAATCCATTTCCAGATTAGAATTAGATTTGACAAAAATGTTTATAACAAAAGTACAATCATTAATCTTAATCCCCATTTTATTTTAAGTAAAAACTTTAATTAAAAACTCCTTCCCAAGATTAAAACTATTATGTTTCCAACCCTTTAATTGTTTTTGGACAATTAATGGTTGCGTCTTCCATCTTGGATTTTATAAAAATATACAGTTTAATAGAAAAAACAATTTAAAAAGAAAAAGTTTTATAAATGACATATGATAAAATATTTTAAAAATCATTATTTTATTAGTATTTTTGCTCCTATAATATATAGATATATTTGATGCGCACCTATGTATTTTTAATGTGAATAATAATAATATAATTAGTATTTTTGCTCCTATAATATATAGATATATTTGATGCGCACCTATGTATTTTTAATGTGAAGAAAAGAATTAATAATAATAAATATTGATAAGTTAAACTTTATAAATTTTAGGCACATATCTCAAATATATACATAAAGTATATTACATGATTAAAGGAGCAGGATGGGATATAGGGTTTAAACACAGGTTAGTAGATAAAACCATGAAGCTCAATCTTAAGCTAATATTGACTGCTTCAATATGTCTGGATAGATATTTTTGTATAGTGCTTTTGATCTATATTTAACTTTAGATATCCATGATCTAGACTTTTGTCTCCATTTTCAAATTATGTTTATATTACATAATATATTTTGGAACTTATCGTATGGGAGCAACTGTATTAATTTGTTTTATATTCTTATAGACCTTAATAATTCCATTGGAATTTTTCTACTAATTGCAGTATGAGTGATATGTGGATGTACACAGATTCCTTTATATTTGATAAATTAACTTTATTTAAAACTCTTAACAGCTTGTTTACTGCCTTTCCACCAATCCATATCAGCAAACTGATTGTATAAATATTTAATCTCATATTTTTCTACATACTGTTCAAATTTCTTAGAAATAAAAATGCAAATCTATTATTAAAAAAGATCACCTCTAAAAACTATTATTTGATTTATCATCATTTTCAACCATTACTAATCCATTGCAGGATAAAGGTCTCTCCAACTTCAGTTCATCTCTGATATCTAGACTCTCTTCTCCATATCACTCCAGCACTTTTTCTTATTTCATCTATTCATCTCACATATGATCTCTTTCTAAGTCATTTATAATCTCTTGGAATACAGTGCACAATTTTAACTGTCCATCTATTATCATTTCTTCTAGAAATATATCCAGCCCAACTCCATTTCACTTGATGTCAGTAACACCTATTTGTTCTCTCACTTATATATTTTGTTTTTGATCTGTTCTTGTTACTCCTAACTTGCATCTCTGCATATTTCATTGAATGGTCTGAAGTCTCTGTATCGCTCTTCTGTTAAGTGTCTAAGTCTCAGGACCATAAGTAAGAACTAGTAAAACTTATTTATTAAAAATCTTTTTTTTTCAAACACAATGACATATTTCCTTTTAATATTGTTATTTTTACCAGAAGCACTCCAAGCAAGTTTAATTCTACGATTAATTTCCTCTATTATTTTCCATCTGTAATAATAATTTGACCGAGGTATTTGTAGTCATTATCAATCCTTATTTTTTTCTTTTGAGAAAAATCCATTGAACATTATTTTAGTCTTTGTAACATTTATCTTAATCTTACTTTTTTTTATTTTATTTGATAACTCTTGTAACATTTCCTGAAGCTCTAAAGCATTATTTGCAAAAACAACTACATCATCTGCAAATTTTAGATGATTTAAATAATATCCATTTACTTTTGTTTCCTTAACTTCTTATTTTAATCTACAAAATACTTCTTACAAAACTACCGTAAAAAGTTTTGGAGATATGTTAAAAATCTGAAATATAGGCAACAAATACTACTATTGCTACTATTACTGTTGCTGCTGCTATTGCTACTACTACTACTTTTAAAAGGTTCTTTATTTGATTAAGTTATTTATACATGTTTAATCATGTCATGTGAGTCATGATATTCAATACATTGAATGTTTACATTGTTTAAGCAATTGTATTATAAGGTTTGCATATAAATATTTTACAATTTTGTACTTAAACTTATATAGTTCAAATTTTCTTTTTCACAGACACTTGGGCAATGTTACCAGACTCCACATGGCTGCAAAAATGTTGGTGGATGCAAGAGACTGGTCTCTTAATTTTATTTTTGACAATTTAAATAAGATTATAGATTTCAACCTTTGAGATGTCAGATTAAACGAAGTAGCATCTCATACACCAAAGAGTAAATAGGAGATAAGTAATAACTTTAATCTGTGGGAATAGATGCCTTTTAATAATTGCAATCATGAGGTTGATTGTCGGCATTTGAGAACAAATTATCATAAGTTGTCTATATGTATCCAAAGTAGGCATGCATAGAGATATGTTCTATCATTTCCTCATTTCTCCTACACATTTCACATGTTGCATCAGTATTTGCATATATCATTTTATTAGCCATGAGTGCATTTGTTGGTAGTGCTTTAAGGTTTATTTTAATTAAAAAGTCCAAATATTTCAGCTCCAGGTGCCAAAATTTAATTTTTTTTATTATGTCTTGATTTGAAATAGTGAGTAAAGATGGAAGTACTTGTTGATTTGTTTCATTTATTATGTCATTCACCTGCCAGTAGAAGATTTTTCTTGAGAAAAGTTTAATTAGTGGCTTTGTATGCATGGAAATTTTTAAATAGCTTTTTGATATATTTGTTTTCTATGGGAGGTGGTATATCTGTGGGAGTAATTAAGAAGAAACTTTCAATATTAGCAAATAATTTTATAAGTCTAGTTATCTCTTTAATTGCTCTTTAAATATAGAAGGTTGTAATGCTATGTAATGATAGACCATTAAACTTTACATGTTTTTGCAAGTTTTTAATGCTTATTGAAACCATCTTTTCCTCCCAAATTAACTTGATACAATAAGAATTGATTTTATTTATAAACCCATTGATATATTTTATGATTGGAGCATAGTAGTTGATCTTTGGAAAGACCAGCATATTAATTAAGGATATATTTGCATGCAACAAAAGACAAGCTTTTGAAAGTGAATTAATAATTTCATCTATTGACTCTATAAGTTGATTTTGAATCATAATTCGCATATCATTATATCTTTTACTCAAATAATAACCTAGAAAACTTGTAGGAGGTGCCTTACAGATAGAGTCAATCTTTTCCCCTGTGAGAAGGCTCTATGTTGATGACTTCTCTTTGTTGAAAAACCAGGATGATTTAGCAGAGAACTCCTCTAGAATTGAAAAAAAGCATACTGTACCGGTCAAAATAGTGTGCTCACTTAACAAGATTCAAATCCTAAGCAAAAGTACCTTGAATCTGATCATGCTCGAGATACACAGGTCTGGAGCAGTCCTGAATTCTAACCTATTTTCCTATTTTTCAAATCTCTGACCCAATGAACAACAATTCTGATGACACAGTAAAATTATTTTAAATCCATGCCGAGAAGCAAAGCAGAAGAGCATAAGATCAGATTGATGATGATGATGAAGTTTGGAGTAGCCCAGGAATTACATTTATTATAGTTATTTATTCACTAATGCTAAGCTATTAGCTAAAGAAAATAGTTCTACATATTAACTGGAAAATAATAATTCAAAAACGACAAACCAGGATTTACATGAAATTATATATATCCCTTCCATATATAATATATTTAATAATACTCAATTAATTATTATTAATAATTTATACTATCTTTATATACTTTTATAATATCATATTCTAATATAATTTATTATCAATTATCAAAATCAATATACTCTTATTATTATTAATTAAATAATATTTATCAAATCATGAGACTTGAATAAATAAACAAATAGATTTACATTGAGCAATATCTTCCAAACATATTTCTCAATGGCATAAGAATACTATCACTTCCTTATTAACTTACTACTACTTCTATAGCATTCTTATGACTTTTAAAATAAAATAAATTACCTTTAATAATAATAAAAATAAATCTTAACTTTTAATTTTAAAATATAATTAAATAATCTCAGTTCTTCTAATTATCTTAAATAATGATAACTCATGTAAATAAGTATGATATATTTTATATCAAACTTAAATACATCTAACTTATTTTAATAATAATAATAATACTAATCTTAGAAAACCTAACTTCTCTATTTCTGTTATATCAATAATCATTAAATAAATAATCATATGTATATCTTTTATTTTCATATAGCATCTTAATTTTGGAATAGATCAAAATCTTCTAATTCAATAATTTGTGGCAATAAATAATATTGTACTTTTATATTATGCATTATAATTACTCTATAACCATTGTAATATAATGTAATAATGTTAATCAATTCTCATAAATGATAATCAGGAAAATATTGTATTTATTTCTAAAATAATATTAATAAATTCATATTGTGCAAATATTATGTTTGTTCAAATTATCTGCTGTCAAATGCTGTGGTTAAATTAATCAGTTCAACCGATTTAAAACAAATTAAACAAATTTATTTACATTAACTTCAACTAAGAATTTATTTACAATATTTACATTTCAAAATTATGAAAACAAAGAAAATAAAATAAGAAAATAATAATACAATATGTTTACACTGTTATTAACTCATATTCCTAATAAGTAATTATACATCCTTTAAAATCTGTATTAATAATATTAATATGTTTTCAGAACTTAGACTTTAAATACATATCAGTAACCAATTATTACAAATAAATTTATTAAATACTATTTATTAATATCAACAATAAACTTTAATAATTAATTCTACATCAATTAATATTAATTTATTCATTCCATAATTAATATATTTCACTTTATTATTATTACTACTTTAATATTATAATAAAAATTAATTATCTGTAATGTAATAACAAAAATTGATTAAACTTTATATTTCACTTAATCAATTCATCTACATTTTATCAAATATCATTACATAATTGTTGAAATAATAATATTATTTAAATCATTCATTACTTTCAAATTCATAATATTATATTAGATAAATTCTATGATTCTTTTCTATATGAAATTATTACCCTACTTTATTGTATACTACTCCTTCTTAATAAATTTCTATCTACAAAACATCCTCTAAACTAATTTAAAATTTCCAACAACTTTCACTCTAAATAAAATATTAATTATCCAACTATTTATACTCCCTATCTTGTAAACCTTCAATTTAAAGAAAACTTCTCCATAAACTAATAATTTATCCAATAAACAAAATAAAATACAGACTTTTAACTCTCTTCCTAATTTCAAAAAAATAATTACTTATAAATAATAAATATAATTCTAATACTATAACATAAAAACAATATCAAAATTTATTAACGAAAGAATCATATAATTATTTCTAACTTTTATAATGTTCATCTATTATTTCATAAATTCAAATTATCATATTAAAAATCACTCTAATAAATATTTTTAAAATAATCATACATTCATTCAAAACAACATAATATTTGGATCTAATAAACATATTAAATACATAAAAATATTATTATTAACAATTTTACCATAGAAATAATTAATTCCATCCATCTTCCAATATTCTTCAATTACACTTCATAAAATAATTCACATTTATACTTACGATCATACTTAAAATATTTGTTATATTAATTATAAAAAAACCATCAATTAATCATTATATTATTTTTTATTATTATAAAGAACCTATCTTATTTTAATAAATTAATAATATTTAATTTTATATTAGAAAATAAACAATCATATCACACAATTTTCCTTTCACCATAAATCTTTAATCTGACACACATTCACTAGACACCATTTCCTGTTTCCCCAACACTTTTTTAAAATTTATGACATCTTTAAAACCAAAATAAAATAACAGTTCTTTTATAAAAAATATAATAAAATAAAATTTTATCTGATCCACAGTTCTTAAAGATATTATTTAAAAAATTTATAGAATATTTAGAAAATACATTTAATTATTTTAAATTTACTCCCCATCTCACATTTCAACAAAATATCCAGGTAAGAACACTTCTTATCTAAACTTTAAATATTTCAATATAATAATTTTATTATATTAAGATTTTTACTAATTATATTTCAATTGACTTCCTTTAAATTATCAACATTCATCTTTTAAACATAAACTAACAACAACATTCAACTACTTTCATTTCTAATATCTTTACTTAAGATATATATTCAAATTTAACTTCAAAAATACTTTCTTCATAAATATTTTATTCTTTAAAATATCTATTTTCTAATATCAATAATAATTACTTTTAAAATTATATATTCCAAAATCTACTTTTCTCCATCCAACTTTCCAAATTAATCCAGTTTGTCATATCTCTAGTAAAATTCATATATTTTCACTATATATGATGTTCCCATGACCATTTCATAAATTGACTTCAATTTAGACATTGATAGGAAAATTTAAATACACCATCTATTATTTAAAACTTTATAGATTATTTATACGACACTCTTTAATTTAAAAAAATATTTTAGACCTAAAATTTTTATTTTTTTTAATACACAATTAACTTGAAAATTCACGATCCTCTCCTAACAATTGAATTGACTTTTATACCGAAGAAACTTCCCATTTGATTTAGATAAACAACAACTTTCTATTTACATATTTACCAACAACACAAAATTAAAAATAAATAATGACTTATTAATATTTAATATTTATTCATTATTACATTTTTAAAATAATTTATTATTTAAATCCATTAAACACTTTTAAAAAATATATTATTTCACTTGATTTTAATTTTAACTTTTATAAGATTATTTTTAAATAAATTAAATATTTTTTATACGTCATATTTTTAAAACAATATTTTAAAATCAGATTTAATATTCTCATTGATTTATCTTTATTTATCCTGAACCACATATTTATAAATTTACATGATTTTTTTTAAAATAGTTTTCAACTTTATTAGATAACTTCCAACATGTGTAAACATCTGTTCTTTATAACACAAGAACCACATCTCTAAATAAACTACAATCATTTTTAAAATAAATATTTTTAAATAAATAAGATATTATAATAGATTTTAAAATAATTATTCGATATTGTTAAAATCAAATATCAATCTTCTATTTAAGTACTTACAATAATTAAAATATTTATATTCTCTTATAATATTATTTTATCAACAACAAACATATGCATTTAATTTTAACTTGTCTTTTAAACACTTTATTAAATACCTATTTATTAAATATTCACAGTATTGATTAACCATTTTTCCAACTATATATTAAACATCATCATTTTAAAATCTCTCTCAATACCACAATTTTACATACAAATACTCATAGATTCTTTCATTAAATCTTTTAAATACCACAAAACAACATCACATATTCAAATAAACTTAATTAAATTTTTAAAATAACACAAAATCCCCAACAAAGGGCACAAATATATATATTTAATAAATGTAGAAAACGCATATATATGTTACAAAAGATTAAGGAAATGTATGTATATTTTACCAACTAGTTTCATGCTTGGGACAATATTGTTTATTTACAAGACTTGGGAATTTGTTGTATAAAATTCCCTCTATCACTCATTTAATAAATATAATTTTACAGATACAATTTTATAGTGTTTTATAACTTGTGCGGAGTTGATAAGTTAATTCAAGAAAATTTTTGCCACAAAACATCATGGATGCCAAAAATAAATATAAAAGATCGTGACAGTTTTAACAGTAAATGATTTATTTGATAACAGGCAAAATATATAATTTCAATCATGTATTTCTTAGGAGAACCATTATTTATACGTTTATTCGCATTGTTTGGAAAAGACGTCTTTTAGAAATAAGAAACAATGTGCTTTATTTACAAGAGTAAGTTATGCAATAATTAATATAAATTAGATTTATGTCTATGGGAATCGATAATGCTTTTTTAAACGAAAGCAGTTTTAAGATCAATATACTGAACGTATTTTACGAAATGAATCTTTATTTTTAACACATTATTGTGACTTATTAAGATTAGACGGATGGATGCTCAAATTAAAGAGCAAAGAAACGGTACTAGCATACAATTAAAGGAATCTGGCTTTCATGGCATTTGGATATTTTATCATTTAAAAGAATACTTGAGACGAACTTAGATTTGATATGTCCATGCATTCTGGCGGAGAGATATCGAAGGAGAGGCTGAGTTTGAGATCCCAGATCATTTATGTACTCCCATCCACAGCACATAATCCTCATAAACATTACATTCCACAGAGAGTAGTATCTCTGATTATGAACGATTTTGAGAAGTAGGACGGGAGCTTCAAGCTTTCGATGTCCCCAATAACAAAACCACCAAGAAATGGGAAAGATAAAATATCAGAATAAAGAAAAGGTATGCCAGCAATGATTATATAATTTTATATTATTACTTAAAGTTTAGAAAGGGTCTAACCTCTTGCGCAATAATCTGTTTTCAATCCTGAGTCATTTAACAAAATGTAATAAAATAATAACTTTTTCTATATCATTAAACTAATAAAATTTACATTTAAGATTCGATTCCCATATATGTATTAACTAAAGAATTAGCCCTTCAGGCAATGGTAAGAAAAGGTGGAATTTTATATTAAGTGCCGCGATCTTTTATAAAGGCTACTAAACAACAAAATAAAATAAGCATCCACGATAAAATACTTTTAAGTATACAACCAACCTAGCGAACGATTTCTATTTTAAATAAACAAATGAATATAATTTTACTAATGAATTTAATTAAAGTTGCGAGATTGATTGATACCAACATACTAGAGAAAATAATACATATATCAAACAAAATAAGTTGTATACATTTAATTTAACCACATAAAGTGATATAAACATAAATTAAGCGTGAAAACAAACGTATATTTAGAATTACATAAGTATTAATAAAAGATTATAGAGGAGTAAAACTAACAAAATATCATAAATGGATCTATGAATTAATTTAGCTACAAATTATAAATCACCTGTGAATGTTGGTATTAAGGCAGCTCTAAATTACATGATTTTACCTACTATATCAGCATAGCAGCAGGCAGGCAGGGTGGCAAATCTACGTCATCTCTGATGCTGGGAAGATGGAGTTTTACGGCTGGTAGACAGTCCTCCAAGAGGAAAAAGAAAGGTGAACGGCTCCCCTACTCATGCTCCATGGCACTAAACTTCTCTTGACTTCTTAAATGATGGTCTGGCAACACTTTTTGAATCAGGAATGTAAAAGTAACCAACTGATCAGGTGAAAGTAACTAACTGATTTATCAAGTAACTAACTTATCAAGTGAAAATCACCGACTGCCCTGAAAAGGTCTTATGGGCTCTTTTTATACACTATCTCTATAATCCCCTTACAAAAGAACATTTAATTAACAACATGTTTTTATACAGATAAGGCTCGAAATACCATTTTTAGCTATTTTATATCATTCGACAACAACTGATAAACGATTTATTTTCGATCTTAATTGCAATTGATAATTTTAATTAAAGGCAACAAGCTGAATTTAAACAAAGATTATTTTAGCATTTCAAGCCTCCCCCATTCTTCTTTGTTGTCACATTAAATAGTTTAATTAAATACTTTAAATCAAAATACATATAGATATAACAAAAAAATTTACAATTATATAAAGACAATGTTTAGTTGTCAGCAATAAACATTAATACCATTATTGCTTCATTTATATATATGCGCATCACACACACTACTATTTTACTTTACTAAATAGTTTTAATTTGATTAATCTTTAGAATGATTCGGCATACAGTGTGTGAGTGAATAGCATATATTTATAGCAAGGTCTGAATTGCGGACCCCTAGGAGGTTAGTCTAGATGGTGAAACATGAAGCATTGATGATGATTAGACATCGATTGCTTCAATACGAAGAAATTTTTTTGATGGAAAAACACCACTATATCATCCATGCACATAATATGCTTAATGGTTGTATTGATAAGGGGGACAAAAATTCCAGGTGATTTATCTTCTATTTCCAAAAGAAGTGGATTTATGTAGTCAATGAACAGCAAAGCATTCAATGGTGAACCTTGTGGAATAGAGTTCTGGGAGAGGGGGTGAATCCTGACAGCATATTCCCATTAAGAGTTATGTGTATCTCTCTGTTTAGTAGAAGGTTACCATAATATTCATGATTGGTGGATTAATAATTTGTGATGAAATGTAATATAAAAGCTTTTTAATGGGCACAGAGTCAAATGCTGCTTAAATGTCTAATTGTATGACAATAGGAGCTGCTTTTCTTCCCTGACAAATTTTATCCAAGACCATTTTAAAAAGAATAATTGCGGCCAAAGTAGAGCAGCCTTTTTTGATGTATTGGTAGTCAGATATTTTTGGAAGGATAAGAGACTGAATCTTATCCTTAATTAGTGATTCTATAATTATTATCATTAGATGAGTCATTGAGATTAGTCTCCGATTTTCCAATGGTGATGGAAGATTATATTTTTTAAGAAATGACACAATTGATACTTGGTGTAAGTGATTAATGCTATGAATTTGTTTTGCTAGATAGGTTAACATACTATGCATAATCGGGACCATGAAATTAAGTAATCTAGAACACATTTAGGAATCACATGGCTTCCAGGATGGATCCTTTCTGGAGTGGATTTAATTTTTTGGAGTATTTCAAATTTGGAAATTCAATGATTGCCATCTGTTATACCAAAGGAATCTTGCTGTCTAAACACATCATCTTTACCAAGGTGAAACTTCTATTCTGAATCCAATTCCAAAATGACTCATTAGTGTCAACAACTATGAATTTGAGGTTTACTACTATTTTCTTTATTGCTTTTTTAACAGTGAGGGTTAGTGCTAAAAATGGAATTGGGTTCAGAGTGGACATGTAGTTGCAGAAATACACAAATATTAGGAGATGATCAAAGACATGAGAGACTCAGATAATTTTTTACTAAACTATCTTAAGTGACTAAAAATAGTAACAGAAATTAGGAGATGGAAAAAAACAATGATACACCAATCAATTTATGGTAGACCAATATCTTTGCAAAGATAGTACATCTTATTTTTTTTGTCAGTCTTCTATTTATTTACCTTTCTCTTTCTTAATGCCTTATTAGTAATGCAATATTGATTGTTAGTCATAGATGCTAAAGTATCATTTTAAGCAGTAAATAACAGAAAACTACCACAAACTATCATCCTATACCATGTTAAAAGCTTATAAATAACATAATTATTCTATGATTTCCAGAAATTTACATCAACTTGAACTTATCTAGTAATAACAATATTGAAAATTGTAATGAAAGAAAAAAAAGTGAAAATGACGGGTGATTTTTAAAAATAAATGTACATATATTCTTATTTAATGTTCAAAACTAAAGACATTTATGTGAATATTAATAATAATTTGTTTTTATAAATGAAGAAAAATCTTGAATAGTTTTTATTATAATTAAAATAATAAAAGTATATCATTTATTATAGATTAACAACACTCTTCTTGCAGAAAATAAATAAAACATCGTCTTTAATTCTTTTTTTATCTTTATGATTATAATAACATCAGTCCTCATCTACTAAACTTTATTATTCAAATGAACTTTATTATTCAAATAAAAACTAAAGATTCACTCCTGGCTACCCAGGCTGTCTATGAGCTGCCGGTCTAAAAGAAAGTTTTAATCTGTTTGAAGATCTTAGTTATATATAAAAAATGTCTGCTTCAATCTTAATTTAAATTTTTATTATAAACTGAACAATCTTATGTGCCAAGCATTATCAGTAAGCATTATTTTTATAATCTTTATATTTAATAAATATAGAAATAAAAATAAGCGTTGTTAGCCGAGAGGTCATCGCAGCCGCCTTGCAAGCAAGTAGTTGGTTGCAGACGGTTGTGGATTCGCGTCCCGGCCGATGCTATGACATATGAAAAAAAAAAGTTTATATATTTAACTCAATGTACATATCCACTTTAACAAATGAAATAGTTTGAATATTTTAATCAATGAATAGAGTTAGCAAGATATTCATAAAAAAATATAAATAAATAACCAAAAGAGCCGCTCATAGTAAACTATTACTGATAAGCATTAAACTTTTTTTTTAATAATAATAATAAAAATATTAAAGTCATATATGTGATCAAATATGTACAGAAACCTTATCTAAAATTTAAAATATTAGATCTGAATGATGTATCACTATAAGCTACTACCATTATATTAGTTTAGAGAATGAGTGTTGTGAACTCTAGCATAGTTCATAAAAAGTTTTAGTAAAACATAAATTAGTAGTGTTTAACAACGTTTATAAATATATATAATTTCACTATAAATTAGCAACTGTGTTGACAAAGTATTCTTGTAATCATCATAACTTCAATAATATGTTAATTCATTCTATTCTTGATCCATTGTTCAACATTTAGGGTGCTTTTAATTCATAGCCTGAAGGAGGATAATTTACTCTTTGTTTACTTACATATACGTTATGTTTAATTTAATGTTCACACATATATGTGCTAAGGTGCTTTGTAATCTTGCTTTGAAAAAGATATGCTGCACCAAAAGCCTGATTAAGCAAAATAAATATTGTTAAGATTTATTACAGTAATAATTGACAATTGTCTACACAATCTGTTAGAATATATATGTTTATGTAAAAACAGTCAGACAGTAAATATGCGCGAAATAATAAATAATGATTAATATGTAAGTTATTGAAAGTATTAAAGATTCTATTTTCAAAAAGAAACTTTCAGATTTTAGCCATAATTAAGTTAAATAAATTGAGTAATAAATTTGGCAAGAGTATATTAAAAATAAGACAATTTCTAACACATGGTATTTGCACTTTTGTAAATATTTTTTTTATATTAAATTGCATTGAAAAGATTAATGGAAATGTTAAGAGTAATCTTATAATGGTACCATTTTGTGATTTACCACTGTGTTAAACTATTCACAGCACTTGTAATACAATGATGGCAATGAATGATTACCTTTGTCTGGATGGAGAAAAAATCCATGTAACAGTACAACTATTGGGGGAGGGGGGAGAACTCAACAAAAAGGGTTATATATTAAGAAATTTAATTTTATTATAAGATGTAATAAAAATATGAATACAAACAAAAATAATAGAAAATAATAATTGATGCAACATGGTGCTAAAACAAAATCAAATTGAGAATGAGATTTAAAAAAAAAAGAGAGAGAATGAGATAAGTACAAAGAACGCTACAAATTTTTTTTTTTAAAAAAAATCATTAAAGCTATACAGAATTTAAATTTAAAATTTGAGAAATATGACCAGTACCTTCAACATAAATCGTTAGAATAATAATAATGAAAAAAACCACAGACGTGTAAATGAGACTTTACATAGAAGCAATGATTCTAACTAACTCAAAAAGTATATATAATTGAAAAGATTTTTAAAAAAGATAGTAAACTCCAACAAAAATAAATCGAATCGGCATTAATAATAAAAAAGAATACGAATAATTTACCAAAAAATTCAAATATAAATTCGTTTTAGGGAAGAAATGTTTGAAATATAACCTTCTCAATATTAGAATATTTCAGAAAGAAGATATATATATGCTATTTTTTCCTGGAAAGCAAAACTGAACCCCAAAACAAAAGAAAACATCTAAATAAGGAGGTTTTAAGAAAAAGTATATTTATCAATGTGTTCATCTTCTTAAAAAATGACTCTATATTGTGAAAATTAAAATTAAATATCTATTGGAATATATAAATATTGTATACGTATAACCAGATAAATAATACAAAAGTTTTTAAATTGCTTAATTTAATAAATGCTTTTTTTTTTAAAAAAAAAAAAAGTTCAAATCCTTTGAAGCGGCTTGATTCTTTTTATTAACATTTTGTGCCGCCCTTTTTTCACTCTCTTTTCGTAGTAAAAACTTGAATCACAGTAATTTAGTTGTCTTTTTAAAGCTACAAATTCTTTTCGCAAATATTGTCATTTCTGTTATCTATATTCAAGCTTTTAAGTATCTAAATTTTAAAACAAAATTTCGATAAGTCCCCTACCAAAGCAAAGGTGGCGACATTTTTAATTATTTAATCGTTAGAGGAGGGGGGAGGATTATCGTGAAATAGTAAAGTACGCTATGGTAAATCAATGCTAATTCGTTTGAAACAAATTGGACAAGCGGATTTAACCTGTTTGCGGCGTGGATAAGGCGTTGGCCCGGTAGTGAAATGCTAATGCCTTTCGCGAGAGGTGATTAATAGCCGGAGACCAAATCCCCTGCCTCCTTCTATAATCTCCGCAACAGTAACGCATGGCTAAATCTGACGCCTGTTTCCTTGGTTTTTCAATTTCTTAACGTTTGATTCGACATTGATTTGAATTGAGTTTAAATTAAACCAGTTGGTAATTATCGCAGTTTAATGTAAACTGTATAAGGTTTATTTTTTACCGCTGCGACAATAGACTAAACGATGTGTGTCTGTGTGTGTGTGTATTTAAATGTAAAATACTGCACTGATAATTCTAATTTGAATAAAATAAAATAATAAAACTACTCAATATATTATCGTACATAGTTTATTAAAAACTATAATGAAACTGATAACTGAGCTTCTAGAATGAATTGTGTTAAAGGATGTGACGGAAAAACAATATCAAACTATCATCGACAATGTTTAGGAGCCCATGCCTATTCCACCTGCCTTCGGCAAGAAAATTTAACATATATATAATATATTGAATAGTCTTTTATTATTTAGTAATTATCTTTTTGTGTCATTCTAATGCATAAAAATATTAGAAATTTCTATAAAATATAATATTTATAGCTTTTTCTACTTATTAACCATTTTATATATGTAATGATAATCTTTTTTATTCCTTGGCTGTTCTTATTTATATACTATAAAACAAAATTTAAAACATCGAAGCTTGGTCTATTTCAGTTTAACTTTTTATATATTTTAATTATTATTCGTTAAAGCTATAAAAGTAATTATTTATAATATAATATTCTGATATATATTATTACATTAAAAATAAAAATAGTCTTCTAATATAATGTATGTTTATGCATACACGAAAACAACTGTCAAGCGTTGTTAGCCGAGAGGTCATTGCAGCCACTTTGCAAGCAAGTAGTTGGTTGCAGACTATTGTGGGTTCGCCTCCCGGCCGATGCTATGACATATGAAAAAAAACCCCAAAACAACTAATGTAGAAAATTTTGAATCATGCAATCAATAGTTATTCGTAATATTACTTACGGAATCATTTGCAATTATTATTGTATTAATTAACAGAAACCTGCAAAAGTTTCACGTTTAAATTAACATTTCTTTTTATTTTTTAAAGTAAAAAATTATTTATGCAAACAAAAAATTTAGCAGTATATATTTAGACTTGCTATTAAAATGTAAGCTAATTAATCTTAATCATTTCTAAATAAATAAAATTCCTCTAATAAATATACAGGTTCCCTTACTAAGCTATCTACCGATTAACATAAAATATAGATTTTAGGGGGCTGAAAAATCATAACATATATCATAATTAATATAGCATGCAATTCATTAGTGTTAGTTAGTTATAAATTATTTATTCGTTATATAGTACAAGATATTATACAAAGCTGTTTCATTTATATTAATATCGACAGCAGAAAGGTGTTTGCTGTTAACTAAAAAACTACCCTTCATTCCTCTTTGAGGTCTTAAAGGAAGTGATCAGGAAAAATTTCTAATGTCTTCTTCATATTTTTGTTATTACAGCTATTATTACTATGTGACTATTCATATGGTAAACAAACATGGATAGACTGTTCACTTTGTATCAGCCAGCTGAGTTTAAGATCAAAAATCTGATCTTCTTCAATTGCACGATTATTCCTAAATGAAATATCACTTTCTTGAAGGCAGAATGAATGTATGTGTGAATGATTTCTCTTTTTTTCAATTGATATTTATAATCATAATTCCTAGAAGACTGTACAGTTGCCAACTAAGGTGGAGGATGCTAAAAATCATTGTGAACTCAGACTGCAATTTGTTGATGAACTTTTATTTAGATACCTACAACATTTTCAAGTGAAAGAAGATTGCGCAAATTGGAAAAACTTTATAGTATTAAATGGAAGATTTTTTATCTTTGTTAAGTTAAAACAAAAGATGAAGAGTCAATTGATTTGAAAAGTAAATATTTTACTACAAAGGAACAAATATAGGAAACAAAAGTAGAGGGTTTTTTTATTATAAATAAAAAATGTCAGAGCAAAAATTGTGGAAACTGATGGTATATTAGGCAGATTGGCAAGATTAATAATTCAACTTAATACAAGATAATTCAGATTTATGCTCTGACAAGTTCTCAGTGAGATGAAGTAGTAAAGATTTAAAGTTGATGTAAAAATGCTTTTGATCAGATTAAATAACATTTTAAAATTGATAAAGGAGACTTGAATGTTAGAATTTGTAAACATTTGAAAGATGAAAGTATTGTAGATAGATTTGGTTGTGGTGATACAAATGAGAGAGGACCCAGACTTGTGAAATTTGTGGAAAAAGAAAAACTGTATATTATGCATTCTTTCTTTAAGAAATATGCTAAATGAAAGCATACAAATAAAGATATAACAGAATTGGATTATATTTCAACTAACAGAATTGTGTACTTGTATATTTTAATATTCTTAATAGATTCAAAGCAGTGATAATCAGTTAGTGAAATGTAGCATAAAACTAGAAAGCTGAAAACTGTTAAGAAAGTCAGTATTAACAGCTGATATTCCTAATTTTTAGAAATATTCCACTTAAAAATCATTTCAAAATATTAACAGATATTAAAGATAATTCAACTTTGACTAAAATCAATAAGAAGATAATTGACACTCTATGAAAAATAGTTGGTACAAAAATGCAGCAATTTTCTACTGAGACAAATGAATATGTAAAAAAAAGAAAGGATATAAAATATTTTTTAAATGATTCATTAAGAAGAAGCAAACATCCAGAGTTTTATAAAATAATATATATAAAAAAGTTAATACTGATATAAAAAATATGATGTGAATTGGAAAAAAAATCTATAGGAGAGAATAAAAATATTTAAAAGGTAAACAAGCATCTTTCTATTGGAAGAAAAATTATTTTTGCAATAAGATGAAAAGATGGAATTATTGCTAAAAAGAGAGATGACATTATGAAATGTGTGAAAGACTTTTATAAAGAATTACATAGTAATAAAAAGAAAAATTATCTCTGATTATTACATTTTCTGAATTGCATGACATTTTAAATGAAAAAGTGAGAGATGCAATTAAATCTATAAAGAAAGGAAAAGTTCCAGGAAATGATTGAATTATTATTCATATTTAAAAAAAAAACAGATAAAAAAAATAAAAATATCAAATATATAAATAATTAAGAGATACTAAATTAATGATGAGCAAACAAACAGTTAATTGCGACTCCCTGAGGACTCATCTAAATTTTTAAGAAATGCTCTTTAAGTTTTGGATAATGTTATTGTTTTTGTTTTGTTTTTATTGGAAAAAGTTAATTTTGAAAAATAGACAAAAATCACATGAAAACAATTGTTTTTTCATATATCATATATTTTTTATAAGTATCTGATTTATTTCAAAAATTTCATTTTTAATTGTATATGTTTAATCCTAAAAATTTAGGAAATATACATTTGTATGTTAGTCAAAACTACTATTGTTTTATTATGAATATCCTTACATATTTGTACTTATAATTTAGACATTGTAAAAACAAATAATGGGGGCATCAAATTTTCATCCAAGGAAGGGATTACAAGTGAAAAAGTCTATACCAGATGATTAGAAGAATGCAATATTTATATTTAAGAAAAGTGATAAAGATGTTATCAGAAATTGAAGACCTATAAAATATCTTTATCAAGATTACAACTCATGTATAAGATACTTTGGATTCTAACTAACCAAAAGAACAACTGGATTTAAAAGTAGTTTTAGTACAGTGGATTATATCCATATATTGAAGAAAATTATAAAAAGATTCAATGAATAAGAGTTGCAGTTATGCTTTGGATTTGTAGATTATGAAAAGACATTTCATTCTTTAAGCATTTCTATGATGATTAAATCATTGGATCATTTCAAGATATGAATTTAGGATATTGTCATATTTTGAAAAATATTTATTGAAATGCAATAGCAATGATTAGATTTATCTACCAAGAAAAATAATATTAAGAAAGGTGTATGAAGGTGATTCTATAGCTCTAAAACATTTTAATACAATTTTACAAGATGTATTTGTTGGATTAAATTGAAAAGCTAAATAAATAAAAGTAAACAGAGATTATTTAAGTTAACTACATTTTGCAATTGATGCAGTTGTTTTTGCAAATAATGCTTTAGAGTTTTGAAAAATGTTGTAAGAGTTATTAGCTAAAAGTAAAAAAGAACTAAAGATAAATGTTAAAAAGATTAAAATAATGTTCAATGGATTTTCTCAGAAAAAGAAAATAAAGATTATTAATCATAAATTAGAAGAAGTAATTATGAATAATTTATTAAAATAAATGAACACATGATGGATGAAATTAATCATATAATTAAACTTAGATGAAGTGCTTTTAGTAAAAGTAACTTAATATTAAAAGGAAATTGGTCTATGTGTTTAAAATAGAAATTTTTTTAGTAGATGTATTTTATTTGTTTTTATTTAGGGTTCTGAGGTTTGATCACTTAACAAAAAACAATACAGATTTTAGACCACCTGATAAAGTATGGAGAGATGTATGTTAGGGATAACAATAAGAGATTGAAAATAAAATATATAGATGAGAAGACAAATAGGTATTGAAAGAATTAAGAGCTGGAATAAAATTGTACTAGACATATTGCTAGAAAAGATGATAATAGATGGATAGTTGATGTTTTAAAATGGATTCTAATATATAAAAGATCTAGAAAGAGACCACATGTGAGATGAATGTTTGAAATAAGGATATTTTCTGCTATAATGTATAGAAGAAATGCTAAGGATTAAAATAAATGGATTAAACTTGGAGTAACCTTTATTTTGCAGTGGATTGATAATGATTGAAAATGTTAATGCTTAATCATGAGGTGGTTAAGTTATTATTTATTACTGAAGCAATGTGATAAGTCAATAGTTTCATTCAATTAACTAAACTGAGATTTATTTTTGCTTTTTTCATCTGGGAATCAATCTATGACTTTGATCTTGAATCCATTTTTTTTACCACTATACTAAAACATATAGATCAATTCTGTTTATTAATCAAACTTGAATGATATTAAAAGTTCTCTGAATGAGACCATTTTCCAAAGAATTTCGAGTTCATTCCAAGATCCTCAACATAATAAAAACAGAAAAGCAATGTTTGAATTGATTTGCATAGCTTGATCTTTTGTAACTGTTATGGAACAAGAAAAAGCAGAATTATATAACATTTTGAGCAGAAATGCAAGACAAAAAAAAATTATGCAAAGAGCTTATTCTCAATTTTTAAAAATTTTATTACTGCATTTCTCATTTCAATTGTATTACATTGCAAGCATCCTGTAACTAAGAAACTGGAGTGCTTTTACCACTACACTGTTCATTGTGAATATATTAATGTGTCTTAACATTGTTTACTAAAGAGAGAGCTTTTTCTCCAGTTTTTTTTAATTTATTTTTGTCTTGAGAATTTTCTACCATTTGTTTGCTTGAACTACATTTGTTATTTAAAAAAATATCCTAAAGTTTTTATTTTAAATGAAAGTATTTTATAAAAGAAAAGTGAGTTAATCATTAGAAAGTCTGAATTATTACAGAAGTTCATAAACATTAAGCAAAAAAAAAACTTTTAGTATCTGAAAATAAGCATCTAGTTATTTGATAAACGAATAACTCTATGAGTTATATTATCAAGTATATAATATTTTTTAACTTTTAAAAAATTGCTTATGAGCGTGTAATAATAAGTATTAATTTCCTATTCATTTTGATATTATTTGCAAATTCTATCTTTCTATGTAAATTATATTTTTTATCATAATGAGAGAATATATAAGAAACTCTTAAACAAGAAAATTAAAATTTTTAAAAGTAATAGATCAATTTTAAAATATATAATATTTTGCTCAAAAAATCAGGAGATGTTTAAGCACCAATGTATCAAAATAAATACTTTAGCTTAACTTGATTGATGAAAATGAAATTTTATTTTTTACTTTCCTCAACTAAGAATTGAATCAAGAATCTTTAATCCTTAAATCTGACTCTACACCACTATCTTAAGCTACAAGACTTTTCATTGTTTATTTTTCTGATTATTATTTTTTCATAATCTTTTTGTATCTTTGCTATAGTATTCAACAATAGCAAATACACAAAGTATAGCTGCATATTTCACAGTGAAAAGTAAGTTTTAATATGTCTTTCTTTAGTTAATCTTTCAGCATCAAAGATAAATAGACTGTCACCTTTTTTGCCAAAACTTTCTATTATTCTAAATATAAATAAAAAAAGTCATGAGTTTTAAATAAAGACTCTTTCTAATTAACTGCTGAGTTTGTAAAGATTCTAGTGTATGGTGCATACCTATATCAATCAATAAAGTTTGCTTACTTTGATCATTGAAGCTAGTGGATATAAGCAGCAGAATTTTTTTGGTTTAAAAGTTATTAAAAATTACAGATTATTATTTCAGTATATTTATAGTATTCAATGTTGCTTGGCCATTTGTATAAGCTACAATGCTTTGGCTGAATCTTGATGATTATTTATTAAATTAATGGAATTTTTGAAGTAGATATTTTTTATTTGTAATCACCTAAACTAAAAATGGAATATTAAATAATAATGCTATTACTATCAGTAGTTTTCTGACTCCAGAAATTAACATGAAAAACTAAATAATTGATATTTTCCTGAAGGTTTGTTATGATGGTGTTTTAGTTATATTTATTTTTTGGACTATTTCCAGCATCTAACATGAGTATTGAATGTCTTAAGAAAAATTTATCTTTATTTAAATATTCCAAGTACATTCAACTGTTAGTAATAGCACATCAAACAGGTTAGTATATGCATGCTTCAAGAGGTATTCTCCCACTTTTTTCAGATATTGTTGATCTGACAAGTGACAATACTAGCATGGGAATTGGAACTGGACCCTTAGATTCTTGAGTATTGAATGTTAAGGTAATTCTCTAACCAACAGCCATCCTTCCAAAGGCAACAGTCAGTAGAAATTTCATATATTTTTCTATGAGGTTCCTCCTGATTTCTCCACTTTTTCTTCTTAAGAGCAAAGTTGATTAATGGTTTTATACATTATGCATAGTCACATGAGGTTGACTTATGGAATTTTTTGCCATTGGCATGTGAGCAGTTTCTTTACATTTTTTTCTTTGTACCTTTTCTTCTCTATCCAATATTTTTATGTTTTCCCAATTGAACATATGTTTATTGGTACATACATGGTATGCTATCTTAGACACATTTGTTTTCTGTCTTCCAATCATCAGTTTGTGTACATGCACAGCACTTATCAATGGGATAACTAGTCTCACCAATATATGTTCTTCCACATTCACATGTTATTTTATAGATGCAGTTTTTATTTTTATCATTTCAAGTTTAGGCTTTGTAGATGTTAGAATATCTCATAATATGGTATGGCTCTGGAAGGCTGTTCTGATTGCAGATTTTCCTTAATTTGTCTGCTATTTTTGATAGGTATGGCTATAGTACCAATAATTATTTTTTATGGTTCTTTTTATTGTCTATTTAAGGTTTTATTAATAACAGCTGATGGGTAACCATTTTCCTAAGAATTTGTTCTATATACATCTTTTCTTTTTCCAAGTTTCTGGTTTCTGAACAAACTCTGCTCTCTTCCATAGTGATAGTATAACTCAATGTTTTGTGATCCTGGTGTGACTGGATGTATAGGCTAAGTATTTTTCTGTATGAGTAGGTTTTTGGTAAACTGTAGTTTTGATTTTTCCATGTGGGAGTCTTTTCACAAGAGCATCTAAGAATGCTAATTTTCGTTTTTGTTCTGATTTTATTGAGAATTTAATTGAAGCAATGTTATTGATGTGTTTCCAGAAATAGTGCTTCACTATATCTTATACAACAAATATATCTATATAACAAAGCCAAACCTTAGGTGGATAAGTAGTAGTTTTTATGGCTGTGGTTTTAAGTTATTTCAAGTTTCTAATCAGGGATGACAATAGTGAGCCCATAAAAATTCTTTGAATTTATTGGAAGAATTCTGTATTATATTAAAAGTAGGTTGTTTTTATGCAGAATGTTAATAGTTCCATTATACTCTTTCAATAGGAAGAGTTGTTCTGGTTTGTAAACCATTTGTGAACAAACTTCCCACATCAATGCTTACTAATAAGTCAGTTCTTTCAATTTTCATATTCTTGATTAATTCTACAAAGTGTTTAGAATCTCTGATAAAGGACTTGGTTTTGTATTCCAATGGACTAAGAACTTTAAGAAGAAATCTAGACAAATTTTGGCAATGTGAATTTCTAGAACTAACAATAGGTCTTAATGGAACATAATCCATATGGATTTTAGATAGACCATAAAGTAGAGGAATTTTGCTGAAATATATTATTTTACTTTTTTTGAATCACTGAAGTGCTTGCAATGCTTTCTGAGTAATGCTTATGACTTTATTTCTGTACTCGGTATCGGCCTCTTTTCTGTATTGACCTGCTATGAGGAGTTCTTGTATTTTGTTGTCATAAGTAGTTGTATTCATTACAACTGTTGCATTGCCTTTTTCATCAGAGAGAATAATTATAATTTATCTATTTTGAGACATTTAATTGCTTTTCTGTCACCGTAGAATATGTCTGATTTCAATTTTTGTTGCTTGTCAAATGTTTTTATTCTCCAATGTACTTCTGCTGCTTCATCTAAAGGCAACTTTTGAGTGACTTCCTCAGTTGCTGCCATTATATCTAATAAAGGGATATTAGATAGTATTATGGCAAAGTTTAATTCTCTTTCAAGAACATAAATTTCAGTATCTGTTAGATGTTTAGAACTGAAATTTTTTAGCAGATGAAGCTGGTACACTGCTGGGTACATTATGATTTTTGGTATGTCCATGTAGGTTAGTAACTTTCTTCTTTTGACATTTCTTTTATTTTTCCATGTAATGTAGAATACAATTTTTTTACTGCTTGAAAAACTTTTGCGAAGTTTTCATCACCAAGTTTATTTTTTAGAAAACATTCTAAATTATTAATGGAATACAAGGTTTGATACTTAGAAAACCTTTGAACATTTATTCTTTCTTTTAACAGAGGTTTACTTGCTCTCTGGGTAATTTTCTCAACTCTCTGGAAGTGAGTTGGATGTTTTAGTTGCAAACATTTAGAAATTATTCCTTCAGATTTGCATTTACATAAGAAAGTTAAATGATTTTCTACTTTGGCCAGTTTAGACATAATTTTTCATAATGTCTAAAGTTTGATATAGTATTGGGTCCCTACTAATAATTAATGTTTCCCTGGGGTTTATGATGATGGTGTTTTAGTTGTACTTATTGTTTCCATCATCAAATTTGAGTATTGATTGTCTTAACAAAAATGTAACTTTATTTAAATATTCCAAGTACATTCAACTGTTAGTAATAGCAACATCAAACAACTTAGTATATGCACAACATTTAGAAGAGTTTCTCAAGCAGTAAAAAATCATATGCTACATTACATGAAAAAATAAAAGAATGTCAAAAAAAAAAAAGAAACTTACAAACCTACATGGGCCTACCAAAAATCATAATATACCCAGCAGTGTACCAGCTTCATCTGTTAAAAATCTCAGTTCTAAGCATCTAAAATATTCTGAAATTCCTCCTCTTGAATGAGGGTTAAACTTTGCCATAACACCATCTAATATCCCTTTATTAGATATAAAGGCAGCCACCAAGGAAGTCACTCAAAAATTGCCTTTAGAAGAAGCGGCAGAATTACACTGGAAAATAAAAAGAACACTTGACAAGCAATACAAATTGAAGTCAAACTTATTCTATGGTAAGAGAAAAGCAATTAAATCTCTCAAAATAGATAAATCTATAATTATTCTCCCTGCTGACAAAGACAATGCAACAGTTGTAATGGATATAATTGATTATGACAACAAAATACAAGACCCCCTCACAGCAGGTCATACAGAAAAGTGGCAAAAAAATATGATACCAAGTACAGAAACAAAATTACAAGCATTACTCAGAAAGTTTTGCAGGTACTTCAATAATTCAGCAAAAAGTAAAATAACATTGTATTTCAGCAAAATTCCTCATCTTTATGACCTACTAAAATTCATAATGATCATGTTTCATTAAGATCTATTATTAGTTCTACAAATTTATGTTGCCAAAATTTGTCAAGATTTCTTCTCAAAGTTCTTAGTCCTTTGGAATACAATAGCCAGTTTTTTGTAAAGGGATTCTAAACCCTTTGTAAAATTAATCAAGAATATGAAAATTGAAAGAATGGACTTACTATTAAGCTTTGATGTGGAAAGTTTATTCACAAATATACCATGTGAAGCATTGTCTTTACATAAAACAATCTACTTTCAATATAATACAGAATTCTTCCAACAAAATCAAGGAATGGCTATGCACTCACCATTGTCACCCTGATTAGCAATATTTACATGGAGGAACTTGAAACCACAGCCATAAAAACTACTCCATATCCACCTAAAGTTTGGCTTTGCTATATGGGTGATACATTTGTTGTATGGACACATAGTGAAGCACTATTTCTGGAAACACATGAACAACATATCCTCATTAATTAAATTCACAATGAATCAGACCAAGAACAAAAATTGGCATTCTTAGATGTTCTTGTGACAAGACTCCCTCATGGCAAAACCAAACCTACAGCTTACCAAAAACCTACATGTATAGGAAAATACCTAGCCTATGCATCCAATTATACCAGAAACACAAAACATGGAGTTATACTTGTTTGTTCAAAAACCAGCAACTTGAAAAATGACAAAATCTATAAAGAATAAATTCTTATGAAAAATGGTTATCCATCAGCTGTTATTAAAAAAACCTTAAATAGACAGCAAAAAGAACTGTCAAGAAAAAAGACAATTATTGTTACTGCAACATACCCATGCATTCCAAAAATAGTAGACAAATTAAGGAAAATCTTTATCAGTATAACATCAGAACAATTTCCCAGAGCCATATCACACTATGAGGAATTCTAACATGTACAAAGCTTAAACTTGAAATGCTGAAAAGAACAAACTGCAGCTATGAAATACCATGTGAATGTGGAAGAACATATAATGGTGAGACTAGTCCCATTGAAAAGCACTTGCAAGAATGCAAACTGATGATTAGAAGAGAGAAAACAGATGTGTTTAAGGTAATAAGTTATGTATATACCAATGAAGATATGTTTAATTGTGAAAACCCAAAAACATTGGATAGAGAAGAAAAGGTACAAAGAAGAAAATTTAAAGAAGCTGCTCACATGATAATGGCAAACAATCCCTTAACTCAACCTAGTATGACTATACATAAGGTATCATAATCACTAATCAAATTTGCTTTTGAAAAGAAAAAGTGAAGAAATCAGTTGGTTAGGGCATTACTCAAGAATCTAAGGGTCCAGGTTCAATACCCATGCTAGTTCTGTCACTGGTCAGGCCAGAATACCTGAAGAAGAAGGGAGGATAATACCTTTCAAAATATTGTTCATACACTAACCTGTTTGATCTGCAATTACCAAATGTTGAATGCATTTGGAATATTTAAATAAAATCAAATTTTTTAAAAACATTTAATGCTCATATTAGATGATGGAAATAGTCCAAATAATAAATACATATGAATTATTGATAGTTTATATATGGTAAATTACTTGTATATATTTTTTTGTTTTGCCATAGAATTTTAATATTGCTGATATAAGAAAATTAGTTAATTTTACTCATTCTATTTTATGAAGAGTTTTAAGCAGATGCCTTTTTATGAAATGTTTTCTTATCAATGCTTAGAATAATGAACATATTATGTTAAGTAATGATGGTATCAGATCTTATTTGCTCTTAAATATCAGATATTATTTTCAATTAGAGAGCTCATACTTTTTTCCTTTTACTTTCTGATAATTTTAATAAAACTGTAAATGAATCCTTTAACCTTTTTTTTTTTTTAGTAAACTCAGTCATCTAATTGAATGCAATCTCTGGCCATTTTAGCAATAATGGTAGTTCTGGCTTTATTTTTTTCTTTCCAGTTTTATTTTACCATACATTGTTATAACTGAAGCACAGGCTTGTTATATACCTGTGTCTATATATTATGTAATATAGGGTATATGAGCACAGACTTTCACACCACCCACCACTCTCCACTCTATCTAATAACACTGATACACCTAAACAAATATATGCTGAAAAGATAAATAATCACCAATTAACGTATTTCATGCTAAACCAGCAATCATCAGTTGGTCTAGACTATCATCTTTACACACATATATAGTATAAGTGCTCAGATATATATTAAGATAGACAATCCTCATAGTTTAATGGACAGGCTTCAATCTACTCCACATTCCAACCCTTCAACCGTCCATCCAATTGAAAATCTGATGATAGAATGCTCAAAGGCCACCCTGAGGCCGAGATTCTTGTCACACCCATGTTGACCCAAGGTCAATCTGAACCCCACATGTACAGGACATAATCCATTTAATACATATGCAAGGATGGGCAGACATCTCTATAATGTAATAACTGAAGCACAGGCTTGTTATATACCTGTGTCTATATATTATGTAATATAGGGTATATGAGCACAGACTTTCACACCACCCACCACTCTCCACTCTATCTAATAACACTGATACACCTAAACATATATATGCTGAAAAGATAAATAATCACCAATCATCAGATTTTCAATTGGATGGACGGTTGAAGGGTTGGAGTGTGGAGTAGATTGAAGCCTGTCCATTAAACTATGAGGATTGTCTATCTTAATATATATCTGAGCACTTATACTATATATGTGTGTAAAGATGATAGTCTGGACCAACTGATGATTGCTGGTTTAGCATGAAATACGTATATTGGTGATTATTTATCTTTTCAGCATATATTTGTTTAGGTGTATCAGTGTTATTAGATAGAGTGGTGGGTGGTGTGAAAGTCTGTGCTCATATACCCTATATTACATAATATATAGACACAGGTATATAACAAGCCTGTGCTTCAGTTATTACATTATAGAGATGTCTGCCCATCCTTGCATATGTATTAAATGGATTATGTCCTGTACATGTGGGGTTCATATTGACCTTGGGTCAACATGGGTGTGACATGAATCTCGGCCTCAGGGTGGCCTTTGAGCATTCTATCATCAGATTTTTAATTGGATGGACGGTTGAAGGGTTGGAGTGTGGAGTAGATTGAAGCCTGTCCATTAAACTATGAGGATTGTCTATCTTAATATATATCTGAGCACTTATATTATATATGTGTGTAAAGATGATAGTCTGGACCAACTGATGATTGCTGGTTTAGCATGAAATACGTATATTGGTGATTATTTATCTTTTCAGCATATATTTGTTTAGGTGTATCAGTGTTATTAGATAGAGTGGAGAGTGGTGGGTGGTGTGAAAGTCTGTGCTCATATACCCTATATTACATACATTGTTATGTGTTATTGATAATGTGAAATAAAATTTAAGTAGGAAATAAACTCATTGAGAAAGAAGATATACAATTATAACAATTTTATATCAATAAATACTAAACAAAATATGATGAAAATATATGAGACATTATGATTTGGAAAATTAAAAAGTGTTGATTTGGTCAAAAATTTATCTTGAGAATTATTTACTTTATTCAGATGTTTTTTCATGTGTTTGAAGTGTGTGGAGTAGAATTTTTAAATACATATAAAATATTTGGTATGTTATATAACTCAAATACAAATATTGCTTTTAACAAGAGTGTTTTAAAAATGCATAAGGAGTATATTTAATAGTTTTAATGTTTTCTTTAACTACATAGAATTACTATTACTTTTAATATAGAACTCAAATGTTATGTATTTTCAACTTTTTCTTATAATAATTTATAACTGATTATGTTATTGATAATATTTATAATAAAATTAGTTTTTTAAATATTTTTTTTTATTTTGCATATATGTGTGTGTGGATAATCACTTTAAACAGAATTAAAAATTCCAGTCTGAAAAAAGCTACCTTAAGAATAATAATATATTTAAAATTTTATCAAAATTCCAACCATATGATAAGTTTATAGTAAAACAGTATAAAACCTGTTGGATAATTAGGTGAAATTGTTAAATTTAAACTGTTGAAAATAAAGTTAATTAAAAAAAGCTTACCAATTATAATTTTGGAATGTTTCAATGAAAAAGCAGCTTGCTAATTATACAAAATTTTCTTTAAAAAGGCATTCTGTAGTAACATTAAAACTGAACCTAGGGATTCATTATATAGAATGGTAGGAGTCCATAGGTTGTATTGATTTTTTCTAACATTTTATTCAATATAATGTACTTCATTTTTAGCACATGGTTTAACTTTTAAATAATATACAAATACTTAGTGGTTCACTATGTCAGATTAGTAATAGTATAGAGAGGTATAAAAAGTTTAATAAAGAACATGTATAAATTTGAGGAATAAATATATAAACTGCCTAAATAATTTAAAGTAAAGTTAATTTATGCACCTAGTCATATTATTAAATATTTTATATTACTTTATATTATATGAAAAACAATAAAATGATAAATTGCACTGTAAAGAAAGAAGGAAAAATTTTGATACAGTTAAGAATTTTGAATTACATAGTTTATAAAAATCTAAAACATTTTCATTCCTTTTCTCATTTGCTTTTTTCTAAATGAATTTTAATTAAACAATTTGTCAGTTCCTAAAGTAAATTTGAAGGCAAATATAAAAATGATATTAAAATTTTAGAGATAATAATATTTTGAAAAGTTAGTGATCAAATTTTAAAAGTCAGTTATGATTTCTTTCTTTTTTTCTATCACTAACTAATATAAACAATGAGAAAAAAGACAAAAATAATTCTTTTTCTTTCATTTATTTATGTATCAAAAACATAGTGTAATATCTGTAAAATTGTTTTGACAACATGTTGTTGTAAATAAATAGAGATCAAATCTTGTAACTAACTCATAACAAATTTGTAAAATATGTTGAACAACATCAAATAGAGTATAAATAGGTCTGAGACAAGTATAATTAAGGCAGGATAGTTCAGTTCAGACTAGTCCAGTCTACTTTCATTTATTTGAAAACTCAACTCAAAAATCAGTGTTGCAGTAATCCAATGCAGAGAAAGAAAAGTTCTGGTTAAAACTGCTTTTCACTGTAATTTGGATAGCTGTATCTTGCTAACTGTTTTCTAGTATTTTTCAATATTTCACTCTTAATAGCATGTATGATAATTTTATCTAGCAGAAAACTCTCTGCCAAGTTTGGCTAGATAGCAAAAAATACACCAGTCAAAACAATCAGAAAATGCATTCAAATCTAGAAACTAATGCTGAATTTTTCTAAAATCAGCCATCACCTGCTTTAATAATACACTATCTAATGTTACCAATGCTACTATGTTTCTTATTTAATATCACTAGTGCACCAGGAGAACAATTGCTATCTTTGAAAGAACTAATGAAAAAAACCCATAAATATATTAAAATGATGTCTGCAGAAAACCATGTTTTGGAACTGTTTAAATTTTTTAAATTATAAAATTTTATCAGTCTATATACTATAAGGCCTTAATTTTATTATCTATAATATTTTGTAAATCTAGTGAAAGTTTCAAGTATATAATCAACAGTTTTATATAATCATTGTTAATAAATTGCTAAGTTATTTTTTCATTAATTCATTTAATTTGTGTTTGCTTATCAATCTAAATCCAACATTATTCTTTTAAAATTTAACATGCTAGTAATAGCCACAGTCTTGAGAAATCATTCAATTTACTGGTGAACATGCAGGATGGGGTAAATAATTTGTTAATGATGATGATTGGGCATTAGTAAGTTTTCCAGAAGTAAACTTTCAGTTCAAAAGGTTTGTTGCCATAAAGTTTCACTTTTTTTATTGAAAGTAAAAATAAAATATACCTTTAGGAGGACTTTTATTTAGGTTATAAATCATTATCATTACATTGGTTAATATTATTATAGACATTTGACTGGAGTTATTTTTATCTGAATTTTATTAACCATTCAACTTTCACCTAATATAAATATTTATTTTGAATCAAAGTTTACTGGCACATATTTGAACATATTTGGTCTTTCATATTTTGGCACAGACAACATTGTGGCCTAAATATCCCCTTTCTTCTGCTTAACTTCATTTTTGTACAGTCACATAATGTAGTGAATATGAGAGTTAAAATAAATTTAGCATATTGTCATTAATAATAAGTAACATCCCATAAATGTTTGGCATGAGAAATAAGATTTTTAAGTTTATAAAAAAATGTATATACTATACATTCAATGAAAGCAGTAGTATGAGTTTAGATAGGTAAGTAAATATTTAACAAATGACAGTATATATAATAAGTAAATAAATATTAAGAGAGAGGTATATCCTATTATACTGGAAAAGATTGCATATGATGGGTTGAGAATTGGTATGTTTTTATAATAATTGGTAAGTTTATATAATAATGTATGTATAAAAAATATTTAAGTTTATAAATCTTTATAATAAGGATAATTAGCAAGAGAATAATAGAACATTTAGTTTTATTTATTAATGACAATACATTCAATAACAAGAAGGATGAAAGCACAATTAAACATAGATTCATCAGTAACTCCAAAGTCAATACAACCAATGGAAGCAGAGCTGATAGAGCAAGAAGCCATTCTGTAAATGCAAAAGTATTCAGGAAAGAAAAATTCACAGTTCCTGTTGAAATGGTGTATATATTGATGAAAGAAATGCTACAAGACATGAAATAAGCAAATAAAAAAATGCAACAGAAAAATGAATAGTGTAAAAAAATGGAAGAAAGCCTGGAAATAGAACATGAAGAGAAAAAACTAAGGAACATGCAGATGGCATCAATCATGCTGAAGTTACACAAACTTATGCAAAATGTTTAGATGAGCCTAAATAAATTATCAACAATATAGTAGATGTTGAAAATGTTGGAGAAAATAAAATAAATAGAAACAACAAGATCTAAATAAACTATGGTAATAGAAGATATCAAGCAAGTATTAAGTTTGAATTTAGTTAAAGAACCTAAAATAGATTCTTTAAAAAAAAGTAAACTTTTATAATGTTATGATTGAAGAGAAAATCCTAATTCAGATATCAATGAAAACAAGTACTGATGTAAAAGAGATATTACAAGATGAATTCTGCTGTCTGAATATTAAAAAAAGATGATAATAAAAAACATATGAAGAAAATTAAAACTAGAAGTACTCAACAAGCCAACAAAAAAAGCTAATTAATATGAGATCAAAAAAAGGAAAATGTTCTAATAGTATTCTGAGTTTGAATCAATTGATTACCTGTGACAGATTATCAAGTTCCATTATCAGTGCATTGAATGAAAAAGTAAAAGATCCACACTAGAATGAAGAGAATGTTAGATTTTTTCAGATCATTCCAAATGCTTTCTCTATCACTAAATAAATATTTGGAGAGAGATAAAACTTAATTTTAGAAAAATAAAGGCTGGCTTATTTTCTGACAACCCCGAATCTTCTAAAAGAAAAAAAAATGTTTTAAGAAGAAATGAAATTATAATATGAGTTAAATAATAAAATATTTGACAATACTGAAAGTGACAATTAAAATTAACAAAAAAAGAAAGAAATTATCAGCTTGTAGAAAGCAATAGTTACTATTATTGATCATATTAAAAATATAAATAATATTAATTTCAGTGTCAATAACTATGAAACATGACCAGAATGGATAAATTGATTTCTTCAAAGAATGATGAAAAGATAGAACTTTCTATTAAAATTGTTTAGATACATTCTACTTCTAGTGATGTATTGGGATTTGATCATGGATGTGAGAAACTGTTGTCAGGAGACATTTTGAAATGTATTGTCCCAGGTTTATCAAGTGTTGTTTGTTGAATTTATCAGCCTCTAAGACTCAAAATGGAGTAAGGTTTATATTTGATTTTTGATGCATTGTAGGTAGCCAACTGAGATAATCCTTCTAGTGTTCATGCTTCATTGTACATCTAATGTCCTACAGTCAATTTTTTTTATGATAAATTCTAGAGTTGAAATCCTATTTATTCTTCATACAGTTCAATGTCAATCAAATCTCTGAACAATGAAATTATGGACATATGTAGCATGAAGCACTATTTATAAAAATCATTGAAATATAAAAATAATTAGAGGAATAAATTAAAGTTAAATTTTTTTTAGTAAGCATAGAAATGAGAAATGAAAATTATAATCTTCTAAATTTTCATTTTAAAAGAAGGGGATAGCAGCTTAAATTAGTTATATTACATACATGAGGGGGCAGTGTACTTGAAGTCAACATGAGCATGATAACAATATTGGCATCAGCATGGGGTTTTGACTTTCCATCATCAGATTTTCAATGGTATGAATGGCCAAAGAGTTGGAGGTTGGAGTAGATTGAAGACTGAAGATTTGCTATCTTAATATAAACTGAGCACTGATTATATATGTGTGTGGGAGATGATAATATGGACCAACTGATGAGTGCTGGTTTAGCATGAAATATGTATATTGGTGATTATTGATATTTTTTACATGTATGTAATCATGAGTATCAGTGATATGAGATAGTGTGGATAGTTGAAAGGTGCTTGAAAGTCTGAGTTCAAATCCCCTATAATTTACATTACAAAGCTGCATGAAACAGTTGTGTAAATTGAGAAATATATAAACTGCCTAAAATGTTAAAAATCAGTTTATGCATTTAGTCATATTATTAAATATTTTATAAAGTTGTTTTATAATATATGAGAAACAATAAAATGATAAATTGCACTATAGAGAAAGACAGAAATTTGTGAAAGAATCTTAATTACATAGTTTATAAAAATTTAAAATATATATTTTTTCTACTTTGGTTTCTTTTGAATGGATTTTACTTAAGCAATTTTTCAATTCTTATAGTAAATTTGATGGTGAATCTAAAAATGATATTAAATTTTTGGAGTTAATAATAATTTGAAAAGTTAGCAATCAAATTTTAAAAAATGATTATGATTTTTCTTTCTTTCCATCAGTAACTAATGTAAATAATGAGAGAGAGAAAAAAAAACTATTTTTTCATTCATTTAGGTATCAAATCATGTAAATTATAAGGGATTTGAACTTCAACTTTTAAACTCCCTTTAGCTATCTGCTCTTTCATTTAGTCAATACACATGACTATACAATATCATGTGCATTAGTTATATGAGATATAGCAGGTAGCTGAAGGGAGCTTGAAAATCTGTATTCAAATCCCTTATAATTTACATCTAAAATTCCAAGTATGTAAATTATACTTGTATTCAATCAAGTATCAAATGATAATATAATATCTGTAAAATTATTTCCACATCATATTATGAAAGGGATAAAAAATGTTTTTCAAAAAACATATTGTAAAGAAACAGAAGTCAAATCTTGGAACTAGCTGGTAATAAATCTGTTGTTTGAAAATTTGTTAAACAGCATCAAATAGGATATAAATAGGTCTGAAACAAATAAGTTGGTAGGATAGTTCAGGCTAGTTCCATCTACTTTAGGCTATTTTAAAATCTCAACTCAAGAAACAGTATTGCAGTGTTCCAATGCAGAGGAGAGAAATCACTAGTTAAAACTGTTTTCCACTGTAACATGGATAGCTATAGCTTGCTAACTTTTCTAACATTTTTCAATGCTTCACTTATAAAAGCAAGTCTGATAATTTTATTTAGTAAAAACCGATGTATTCTGTGTCGATAGATAGCAAAATACCACACCATGCCAAAACATTTTGAAAATGCAATTGGATCAAAAAAGTAATGCTGAAGTTTTTTTTAAACCAGCCATCACTTGACTTTAATGACACGAAGAAAGAAATGGACAGTCCCATAAGAAATATCAAGATCTACTAATATTATGTGCTATCTAATGTCACAAATGCAGCTGTTTTTTGTTTAGCATCACCAGGGCATCAGGAGAACAACTATTATCTTTGGAGAAACTAATAAAGAAATCCATAAATACATTAGAATGATATTTGCAGACCATGGCTTGGAGAACTGTTTAAACATTTCACATGCTGAAATCTTATCAGTATATATATATATATATATATATATATATATATATATATATATATATATATATATATATATATATATATATATATATATATATATATATATATATATATATATATTATAAGCCTTAAATTTAAAATATTTCTTATTACTTTATTATCTTTAATATTTTGTAAATCTAGTGATAAATGCAAGTATATAAACAATAGTTTTATATAGTCATTGGTAAGTTATTTTTTTATTAATTCACTTAGTTTGTGTTTGCTTATCTATCTCAATCCAAACATTATGCTTTGGACATCCAATATGCTAGTATTCTCCATAATCCCAAGAAATCGTGCAATCCACTGAAGAACATGCAGGAATGGAGTAATAATTTTATAATGATGATGATCACACATTAATATGTTTTCCAAAAGTAAAGATTTTATTCGGAAGGTTAAGGTTTCACTTTTTTATTGAAACTAAAAAAGTAAATTAAAAATATTTTTGAGAGAACTTATACTTAGGTTATAAATCATCATGATCACATTTTCTATATGTAAAATGGCCATGCTAATTTCTCCAAAGAAGATTTGGCTGAATATATATTTAATTGTCCTAATTAACTCAATGTTTACTTAAATATCTCACAGTAAATATAAACTAAGTATATGTGTTATTGAAGTTACAATTAATATGTGACCAATAAAGAAATGATAATGAAATAATCTTATAAAAATATGAATTAATATTAATAAATTAAATAAAAATATATTGCATAAAATTTAGCATTTTTTAAAGAAATAATAAAAAATAAATTCTGCAGTTATATGCATATATATTGAAATATAGTTAAAGGTGTTCTTGAATGTTTGTCCCATAGCAGTATAAAAACACATGGAAAATTGTGAAGATTATAGGAAAAAAATCCATTAGCACTCAAAAGTGAATTTTAAATGTTTTTTCTATCTATTGTTCATAATAGTTGTTTACATTCAATTAGAAATTTCTTAAAATCTTAAAATATATATATTTTTAATTTTAAATCGGTTTTAAGTATATATTTTTTCAGGATACTTAAGAGACTACCTTATGTATATGCCTCATAGATGTTTTTATCTTTCTAGATAAAAAATTAACAGAGAAGTAGAAAGGTTAGTAAATCACTAAACAAATTCAGATTTTAGCTACCCATATTTCTTAAATGCTTACACATAATGAAAGTTTGTAAATTACCAGTAAAATTAAGCAATAGCAGTAGGTAAATGATAGTAAATGGCAGTGACCATTTTTGAATATTGGTTCTTTTTCCTTATAATCTCTGATTGTCATACGCATTTCTATAGAATTTTTGAACACAATTTGATCTTCATGTATCACATAAATGAGAAACATGCACACCCCTAATGTAAATGTGTTTAAATGTGGAATTATTTTTAGATGCATGACAAAATGAAACACAAAATACTTATATCTAATAAAAAATAAACTTAAATAAATTATGTAGATGAGATATTTATTGTTAAGATCCACAAAGCGCATGTGCATTAGCTTAAAAAGCTGATTATTAGTTTATTAAATAAATTATGTAAAAATAAATTAAGCATTTTTTCTGTTAATTTAAATATTCATGCATATTACTATTATTATAACTAAATGACTATTAAATATTTCACTTTACTAAATTTCAATCTATTGTATTATCCACTTTATTATTATATTTTAGCTGATCACATAAAAGTATTTGAATGTAAAACAAAATATTAACTTTAAATAAATCAATTATAAATATTTTAAAATAATTCTTCCAGCAAATGAATAAAATTGCTACATTATGGTATTTTCATGATATCAATAAGTATTAAGGCATTTTATTTATAGATGAAGTTTTTATCATTCAAATATTTTTTTTAAAATCGAAGCTTTTCAAAATCTGTTCTGAATCTAACCATCACAATATATATATATATATTTCAGCTTGATCACACAAACTATCAATCTGATATATATATATATATATTTCAGCTTGATCACACAAACTATCAACTGAATGATGAATAGAATAATATATATATATATATATATATATTGTTGTAGAGGTGCTGTAATACTGATTTAAAGCAATATAAAAGTTTCATCAATAAAAAAAAAAGGCATATAAAATTGAAAAAAAAAAACTATTCAAAGTAATGCATTTTTTTTTAAAAAAAAATTCTTCCAAACAGGAGGAAGTTTGCATGGGTCATCACATATAGTGATACGTTTTGATCTTTTAATTATCTCAATGGTTTCTCTGATCTTACATTGGTGGAGAGTGTTACATATGGATAGGTTCCTGGTGATAAAGAAATCTATATTGTGATCTGAATCCATAGCTTGGTCTGAGTGTGTTGTTGCTGATGAGTGTTGTTCATCTGAAATTCATATTTTCTGGCAGTGATGCAGTGATTGCTCATACTTATATAAGAAGCTTTACAAATGTTACATAAAATTTTACAAACGCCATGAAGCTTTAAAGAGGTAGAATGTTTCTAATTTTTTGATAAGTAGTATTTGTTGTTTTATATTGCAGTGTTTTAGAATATGTCTAATATTGTCTGTAATTCCTTTTATATAAAGAATACAAACCCTAATAAATGTTTCTTCTTCTTTTGTTTCTTCTTTTGAGTATTTTGGGCTTGAATTAAGGCTTGATATATAATTTTATTATTATAATCATTAGCTAATAAAATATTATTTATATGATTTAATTTCTTTCAGATATGATTTATCTGAAAGGTTCATTGCTATAGTGAATAAATGTGAGTCAAATAAAATTTCTGTAAAAAATTGCATCTCTTGTTATATAATTATTATTGTTTAATTCTAATCAAGGTAAATTACATATAAATTGTAACAGTGTAAATGAAAAATTCATTGACTGGGGCATTAAAATTTTATTCTAACCTGCAAAAATGTGTAAGATAATAAGATTCAGCACTATACAAGCTAGATGGTTTATTTATAATTCAAGGATGTCAGTTCTCTGGACTGTTTCAATGACCTTACAGCCTGTAATAAATGTGCAAGCACATGATATCAATGTTTAAAATGTTACATTATAACCTTAAAATAAGAGTAGCACAATCAATAGATGCAACAAATCCTAGCAACATCCTTCACTGACAGATTTTGCATTAACTTCAAAGTAAAATACAGTCATAAATAAAATTTTTGAGATCAAAGACACCATAGCAATTGATAAAAATACTAATTTATTATACATAATATGAATATGATGTTTTCCAGTGAATACATGTAAATTCATGAAAAGCATATGACTGAAGGTTTATTCCCTTCTCTATATTACATACATAGTCAAGCACTATATAAATAGACTATTTATTATAGTACATTCAAGTTAATAAATTTATGTAACATTATAAAAACTAATATTATTTCAAAGTTTTTATTATAGTTTATTATTATACAATAATTGCAATGATCACACATATTTACTTACTCTGTGATTTAAATTTTTTTTTAATTCAGATATCAAAATCATGAAACAGAGCAGAAGTATATCTCATCAAGTATTAACAATAATTAAACATTCTAAGTGTAGTAAAGATATATATCTCTGCTATTCTTTGAATTAAATATGCTTAATGCATAGCTAAAGTTAATATTTATAATCACTAAACATCACATGATCACTATTTCTTATGCTAGCACATAACTGTTATTAAAACAGGAAAAACTCTCCATACAGTAGTGCCACTCAGTGCCACCCAGAGTAATCAATGGATGTCAGAAGGCTTGTGCATTAAATCCCCAACTAGTGCCTACTCATCCAATATCCCCAGTCTAGTTTCTGGCTTGTGGCTTTCATCAGTGAGGAGCTTTGAATCTGAGAGCATCTTAGGATCTAATGCTCTTCCAGCATGCATTGATTACTCTGGTTGGCAGTGAGTGGCAGTACTGTATGGAGAGTTTTGCCTGTTTTAATATTTATAAGAATAGACATTTATTAAATTTTTTATATGTCTATCATATAAATAAGAATTAAAATAGAGTGTTTCCATAAGAGGCTCACATATGCATATATCAATCATTAATTAATACACATTTTTTAAAATTAATATTTGTTAAATAAAAAGTGTTATTGGTATTATATTTTTATATAACATGCTTTGGCAAATTATATTTTTTTAAATAAAATAAATATAAAATAATATTGCCATTTTTTATTTATTTAACTTGAATATGTTGAATAATAATCATCAATTGTTCAAGACTCTTTTCTTACCAGTCTTTTTGCCCCATAGGTAATCCATGTCAAGACTGGTGATGTGATAATTTAATAGAATTATTATATCAGCCATTATATTTGAATATCCATTTGTTTTTGAACAATATTTTTTGTATATTGTTTTTGCTCCATAATTGATTGATAAATATAAAAAATATATAATATACACTCATTTTAAAGAGAGATTTGTGTTAATACAATTTACTTATTTCACATTAAGCTTTCCATCCGATTCTTTGGAAAAATATAGTAGAAAATGAGAAATAAATGTCTTCCCCCACTCTTATTATCTTATAATTTTTGAGCTATTGAAATATAATTATTAATCCACTGTTAAGTTTTTAAATCATGAAATTTGAAGATATTCTCTCCAGTTGTCATTCAAATCAATGTCTGCTTCTCCAGTTTTTTAATTCAAAAATCATGCTCTTTTACCAGTCAGACAATCATTTCAATAAAGTTTTATTAATTTTCCTTAGTTATGGCATTCTGTCTAGCATTTGTTTAAAATAAATTTATTTGCATAAATAAAAATACAAGAATAATATTTTATAGATTGTAATTATATATAATAACAATCAAGAAAGCATTAATTCTTTGTACTCTTTATACTAAATAATAATTAATAACAATATTAATTTTTATATGATAAATTAATTAAATATCAGTGTGTGTAATTTTTATTTACATCATATATTAATCAGGTTGATTATCCATTGCCAATACAAATCATAATCCTTTAATAAACATATTTTTTAAAAATCTCTTAATAACTGAAATACAGGCTTATTATATACCTGTCTGAATATTTGTAATATAGAGGGTATATGAGCACAGACTTTCACACCACCCATCACTCACTGGTTTAGCATGAAATACATATATTGGTGATTATTTATTTCTTCGACATGTATGTGTTTAAGTGTATCAGTAATATAAGATAGAGTGGTGAGTGGTGGATTGTTTGAAAGTCTGTGCTCATATAAGTCTCTTAAATAAAATAAGAGCATTTGTTTTGTCTTTTTTTAAAAATCTTTGTATGATCCTTCTAGTTACAATTCACTTTCATCCCCCCAGATAAACTGGGTTTCTTCCAATATTTTCTTTTGCCTACATTTATATTGTCTGACTATTATCCATTAATTGTTCTATGCTAAAAGTTTTAATTATTTTTAACCCTAAAAATAAAGATTAACATCAATAGTAAGATTTCATAATTATTTTCTAAATAAAAATTGCAACAATTTCATTTTTATATTTTAGATAAAAATAATTTCAATATGATATAGTATCCATAACTATTTATATCTTTTTTTTTCCCATATGTCATAGCATTGGTTGGGAGGCGAACCCGCAACAACCGTCTGCAACCAACTGCAAGGCAGCTGCGCTGACCTCTCGGCTAACAACGCTTGACAACTATTTATATCTTTTACTAGTACAGTATTTTACATTAGTAATTACATCTAAACCAATACTCATTATTTTCAAATTTATGTCTGGATGAAATGATTTAATATTTTTAAGTTATTATAATTATATAGTAAATATATTCTATTAATTCTATTGTCATTGCTTATAGAATGAGATGAACCAACCTTTTCCACTATATTTGATTTATCTTCAAATATTTTTCACCTCATCATACTTTCTAATATCGAAATCTCTTTTTTCGTTAATAAATTTATAATACTTTAAATTATCATCTAATAAAGCATATAACATTATTTTATTATGAAATTCAGCCTCTTTATTACATCTAAGATGTTTTTATTTCTTCATATTAAAATCATATAAAATTATTTCTTTACAACTCATAAACATCTGAGGGTAATTATCTTTAATAAATAATTTAAAACTAGCTGTCTTACTCGGATTTAAATATTTGTTAATTTTACCAATGTTATTATTAAGTCTTTTATAAATATACTTATCATTTATGATATTTTCTTCATTATTATCCAAAGGGCCTTTTTCTGTATTATCATTGCTATCTTTATTAACTTTTATAGATTTTGTTAATTCAACTTTAGTTTGCATTTTCATTTTATTAAGATTAGTTTTTTTTTTACTAAACTTGTTATCTGAATAAACTTTTATTTCTCTTTAAATTGGTCTAATTAGAATTCAGATAACTTTCAGACTTCTCATTTCTTGATTAATGACTGTTGAATTTATTTATTGACTCATTAAATAGGATCATTCTGTTAGTGATAGAATCTTAACTTTAGCTAGGATTACATCCATTTTAGCACATAACCTAGTAAAAGCACCATTCGATTTATTACATTGAGCATCTGAGTCAGCATTTAACTCAGCCTTGATAATCAATTGATCCTTCTTGACTCTTCAAAATGTCCAATTCTTTTTGTAATTCTTTATTTGGTGGTTATGATACAACCATTAATTCTTGCACATCTTTTATGGCTTTATGTACCTTATCAAACTATCTTTCTATCTTTAACATTAACTTTTCATCAAAAGCCTATTGCGTAATAAATAAATTTTCCATTTAAGTAGTTTTAAGCCAATAAACATCACATAACCACCATCTCTTATGCTTGTGTATAACTGTTGTTAAAACAGGCAAAACTCACTATATGTATGCCACACACAGCAAGCTAGAGTAATCAATGGATTCTTGGAGGCTTGTGCATAAAATCCCCATCTAGTGCCTACTCATCCAATATTCCCAGGTGTTTTCAGTTTAAGCCTCATAGTTTTGTAGTTAAATGGAGATAAAAGGTGTTTGCTGGAGGGTTGCATTAGATCCTAAGATCTAGATGCAGTGCTCTCAGATCCAAGGCTCCTCACTGATGAAGGCCACAAGTCAGAAACTAGTCTGGGGATATTGGATGAGTAGGCACTAGATGAGGATTTTATGCACAAGCCTTCTGGCATCTATTGATTACTCTAGCTTGCTGTGTGTGGCATACGTATAATGAGTTTTGCCTGTTTTAACATTTAAGTAGTTACTTGATAATTTTTTACTTTTTATTTGAATGGTTAATAAATTATTTCCCTTTTCTTTTTGGTTCTTCTCTATACATTAAACCTATTTTCTCTCAGTTAGTCACTTGCTGAGAATATTCTCATAACTTCTCCCATTAGCTTTTAGATCTTTTTGGAATTTTTGACAATTTATTAAATCTTTTTCTAACTTGATTACTTGTTTCTCTCATCATTTCTTATTCATCTCCACTATTTTCTTATCAAAATTCTGTAATTTTTATCTGAATTTAATTACTAAATTCTGAAATTTTTGTTTAAAATTTTGTTTAAGCCTTCTTTCTAAATCTACAATTTGTTTCTCCATTCCAATACTTAAATTAGCAAAATTTACTTCACACTTCATACTATTTTCTTCTTTTTTATTTTCTAATTCTTTTAATTCTGAGTTCAAATTTCTAAATTTAGAATCCATCTCTTCTAACTTGAAATCTATTTTCACACTATTTTTTTTTTCAATTTAGATTTTATCTCTTCTTTCATTTTTACACTATTTTCTTCCAATTTGGAATCTATCTTTTTCAATAAGAACTCAAACATTTTTCCAGTCAATGGAGGTTTTGATTCTTCTGTCAATGGCCTTGCAGTTTCTTCTTCTATTTGTAATAATATTTTTTTATAATAAATAATTTAACACAAAAAAGATGTTGAAATCTATCTTCTCATCAACCACAAATTCCATCAAGAATCAGATGAACGTATTTAAAAATAAAAATTCTCAAAACATCTTTATATTCTTTTGCTATTACCTATTATATATATATATATATATATATATATATATATATATAGGTAATAGAGATATAATATATATATATATATATATTAGACTCTCCTAAATAAAAAAATTATTACATCATATAGTCTCTTATCTCTTTTCAATTTTTTATTTCTGGGTTTGTTTCATCATGTTACTACAATTTCTTTCACATGAATATCATCATCTTTTACAAAATCTCATTTCTTCCTTAGATCCAATAATGTCATATAATATTCACTAATGATGATAACATTTTAAAAAAAATTGAAATTCTTTGACAATCTCTTTATTTAAACTATAGCAATAAATACATCATCCATACTGTTACTCTTTTATTGACATAACAAGAATAACTAACCATCAACTGAATTCACTGATATAATTTGCTAAATGTGAATTCTATATTTAGTAAATAACAAATACAAATATGGACCATTAGGAATTGAACCACTGGTATAATCCATTAAATAGTAAAATTAAGTTTGCTATCCCTAGTACATGAACAAATATAAATATAAAAAATCAGGAATTACACCTCTGGTATCTATACTTTATTGACAAATGCAGGCATTTATCATCTGTATTTTATCAATATTTGCTAACATCTTCCTATGAATGTAAAATCACAAGTTATCTACTCATATCTAACATATTTTAGTTTAACCATTTCTCCACACATCTATTTACATATGAATTTATTCATGTACAATAAAGAATCTTCATAGGAATATAGTTTTGTTTCCAATTATAAATATACACTTCTATGATACATTCCTCTATGAGACAAGTCAAAATTGTAATAGTACTCTCTTCCTTCAAGTTAAAAGTTTATCTATCAAGGTTCCTATAGTTAGTTACAAGAATTTTACAGATATAAAACTATGGTACTCTTTTATATTTAGTTTATAAGTTTATATAAATCTCAAATGTTGGGAAGCCAAAAATTGTAATGATGTAAATAAAAAATGCATCTATTTGTAAGTAAGTAATGATAAACATCGTGTGAGCTAAATGGTTTATAATTTATGGATACCACTTTTTTAATATGTTATAATGACTTTACGGTCTGTTTGAAATTTTATACTACAATCTTAAAATAAGTGTTACACAATGAGTAGATGCAACAAGCCAATGCATCATCCATTACAGACAGATTTTTTTTATTAATTTCAAAATAAAATAGAGACATAAATAAAATTTTGAAATCAAGAACATCATGACAATTGATAACAAAACTAATTTTATTATTCATAATATATATGAACATGCTAATTAAAATACCAAAGAAATAATAAAACGAATAATTAATTACTACTAAAATAATTTTACAACCTTAAAAAAATATTTCACTTATGTTAAAATATAAACTATATAATATTATAAAATGATATTATTTCAAATCCTTTTTATTATAGTTTATTATCATACAATAATTGCAATTATCTCACGTATTTATTTACCCATTTTGATTTAAATAATTTTTTTAATTTAGATATTAGAATCATAAAATGGAGCAGAAGTATATCTCATCAAGTATTAATAATACTTAAATATTTCATATATATATATTAATACTACACACACACATATATATACGTATATCCTCTGTTTGAGTTAAACATATTTAATGCATAGCAAAAGCTAATATTTATAATCAGACATTTATTAAATATTTTATCTATCTATCATATAAATAAGAATAAAGATTTAACTAAAGTAATATGTATCCCCATAATAGGTTCACATACCATCATTTGAAAGTATTAATTGTCATATGTATATTAACCAAAAAATATGATTTGAAATTTTGAAGAAAAATTGATCCAATATAAGATAGCATCACAATTATCTAGGTAAATATTTATTAAATTGAATATTAAATTATTGCAAACTGCTTTGATCACACCATTTATCACTCAAATACATTGCAAATGTAGTAAAGTATATTTATTGTTAAGAAATCATATTAGGAATTAATTTTTATTTAAAGTTCAACATGATGATTACAGTTTAAATAAAAATAGTGATTTATTATTCAATAATAAAGACCATAAAATAAAATAGAGATATAGTTGTAATTATAGAAAGATGTTATGAGTCATCTTTAAAATGCCACACTACTTATAAAGTTAAATAAAATCCCTCTTGATATTTTATAGGTGGTATAAATAGTTAATTAAAATCAATGATAATCCTGAGATCTCCTTAGAATAATATTGTTATTATGGTTATTTTTAATGATAGTATTATCAAAAATAAAAATAATAAAAGATTTCCATACAATAAAAATAATAATACAACTTATTGAGTAGGTTAATTTAAATTTCATAATTATAGATGTTTTTTTTTCTATTTATTTAAGCATTATTGTTAGTCATGAGAGTATTTGGATACTGAATAAGGAGTATTGTCTAGGTATTCTTATGTCATTGGATAAATACTTTAGTGTTTATTTAATGTTAAAGAGTATGCAATCTTATTTATAAGATAGGCAAGTCTCACAATTGTTAATATTGACTAAATATAGTTGAGAAAATGGGAGAATATTAAATGGTATGTAAATAAAGTCATAGTATATTTTAATGTAGGGACTTGGCATATCTTTTAGGAGTCATCCTCCTATTGGCAGAGTACAATATATATATATATATATATATATATATATATTATATATATATATATATATATATATATAATTAAGAGCATGCTAATGAACTCTAAACAAGCTTTTTTGTTATTTATGATAAATGCTACTACAAGAGAAGGCATTCAAATCATTTTTATCTTGGATTGTCCCCATCCCCAGACCAGTTTCAACCTATGGGTCTCTTCAGTTAGGAGTTGGGACATTAGATTCAAAAAACCAACTCAATCTAAGCATTTATCTAAAAGTTAATTGTCAAGAAGAAGATCTGAAACTTTTAGACATCTACATGTCTTTAAAGTCAGCTCTACAACTGAAAAAATCATATGGGCCTGACATTAAAGACATGTAGATGTCTAAAAGTTTCTGATCTTCTTCTTGACAATTAACTTTTAGATAAATGCTTAGCTTGAATTGGTTTTTTGAATCTATGGGGATGGGGACAATCCAAGATAAAAATGATTTGAATGCCTTCTCTTGTAGTAACATTTATCATAAATAACAAAAAAAAGCTTGTTTAGAGCTCATTAGCATGCTCTTAATTTTACATATTTGTAAGTGCAAACTATATATAAGTCATGTGACATCTGACTTTTTATTATATATATATTGTAATCATATAAAATGTATAGCTTACAAATCACTCAAGAGTAATTTGCATGGGATCTCCACATTCTAACATTACATGATCAAAAACTTTTTCTTTTTATAGTCCATTAAGATACAAGAGACCCTATCATATTTAATTAGCCTTACTGATTCCAAATAATGACTAATGCTAAAAATAATGAGACATCACATTTATTTATATATATACATTATTACAACACAAACAATAATGTAAATGATTGCTATCCATGGGCTACACTAGTTTATTAGTTCTTTTTACCTAGGATTAAATTTAGAATAACATATATTATTTAACTGCCCTAACAAGTGTGAAGATAAATGAATATGGTTTAAGATTTATTAGTTCTATTAGTATTACTATGCACAGATAATATATGGTACAATAAATTTTAATTATCTTTGGACAGATATAGATTCACTGCATAGACTAACTATCACTACCAATTACTAATACAATTGGTCACCATACAGTTTTAAGACTGTATACATTAAGGATATGCTAAAATTATAAACTACAATCAATAATTTCAGACTATAATGCTGGAAAATAGCTAAATGAAATACGTATATTGGTGATTATTTATCTTTTCGACATATGTGTGTTCACGTGTATCAGTATTATGAGATAGTGTGGAGAGTGGTGGGTCATGTGAAAGTCTGTGCTCATACCCTGTCTATTACATATATAGACACAGGTACATATAAGCCTGTGTATTTCATCTATAAATAATAACTAAGTAAATGTAAGAGATAGGAAATGGCATCTGTGTTACACTCATTTATGAACAAATATATATAAAAAGTAGATCAACTGATATTTGGTAGAAATGTGCATCTACCGCATACTACTGCTCAAAGTAAGTTAATGAATGCAAGTGACTGGCCAATGCAAAAGGTATAACACTCATTTATGAATACAAAAAGCACATATAAATGAACATTGTACAGAGACCAAGCCAGAAATAAAAGTATATTATTAGATCAAGTAACTTAAAAACAATTATCTTTTCCATGCTTACTCATTCTCAAAACTGGAGGGTATTTAACTTAAAACTGTAAACTTTTAGAACTATTAAAAAGACATAAACAGACAAACATTCTTAATTAATTAAATTGGTCTATGCAGCCTATTTTATACTATTCAGAGATCATAAATCTGCATTATTCATGTTAATGTTTAAATTACTATTTTATAATTTCTACAATTAAGGGAAGTGGAAATGGTGATCATTATTAAATCTGTTTTTAGATTGCTGACAAAGTTTTTAAGAGCATGGTGAGGGTTTGCAATAGTATGTTAATTATTTTATTAATATATATATATATTTAGATGTACTCCAACTGAAATGTGGCATGACAAATAAACAATAACAAGTCCTTGCCATACTAATTTATAAACAGGTCTACATTTTTACAAAATTAATAATAATTTGTAAAATAGTTTCAGTATAAGTTAAATGTTAGAGATTAAATATCTAATGTTAATAATAGACAGTTATAATATATATATATATATATATATATATATATATATATATATATATATATATATATATATATATATATAAAGTTCATACACATTGCCCTTTCATCACTAATAGTTAAGTTCTAAATTTAGCTATTGGTAGACTTTTAATGGACTCCATCTGTACAAACATAGCTATGTCTGGTGGTCTTCTGCAAAGCTTTTTAATTTAATGTTAACATTGGATGGTGTTTTTCTTGTTGATTGATAGCTGATTTTTTCCCAAAGCAATAGACCCTTTTGAAATTTAGGTGGCATGTACTTTGCATATAAACTGGACATAGTACTCCTTTAGATGGTTCTACATTATTTGATGGTTTTTTCTCCAGCCTTCATGATGAACTTTCAGACAGTACTCTGCTGGCTTGACAAGAGTGAATCAGATGACAGCTTCTCTACTCTTCCATACTATTTTAACACAAATCACAATAAGTATAATGAATGTGCAGTCAAAGATAGATCAAAGCATAATAAGCACAATGAATTATAACCCCTATTTATAGTTCACTGAGCTATCTTAGCAAAATCAATTTCCATCATCAATCATTTCAATCCATTTATCTATTAGTAGTATATGGTCTGTGGCTTATTTGTTCAATAACAGCATTTATAAAAATTTAGCTTCAAAAGGGATTATCAAAATAATAGATGTTTTGATTATATTACATCAGATACTTATCTCCTTAATTATCCAATCTGTTTATCAGAATTTAATTACATTTTCTAAAATAATGCCATTTCCACTCACCTAATTATAAAATACCTTTACAAATTTCAATTAATAAAAGAAATATTTTGTTTTAAAATAAACAGAATTAATAGTTCTGTATACATTTATCTGTGCACATATTTACATATATATAATTTTCACTTATTAAAATTGCTAAAAAAATTTAATTTTAAAATTCCTTCAAATTTTTCAGCTTATATATATATGAAGTATATATATAAATATCACTTCAATATATATATATAAAGGAATTAATTAAAAATGATGACTAGGGATTAAAATTCATTAAAGTTATATTTAATATGCTTTAAGCAATTTTTGTAAAGTTTATCATCACCAATAATATATTAGAAACCAGAAATAAGATAAAATAAAAATTTAATATTTTATTTTATTGTTTTGATTTATCATGTTAAAATGACCAGCCTTCACAATATTTTAAAATGCAATATTTAAAAGGTTGTAGTTTAAATAAATTGAGTTCAAACTTTTTGATATCAATGGCTTTGGATTTTATAAAATCTTTAATGAATAATGAAACTGAGAAAAGAGAAAATATTTCTAAATAAAATTAAAAATAATTAGATATAAAGTACAACAATGTATATAATTGTTTGTGTATCACAAAAAATAAAACTTTACAAACATTTGAAATACCATTAAAAATTTTTACTTTAAAAGTTGAAATCAATTATCGCTTGAATAAATTATATTTTCAATTAGAAATTATTTTCAAATACAATCAAAAATTGTAGAATATCTTTTGAAAAAGATTATTAAATTACTTGTATCAAAAGACAATTGAAGTCATTTCAATAATTCAGTATTTATCATTAATATTAGTTTATATATTGGGTTAAAAAAATTATTTTTTTTTTAAAAAAAAGAAAATTATGAAATCATTTGCTTTAGTAAGCAAACAGTTTGACAATTATAATGATTCTTCATAATATTGCTAAATGTAAACAGTTTTTTCCAAAATATAATTATTACATACTTATGATTTGAAATTATAGCTCCAGCAATAAATTTTTTTAAAATCATGCTTCTAAAATAAACTTGTTCATTTTTAGTCCTTCAATAAATATATAAAGCAAGCCAGATTATTATTTTTTATATGTATGTTGTGTTACTTCATTTCCTGAAATAAATTAAAGGTTTAATGTTACACCAATTTAAAATGCACATTATATTTGTATTCCAAATAAATAAAATAATTAAATAAATGCTTGGTTAGAGTTAGTATTTTTGAATGTGATGTCCTAGCTCCTCACTGAAGAAAGCCATAGCTTGAAACCAGTCTGGGAATGGGGACAATCATAGATAAAGGTATGAATGATTTCTCTTATAGAATTTATCATGAAAATAAATAAATACATAAATAATAATAATAATAATAATAATAATAATAATAAAATAAGCTTGTTTAGAAATATTTGCTCTTTATTACATATTGGTAATTACAAGCTATATAAGTCATGTGATTTAGGACTTGATTTAATTACTATTATAATTTTGGCTATTGAAATTTTGGCTATATTAAATTGGTAAGGCTATTAATATCTTAATATATGGAGTAATTTAGTTAATATATCAATATATGGAGTATCTGAATATAGCTATTTTAGTTGGAGAAATAAATGCTTGTTTAGAGTTGGTATTTTTGAATCTGATGTCCTAGCTCATTACTGAAGAGAATTATAGCTTGAAACTGGTCTGGGGATGGGGACAAGCATAGATAAAGATTTGAATGCTTTCTCTTATAGCATTTATCATGAAAAAAATAAATAAATAAATGAATAAATAAATAAATACATAAAATAATAATAATAAAAAAATAAGCTTGTTTAGAAATATTTGCTCTTTATTATATATATTTACATGAAAAAAAAAACTATATTAACAAGAAATATAAAAGGAATTACATAACAAACGAGCCATAGTAATTCAAAGTTTATTTTAAATTATGTTTTTTGTGTCTCACATTAAATATATTGTTAGTGTACATTATTGCACATTTTAGTTAATTTTAATTATATGTTGTGAAAAAAATATAAATAAAAGCATAGTTTAAGTTTAATAATCAGTTATTCATAATATAAAATTTAAATATGGATGCTAAATAATTTTTTTGCAATTTGAGTTCAAGCACTTATTAATACTCATAAAAACGTATCCACTTTTAAAAAGTTATACAAAGAATGAATATCACATGCAGTTGGATAAAGACTATGCATAATCTAATAATGAAATAGTATTTAATCCTGTATTAAGGGTTTGTTGTTATATTTTTTCTAAATTATATTTCAATCTCAATAAGAAAATATTGTTTTAAATATGAAGTAAGTTTATTCTGATTTGCCTAAATAGTTACCAATACTAAAAACAGATCTATTTCACATGTTCATGTTTTGAGGAAAGAGAAAAATCACTTACATATGCCACACAAAATAATCATTAATACTTATTAAAGTTTATTAATTCTAAGGCAGTATGTCATTTGCTTATACTGAATAATTCCTATATATGCAAATAAAGGGGTTTGAACTCAGGATTTTTCGGTCTATTCATCCACCATTCTATCTCAAGGAACCGATATATATGATTACACACAGACGAAAAATAAAGTTCTTAAATGAGAGAATAATCAAATTATATTTTTGTAAAAATAAGGAAAAGAACTTACATTTATTTTAAAAAATTTAAAGAATTCAGACGGTGTTTATTATATAAGGAGAGATAAGAAAATAAAAGGGGGAGAGGGACATCAAAATATAAATATTATTCACAGTGAATTCTTTATTTTTCAACAGATTGGAGAAAGTAAATGGTAGATATGAAAAAATAATAGAAAGACAATTTAATTAATATTTAATCATTAAATATACGTATATATATAATTTTAATATTAGTGTGAACACATACTGTAAGTTTAAATCATTAAAGTTAAAATTAAAACAGTATTTTTTTATAACAAATTTGTCTTCACTTCATTAAAAAAAAATTAAAAATATCTTCTAAATTAAATTTAAAAGATTTTTTTTCTCTCTCTCTTAATAGTTTAACCAATTTGTAGCTAATCCAATTTGGAAGTATTTAAGCATTGGCTGGAGAATTAAAAAAAAAAAGAATAATTATGGGTGACAATAAGCATTCAAAAATAAAAGGAACATGAAAAGGGGTTTATTATAAATAAAATCATACATATGTTTTGAAAGTTGACATATTACTTTATATATGTTGTAATTTATTTTTAATTAGTATGTATAAAAATTATTAGAACATTAATGTATATATGTATAAAATAATAGTACTTAATAATGAGCAAATTAATTATAAGTGTGTTCATACATATATTAATAATATAATTATATTCTTTGAATTATTAGAAAAAAACTGTCCATGCAGAAAAAAAATGTGTTGGGTCTGTGATTTGTTAATGATAGATGCCAAACAAAAAAAAAAAAAACAGTTCAATAAAATGATGGGTGCATATTTCTATATCATGTATTTCTAAGTGACAAAGAGAGATGACGAATGATAGAAAATGATTTATGCCTATATGATAAATTAATAGTTCGGTATATATTTGTTACGCAATCATTGAGTTACAGTTAAATAAAATTGTTTATTCTAATTATTGATATTTATTATGATTAATTTTTTTTTATAGTAAATTACGAATAAAATAAACTCAAGAATAAAGTTGTTATACAAGAATCTATACCATTTTATAATCTAGAGAATAGCAAACAGACCTGTATAATGACTAGATCTCTCAAAATTAGATACGGCTAGGTTATGAAGATGGTTGTTTATGGGATACTCATTCAAAGATAATAGGTACTGATTATTTTGTTTTGATTTATTAAATGTTTAAATAAGGGTTTGTTGAAGATATTTTAGATAGTTAGAATATATTTATAAGCAGTTTTTATAGGGATCTAGTGATGCTACATAGATAATTTTAATAATTATGTTTTTTATATTGAGATTTAATAACTATAAAAACTTATATATAAAGTTGATATATTTATGTCAAGAATAATTAGGTTTTTTTTTTTTTTTTGTAGAATGAAGGTATGAATATTCAGATAAAATTGTATGTCACATACGTTATGTAGTATTATTTTTATATAAAGATGTTTTTATTTTTATTATTTAGTATTTCTGATATGAATAAAAAAATTTCAGTGTTTTTGATAACAGAAAAGCATATGTACAATAATAAACTATATAACAATTTTACCATTGAAATAAAATTAATCCAATAATTGATACCAAAAATTATATATATAATGGTATAAAAAATAATATGATAGAAGCAGATATTATATAATTAAAAGAGATTTAAAAAAGAAAACTAATTTTTTAACAAAAAAAAATGCTGAAAAAGAAGAAATCTTATTTCTAATGCTCTTCACTGGATTTTTTCTCAGTAAACATATAATTTTGCATGAAAGTAAAACCTTATACAAAAATTCATAAATTCCAAAATTATAAGTGGCAAGTTTTAATTTTTTAAAAATATTAAAAAAATAGTTATAAGAAAATGTCAGAAAAAAAAAATATGTGTGTGTGTGCACATATATAAAAATAAAATAGAAAAGTGTATAATATTAAATACTAGTAAAATAAATTTATACGAAAATTCTCTACATGATCATGGTTTCACCTATTACAAATAAGTCTTCTCAAGTAATAAATAAAATCGTATGTTATGGAGAGAATTTTAATCAAGCTTCCTAGTTTTTAATGTTATATAGTTTTCTATTTTATTTATTAATACTAGTATATCATTAGAAGTATTTAATAACCAAAAATATACCACATACATAAAAGTACAATATGTATGAAAGGGTAATAAAAAATAATCAGAATTTTGTAATAAAAAATCATATATTTATTTTTACATGTTGCAATGTGAATCTCTTTCAAAGTATACTCTATTTAATGCAATGAACCAGTATAAATATGTTTTTCACTTTTCAAAATAGTCCAGAAATACATGCAAAGTGATTCCTTTTAACATCTCAGTTGTTTTTTTTTCACCACTTTTAAGTCTGTAAAAAAAAAGGAGAGACATTTTTTCATTTGAGAGTTTAAAAAGAAACCACATGGAGTGAGATTGTGCAAATGAGACTGATGAATAAACTGTGTCTTGCTGAATTAATTAAAAATTGTTTCATACTCAAGCTTTGCTAATGCAGTCATGATGAAACATGCACTCTTCACTTTACCACAAAATGAGACATTTATGTTTTACCACATCATGCAAAGGTTTCAGAAATTGGAGGTTTTAAATGCCTGATCATTATTAATAAATTCTGAGTGAACAATGTCATTTGAATCCAAAAAAAAAATCAGCATAATTTTGACATTTGACTTCCCTTGCTATGCTTTGTTGGAACATTGAATTTAACAATTCCATTAAATCACTCATAAACTTGTGCTTTTTCAGAGCAACTTACCTATAAGCTATTCCAAGCATTACAATTGTTTTCTCTTTAAAAAAAACAGAATTTCATGTTATTCCAACTTTTCAGATATTAAAAAAAAAAAAAAAAGATAAATTCATGAAACATACTTTACAGAAAAATGTACCACATGTAATCATGATTTCACAGGATGATGCTATTTGGAAAATTGATACAGAAGGGTTTCCACAAGAGGTATTAAGAAAAAGAAACATGAACTATAAGTGAAATAGCTGAGAGAATGATCCAAGTTATTTTTGAGTACCCACTTGCATATTGTTAATGAGATAAAATTATATAATGAAAAATTTACCAAGATCTCCATTTAAACTAAAATAGTAAATACTTTTAATTTTGAACATGAAGAAACCTGTCTTTTGTTTTAATATATCAAGCACACAGTTCTTCTTTTCAAAATAGTTCATAAATATCCAATATAGAAATAAAACAAACTAACTCCTTCTTTTTAAAACTTGTTTTTTATATGACTATAATCATGGTGGAAAAAAACCAATGTTTCGACTATTTTATATAGTCTTTTTCAAGGCACACTAAAATAAAGTAAAATAATATATATATAACAAATAACATATATTCCAAAAAAATAAATAAATAAAAAATTACAAAATATATTCATAACCAAAAATTTATCTTATCTCACTCCCCTTTCCTATTACCAACAATCACAACTTAAACACAAACAATTTCCTTTTTTTAAAAAATCTATATATATCCTTTAAAACATTTAATTAAAAAACTATTATTTTCTTTTCTGTTTTTCTATTAACATCCTATTTAATTCTGTTTTTATTTCATTAATGTATACTCTTTCTTTTATCATTCTTTCATTATATGACTTAATACATTCCAAAGGCTTTATATTAAAATCCCTATGCTTAAATTTATTCATGTGATTGTCATATAAAAAACAAGTTTTAAAAAGGAGTTAGTTTGTTTTATTTCTTTTGTTTTCTTTTTATTATTCAAAAAGTTATTATTTATTATTGTAATTCATAGGTGTTCTAGGTAAAAATTATATTGATTAAAATATGGCAGTGTAAAACAGCAAATCTGTTGTTGGTTATTCAAGTGTGCAATGTATTTTGTGTTTTTTTTTTCTATACATTTAATCAAACATTTATGCAATTTACAACATATATTATGACTAAATTTTTTACATAGAATTATTACTTATGTTATGCTAAAATTTCAAAAAGGAGATATATTTTAAGGAATTTGGAATGTAAAAAAATATATGTATGTACTTTTAATGAAGTATTTCCTGTTTATACAAGTTGTATTTATTGATAGGAAAATGATGGATATTAACCTTATAATAGAAATGTATATTCCTTAGATTTCCATCTGGTAAAAATTGACACAGTAATCAAGTTATTATTCCAAGTTTTTTTAGCCAATAATTAACAATTCTTTAATTGTAATCATTTTTTAACATGCAATAGAGAAAATGCTAAATAGTTAAGAGATTTAAAGATATCGCGGGGTTTATCTTTAAGTTTTATATACTCATTGTTATCGGCATATTCATTGGTTTCAGGTCATTTATATGACCTGAAATCAAGGAAGTGGTTGCTGAAACGTATTTTAGTATTTGTCATTAGGTTATGTATTCGTAAATAATCGATTAACTTTAATTAAATCAAAATAATAGAAATTTACTAATATATAAATTAATTTAATACATCAAATTGAGTTTCATTCTAAATAGAATATTTGGTGATTTTCATGAAGCGATATTTAAAAATATATCACATGACAATAAATGCTCTATAGCAATAATACATTCTCTAGTGGCCAACTCGTGAAAAAATATTTGTATAAACTAAAATATTTTAAATATATATATATATCATTAATATATCTTCTATAATTAAAATCTTTTTGTTTTTCCTAACGAAATAATCAATTATTTAATATTTTACTTAAATTCTATACCTCTCTACATATATATAAATGAAGACAATATTATGATCAACGTTTATTAAGAAATGATATATATATAGTACGAAGATTTTTATTCAATAAATTTACTAATTACATCAAAAAATTGTCTAATTGTAAAATAATCAGTGTATATTTTATTGTAGACTAGGAAAAAAAAGATTGTTGAGATTATTGCATACAGATATATCGGAAGAGGGCTAGAATTTGTGCCCCCTCCCCTACACTTATGATGCCACATGGACGCTAATTAATTTGCCTCCCTAAAGCTGATTCCTTTCATACCTGAATAAAAATCACCTACCCTGGAAATGATGAGGGGCTGATTTGCATGCATTGCTTTGGGATTGATTATGATTTGCCTTCCTCCTCAAGCTTATTGCCCATACCCTGAGTATTATGACATTGACTTTCATTCTGAAGGGTCGGTTTACCTATTCAAAGCTGTGTTTTTGCATGTACAAAAGTTTAGAACTGTACATTTCGCGACATGCAAGTTTAGTCACCTGCTACCAAGACCCTAAATCTCAGGCTCATTCCTTTGCCTCTATGCATCATATTAGTCCTTATAAGCTGTGCCATGCAAGATGTGTCAATAGTGAACTTCTATCTCTCTGAATACCATTTAATGTATCCTATATCTAATTTTATCATAAGCTGTAACCAAATTTTAAAATAAAATATTCTATATTTATATATAAAAAAACATAGAGCCAAAAATTAAAATTAAATATTGATGGAAAATATAGCATTTTTTTGAAAGTAAAATCTTGATTAAAAAAACAACAATAGTATACATTTTTAAATAATTATTTACATCTAAGTTTTAAATGATAAATTCTTCATATTTATTTGCATACATATTTTTTATATATTTCTTCTTTAACTAAATAATATTTATTTTAATTTTTCAGTTTACTATTTCCTTAATTCACATGAAGACAGTACAGAAGTGATTACTAAAAAGTAAAGAGTTAAGTACTGTATTACAAAGAAAATCTACAAGAAATATTTATATTGGAAACTAGCTTCATTTACATACTAATATAATAGCAGAGATTCTCCTACATTATTTATAAAAAATAATGATACTTTCAAACTTATCTCAGAATTAATACAACATGCTGAAAACAAGAATGAAATCTGATACTACAAAAATTTGATTGATATATTTGCCCTGAGTAATTTTGAACATTGGAAGCATGGTAGGCCCTAAGGCTAAGGATTCTAAAATCAGTTCTCAACTGAGTAAAGTTTAAAAAAAAAATCAGTTCATACAATTCAGTAAAATTGTTGTGATCAGCCTGCAATGTTTGTGATTTGTATAGGAATGTAAATAATGTCTTTATTGAAAACAATCATAAAATGAAAATATATAAATGTTAAATAGATCACTTAAATAGTAAATGCTATTTTAGAAAATGAGACACTCTTACTAACCATCTGACAATATGATATAAAAAATGGTAACCATTTTTTTTTTATTGTATTGTTGGATAATTAGGGAAGTGAATTTTAGTTATTATAAAGGCATTTACTATTTAAACAATCTATTTAACATTATATGTGTGTGTGTTTATGAAAACTAGTATTTCTGCTGCTTAAAATCTGAGCATTAATATCATCAGGAATAATTGTCACAAAACTACTAATAATAAAAACTATGGTGAACATAGTTTTAGTATGAATTTAATTTTAAAAGAAATATCCAGAAAGCAGAGCTCAAAACTTTACTTCATTGGATTACCAAATGAATTTTCTGTCAAAATAGCATTTGGTATAATTATTATTATTACTAATTTAATTAACATTTTAATTTTTTTATATTGTCAAAAAAACAACAACTTATTTGATATAAACTTATAATTATTTTCTCTTCTTGGTAATAGAATTTGATATTTCTTTTGTTTGTATTTATATAAATATTTTATTATTATTTTAAATTCTGAATGTATAAAGTTTAAATTTCATTCTAAAGCATTAATATAGCTGCAATATGAGGTTTATATATATATAATGTTATTATGTGTTTAAAATATGTCTGTCTCACAGGTTTATCAGATGTTTTAATCTATATATGCAAATGAAGCATTTTCTGTTGGATTGTGTAAGAAAATAAAATGTATGCAAAAATTCATAATATTTGTGAATTTTCATTGATATTTTAAATAGTTTTAGTGGTTTTCTTAATATTCATTACACATAGATAAATATGCAGAAATCAATCACGTTTTGATAAATGTTAGATTTTCACAGCTTTTAGAGAAATGATGTCTGGTTAAAAGCTCTTTTTTTTTTGATGGAGTACAAAGTTGCAGGATGTGTGCAAAGTATAATAAATTAAAATATTTATAAATTTTTTAAAGAAAAAACTAATAATGAAATACTTATTAAACATTATATTAAGGATAAAAAAAAGTGGTATAACCTAAATTCATTTCAGCCATTGTCACAGAAAATAGCAGCTTTGAAAGGATTTACATTAAAATATGATAGGATAACATTGAATGCAGAAAAAATATTTGAACAGAAATTGGAAGTTGAGATTGGTTATATTAATATGGGTTATGAAGGTAAAGAAAATGATAGGGCTATTAAGAGAAACAATATAAAAGCAGAACTACATATGCATTTTTTTTTGGTTACTGGTCATAGAATAAATTGAGAATTCAAGAAATAAAGTATATTAAAAATTATAAGAAAATAAAATGTTATAAAACCTTGTATATTCAAGAACATTTTAAAAAATGTGTAAACATGGTTAAAGATCAAACACAGTTAGGGGGGAGAGGATGGGTATTACTACATTGGAAATTTTAGTTACAATTAAAATATTATTTTTGTAGATTGTTTTATAAATATATATATATTTAAAAAAAAGGTTTGTAATAAACTTATTCATTTATATATATATATTACTAATTGTATTTATTGTAATGTAATATAAATAATGTCCATTGAATGAAGTTGCTGTGATTTTATAGAAACATTTTGATAAGATTCCAATAAGGAACGAAAGTCCCGTTATATGTATTAAATAAATTTTTTATTTATAATTAGTTGTCTGTTTTAATTTTGTTTTAGATTGATTATTTTAAATTATATATATAATAAAGCATTTTTTTCCATCTAATTCCAGTCTTGGCTAATGAACCAAATGACATTAATATAAATTTTAGCATTTTTTTTTTACTAGATTGCTTAGCCAATGCAAAATGATCATTTTAACTGCATATATATATATAAGAAGTATAAAGACTAATAAATTTTCTTTACTTTTCATGAGTTTGAAAGTGATTAAAAATGAACTCTCTGAATAAAAGTTAGAACCAGACATATATAAATGAGGCAGTGTTTACATGTGAATTTTAACGGATTTCACTCTTATTTGAAAAATTTACTAATTTGCTAATTCTTATATACGTCTGGAAAGCTAATGCAAATATTCATCTAGCAAGTAAAGATGTGAAAATGATAAATTAACACTGTTTGGTTTATTAGTCAAGAAATATATATATATTAGTCTTTAATTGGTTTTAAGTTTATAACTCGGTCAGGAATAATTTCTAGTTAAACAAATGTTTAGTAATTATCATTACTGTATTTATCTGAAGCAGTTCTTGTCAAAATTGTGAAAGCAGGAAGTTTATTACTTGCAAGTCCAAGTTAATATAACATATATATATTCTACTGTAAGTAAACTGGAATATAAATAATTTTTTAATATATTATATTTATATGAAATCCTACACATTTATTAAAACTTCTTATATGTGTATTACACAATATTTATTTATTTAGTATATGGATTTTTTTGAAAGACAACTTGACTATTAGTATAATATTATAAAGAAATCTGTAGAGATCTCAACTAGGAAATGTATTTTTAATAATTCTTTTAATTTTTTCAATTTTGCTACTGTGCCTAAAGATTTGATAGTTATTAATTATGTGTTTCATTTTATTTTACCACATCTTAGTTGCTGTTAATTTCATTTATAAAGTAGATGAGTGCAATAACCATGAGTTGCCTTAAATCTTTTGATTAGACTCTAATAATATCTAAGAATAATAACTCTACATATCTTTCATCTTATATACTTCTATATGTATTGATAAAATTATAAATAATTGAAGCAATTTATAATAAAAATAATTTGTAAGAGTAGTTAATAATAAATATTAGACTTAAATTTAAACTTTGTGCATTAAAATTTAGTTTAATAATAGAAATTTATTAAATTAATATAAAAGATTATATTTTATAAGTTAACTATATTTTTTATAATTTGATAATGTTAATTAATATGTATATAAATATTTTATAAAATAGCAGATTTACTGTCTTTAATTTTTTATGATACAAAGATAATATAGATTTTGAGGATAGTGGTTTTGTATATATAATGTATGTATGTGTATATATATATATATTAAATTTACACCAAATGGTTAAAAAATCCAGCACTGCCCTCTGTGACATAGTCAGCATCAAAATATGATGAGGCAACTATTTTAAAGTATGGACTCTGATATATTTTATACATTATTTCACAGAGAATATTTCTGAATTTTTTAACCATGTGGGGTGATTTAATATTTGGATTTTTATTTCAGTTTAGCGTTAATACTGGGATTATTTTCATATATATATATTATCAAAATACTATAGAATAAATACTATAATATTTTATATAAAATAAAATGTTTGTATGTATGATTTATATGATAAACTACTTTATGTATTCATTCATTTATATATCTTTTAACTTTGAAGAAGATTGCTGGTCAGTTGAAACTATCAGCCTGATTAAGTTAAATAAAATTGATATTGTTACAGTGATAAAGAAAAGTGGAGTTGCTGGCTTTATTTTTAGACTTGAAAAAGAAATTTGGTTTGGATTCTTATAAGAAGTATTTTTATGCCATAATTTTTCAGATGTTTGAAAAGATTCTTGATTGAATATTCAGAAAGAGAATAATATTTCTGTAGTGTAATTTTCATTACATCATTCTCATGCAAGGTAGGAACTGGTTTCTATCCCCTTTTAACACATTGTAGAGGAGTGTAACCATAAATATATAACAAAGAAATATAAAAAAGGTGTATTATTCCCAAAATGCACATTTTATGTGAATCAGTAGTCATTAGTTGGCCCTGGTCACAATCTCTTATACATATCTTTATCATTGTTCAGTATATATAGCTTTATTGTTAAAAGTAGGTGGCCTTGATAACAATGAGAAATTATTGATTGTTATTGATATTGAAATTGTCTAAGTGTTGACTGTTTTTTAATGATTATATATATGTTGTAAATACTCAGATTATCTGTAAGTCAAAGTATTTAAAAAACATTAAAGAAGTTTGTAGATCTTGTTTAGTTTTTTTCTCACTTGATCCATGGATAATGGAAATCTTGAAATACAAAGAGCTAGATAAACCATGGCAACCTAATGCTTTAAAACAATATTGTTTACTGCTAATTCTAGCTTTAAAATTCTAAATCTGCTGTGATCAGTCTCAGAAAAAAATATAAAGAGGTAAATAAGTGAATAGATTTTGAAAATAGTTAAGTGTATCATAAAAAGATTACTTGAATAAAATCAACATTATTACTAAGTATTACACATTTCAATTTCTGTTATTATAATTACCATAGCAACACCTATTACACAATTAAATGTTTTATCTTTCACATATATTTGTTTTTAATTAAAGTGAAAGGCTAAAACCTTTTTGAATGCACATTTTAAAATGCTTATATGATAGCCAATCAGATGTTATGAATACTGTATAGAGAGCTCTCAAGTTGCAACACAAGACAGAGATTTTATACGAAAAAAGTGATTCCACCTTCTCCTTTACTTCTGATTGGCTGTCATATAAGCATTCTAAATGCACATTCAAGAAGGTTTCAGCCTTTCACTTTAATTACAAACTGCTTGTGCTTAATAAATAATATTTATATATTGTAACGTTTTCCACGTTTTGATAGAAAATTTAGTGAAAGTTAATCAAGCTATGGATAAGAAAATATCTTGCTCGTATTTCTAAAAACATAGCTATATTTCCTGATTAACTGGCCTACCAATTATTTTGACTTATGCTAATGGTGGAATTAGCTTTTCATTTATTTTTATAGGGGCACCAGGATTCATGTAAGAATCCGCTGAAATCCATCGCATCGCTCATCGTAAATACAAAAGAAAATGATTTTAAAAGAATTGGTATCATATTTTACCATAACTAAGATTATTTTTTAGATATTATTATTTCTGGAACTTAGTCAACAAATATTGGCAAAGGTAAATTATACTTTCAAATCTTAACAAACTAATATTAATAAATTTAATAATAATCATCAATAATGTACAATGAAAAGTTGATATTAGAAATAAATATTTTTATTCTAACAAATTAAAAATATTTAAAGATAAATTACTAATAAGTTTGAAAGAATGCACACACATTAATCCAGACATGAATCAATTAATTAGATAAAGTAATTAAAACAATTTCTTCTTAAGTTTTTTCTAGAAAGTTCTTTAAATTAAAGTCTCTTTAATAAGAAAATTAATGTCTCTATCAGGATTATTTTAAGCTTATTTTTAAGAATGGTTTGCCGACAATTTAGTCACAATTGGGAATAATGAATCATAGCTTACCGGTAAGTTTACGAAGGTTATGGGTTACCATAGATGGTTTCTTCTGTGGGAGAATGAGCTCAGTCATCGGTTATAAGTTGATCTTGGTCTATCCTAATGGTTAGTCACAAAATCTTTTCTGGTGTCTGTCTTCAGGAACGATATCAGTAAAAGCCTCGATCCACTCCGACATGCAGAATTATTTCAGCGTAGAGTGGTTCTGGATATATTTTTGTTATCCAGGATCAACCAAAGAAAAAACAGACAAGAAGACACTGATCAAACTGGTCTCTTTCTTTTTATACTTGAGATCCAGTTTTCAGACTTCTGTGCATGTTATTATTATCATGGCGCTTAGGTTTATAATCTTGTACATTCTTTATCAAATTTACATTACAAAGACTTTATTTTTTTAGAATAATTCTGCCATCTTTAATTACCTAAAAAGATTTTTCTAATTGTAATCTTTTTACTTTTGGAATTCTTTTAATTTTCTAATTGTAATCTTTTTACTTTTAGAATTCTTTTAATTTATCTGGATTAGTAATCTGCATGTTATTTATTCTTTCCAATTTTAACTTTTATTTTATGACATAAAAAAAATATGAATGGAAAAATGTAACTTTCATTGTACATTTAAAAAAAATTATACAAATTAAAAAAAATTTTAATTGTGTCTTTTTAGTAAGATCGTTAAATTTACTTTTTCCTTTAGCTTTTACCCAAGTGCCAATATATTTGTACCATATATAAATAAGTGGTACAATATGTTACTGTCAATTTTATAAATTTCTGAAAAAAAATTACTTCATTGTAAATCGAAAGATTTCACATTGTTGATTTAGAAATAATATGCAGTGAGTTAAATGTGAAGATGTTTAAAAAGCTTTATGCTCTTAAGTCAAAATACTTCAGACTGGCTTATATATATATATATAAATTTAAGTAAAGAAGAAGGTGGAACCATCTTTTTCTTATAAAATCTCTGTCTTGTGTTGTGATTTGAGAGCTCCCTATACAGTCATCATTACATCTGATTGGCTGTCATATAAGCATTCTAAAATGCGCATTTAAGAAGGTTTCAGCCTTTCACTTTAATTATGAATTGCTTGCACTTAATAAATAATATTTATATATTTGTTTGTAAATTAATTTGGGGGAAAATATTATTAAAAAACATATGTAAAAATATTTATATCCATTAAAAGATATTATAATAGAAATTCTTTATTTTGGTTTAAAAATGAAAAATCATATCAAACTTGCAAAACAGGATTTAATTTCCACTGTATCCAATTTTTTTAAAACCTCCATTTCACTTACTTTGGAGGCAAAATTTTCTTGAACAAATTGTCCATCATTGAGTTAAATCTAAGTGATTTCCAACAATTGTTATGATAACAATAATGTCATCAAGAATATTTTATAAATAGAATGGAGAGGCTATAATTTGAGTTCTTATCATTTTGTCATTGCATAGAACAGATATGTTTTTCTCTGTCTTGAAAAATTTATTAAATTTTATTAAGTGGTTAATTGATAAAACTGTGGAAGAATAAAATTTTTAACTATCTGCCCATTCAATGGGAGAGATTCCAGGGAAATGACAAAAATGTGGAAAAAAGAAAAATCCATCAAAATGCATTGTATTGCAGGTCAACTATATAAATATATTATGTAGTTTAAAAAAATCCAAAATTGCATTCATTTATTTGTGATTGATATACACCCCATTATGTTTCTATGGATATTGTATTTCAGATTAAGGAATTCTACAAGATTGATTAACTCATTTTCATAAGTCGAAAAAAAAAAAAGGAAAAAAAAAGCTACTATTGATTCTTTACTTGATCATAACAAGATTGTTTCATTAAAGGAATTCTTTTCGCATATTATTGTCAATGAAAAAGGAAAATAAATGCCATTGATGTGTAATTTTGCATCTGTTGTTTTTGAAAACTGAATCTTTATATACTTAAAAGAAAATATTGGCTATTAAATGTGAAAGGAATTGAATTTGAATCTGTGTTAGTTGCCGCACATGCTTATTTTTTCCACTCAAAGGAAAATCATCCTTACATTTTAGGATTGGAAATAAAGAACCAGTGAATAGTGAATGAAAGTGGATGGACTTTCACTTATATGGCATGATTTCTATGCATATATGTATATATATTTTTTTTGTTAAAGGAAAGGGAATATTTACATTTTACTATAAAAACATAGGTAAATAGTATATATGGGTATGATAGAATTCACACTATAAAAGGATCAGAGAGATTCATTTAGTTCTTATTATTTAGGTTCTTATCTGATGATATAACCAAATACGACCTGATGTTTTCAAATATTTAATTTTTTTGTATGTTCAAAATTTAACTTGGAAATATTTGGATAGAAAGGGGCTTAATTTTTTATGTTTGTTTAATTATTTAAGGCTTACACTGATGGATGAATAGAAATCAGTTTTTATTTGATCACATTTTTTTATTATCATTGCATCTGCAATTTAAAATCTCAGGAAGATATTAAAAATCTCTCCTTTCGATCGAATTATTGTCTTGCAGCACATTTTTTTGGGAGTTCCAGACACATAGATTTTATTATTTTTATTGATTTTAGTCTATTGCCAAACCGATATCAATTGATGTTCTGTTGTATTTTATTATTGTTAATAATTTTTATTATAAACCAATAAATTTTTAGTTGATTTAAAATAAGACAAATCTATTTAATTTTATTTCATTTGAATATACAAGATAATGTTGGTAATTGAAATCTGACCCAAGATCAAACCCGCCTTGATAAATGAACTAAAATTAGATATATATATATTATGCAACATTTTTTTAAAAATCCAATTACATATAAATTTTATATTTATTACTGCACTTAAATATTTGTTATATTTGTTTATTACTCCACTTAAATATTTATTTACTTATTTAAATCAATATTATTAATAAAAATAATTTCATTAGTTCAAAGTTTATTATTTATTTGCTTATCTTGTCCAGTTATGAAAGTCTTAATAGACTGTATTCTGTTATTAGTCAGAATGACTTATCTTAACTACTTTTTAAATTTCTTTGAAATGGAGATCATAAATTTTATTAACTAACATAACTGAATATTATCTTTGGCTTGGATAACTGCCAATTATCATCATATATAGCTTAATTATTACAAAATCCATTTTGTAATCGATTGATTGGAGATTTAGGTAGATGAATAATACCAGTGATTGTAATTCAGTAAATGTCCATGGAAACCTAGGATATATTTTATATAATGGGATTGGGTACTATAAAAAATGAAATTATCTAATGGAATTTATTGGTAATAAATTCTTGTGGAGTATTTTATTTTAGAATATAACTGAAGCAATAATTGCATATCGATCTAAAGTAGGGTATGAATAAAATGTTTATATTTTGTTTAATATTTTACAAAAATAGATATAAAGCTGAGTAAAAGTTATTTTATTTAAGCATTATAAATAATGTGTAAGTTTATAAAACATTTTTCAAAATGTAATTATAGTTATTTAGAAACTAGTTTATTTATATAAAGCAGAATGTCATTAAATATTAAAATAAATTTGAATTATTATAAGTAATATTAAGTCCATAAAATATGTCAGAATTTAGTTAGTTATAGATTCAAATTGAGTTTCATTCAATTATTGATTACATAGATATCACAAGCCTACATCATTGTTTAGGGCAATGATATGTGATTTCACTTCCTATTGCAGTTTACTTTGGATTTGTGAATAGATTTGTTGATGTCTGGAGTGATGATCTAGTTTTCTATATTTCATTTTAAATACTATCTGGATAAATTATATTTTGATAGGGATTATTATTAGTATTTTATGATAGTGTAGTGGACAATCTAATAATTATGTATGGGAAATATTGTTATTACTTAGTGTGGTTGATAACTGAGCTAGATAATTTTACACAGGTTATAGCAGAGTTACTATTTGTTAAGGTATGATTTTTTTTTGCTCTGTGATAAATAATATAAATCTTGAGGACACCTTTATGACAAATGTTGATTTAACAAATAGAGGTAGTGAGATAGAAAATCCATTATTATTGTGACAAAATAGCTACTCAATGCTAGCCTCATGCACAAGTGGCCATTATTACAAAATGCCAAATTAACTTTAGTGCTGTTATAAAGTGGTTTTCCATATTTAGGTTAGATCTATAGTATTATGAATGATGTTTCGATTCTTATATTATTATCTCATATTATAATCAGTAGTTCAGTACAAAATGGCGACCTCTGATTGAGATAGATTTTGTTCAGATTGGATTGATCATCTCCCCAGCATCATCATTTTTTATCATATTACAATATATACATATATAGACAGCCAATTATTACAATTCAATTGATAAGTATCAAACTTACTGCTGTCATATCTTTGACACAAATCACTTGATGGAAGAATATTAAGAACTATCCACTTAAGAAATAATATTTCTGGTGGTTTAGCACTAAATTTCCATCTTGGGAATCATAATCTTTTTTCATATTTTTGGTCATATGTTTATGATTACACATCCCATCTCAAAAATGTTAAAAGCAAATATAAAAACAGTTCCTTTCTTGCATGAGAATGGTTTAGTGAAAATTTCACTACAGAAATATTATTCATCAAGTGACTAATCTCTAGTTTAATGAATGACTAATAAAAATTATTTATATTCTTCCATCAAATAGTTTGTGTCAAAGATGTGAGGGCCATAAGTTTGACACATCAATTAAACTGTAGTAATTGACTATCTATATATACATACTGTACAATAATAAAGACGTGCAAGAAATTGTGATCTGGGCCAATTGATGAACATGAAATATGCATCTTGGAGGATCATATATATTTGATTATATGTTTACGATTACACTACTCCACAATATGTTAAAAGCGAATAGACCCTAGTCCTTACTTTGCGCATGAGCGTGGTATAGTGAAAATTATATTACAAAAATACTATTTATTAAGTGGGTAATCTCTGGTCTAATGAACGACTAAGAAAAATTATTAATATCCAGAAAGGAATATTGATTTAAGATAAGCCTAAGATGGTGAAACTACATTTTGAATCAGTGGAAAATGTATTCTTTTTAATAGATTTTTATACATTTTCTGTCAACTATCTTCTTTTCTGACATCTGGTGGAGAAACGTGTGAAAAAACAATAAGCCACTGCAAGGGACTAGATTTGCGTATGTCACTAATATGTATCATAGCAATTTCAAATGATTATTATTACATTCATTTTAATTTGATTTTAGATTAAAATGATTATAATATTTTTGCTTTTACATTTAGCAGAATATTATAAGTTGTTTTAACCTCTCTTGTTATATAAATATATTGTTCTCGAAAATATCAAAAAAAAAAAGATAGGTTAGGGAGAAAATATATAGAATTCTAAAGTTGGTCTTTTATTTTGTTTTGTAAATAAGAAATTTAATTTTTAGCGAAAAACAAAAATGACATTGTTTGCCGAAAGAAAATAATTTAATTTGAAATTTTTATTTGATAAAATATTGCTGAAATTTGTGTGGGATACGCATCTATAAAAATGAATTTTCTACTAACTTTTGCCCGTCTCTTGCATCCTCTTTCTTCCTAGGTTCTCTATTCTTTTTTCTAGCCATATTTTTCAAATTTAAAAAGGAATAATTTGTACCGACTGATAAATAAGGGATCAAGTATAGATTTAGACACGCAAATAACTTTAAAATAAATTTAACTGCGAGTTTTATGAAAAAGTTTGCGGTTAGAAATGCTACTTTTTTTATAAAAGATTTTCTGTTCAATAGTTTTTAAATTATCAATTAACATAACTTTTGTACGCATCAAGTTTTAAAATAAAACAAATTGAATGTGATTTTCTTTTTTACCTTTAATTGTTTAGAAAGTAGCTTATCTTCGGAGTATCGTTTTATAATAGTTTGCTATTCACAAAATATCTCTAGGCGATGTAAGAAAAAAAATCGGCTAATTTATATTTAAAACTTAATAATTTTTAACAATTTCAACAATTAAAGGTCAAGCTTTTTATGACCTGTTTTCTCATTCTTTGTTCACTTTGGCGACGCAGCTTTTTAAAATGTCCCCCTGTTAGAACAGAGAATGGCTTAAAAAAATGTTAGTTAAGGAAGGGCGTAACTCACAACATCACTTGGTAATATTTACGTTTGCCAACTGGGTGGTCCATAGTTTCAATAGGATGTAAATTATAAATTACTATTTCTTCTATTAATAAAAAAAAAAAATTGAAAATTTTTACTTAAAAAAATTATTCAGTCAGTCAGAATAGACTTTAAATCGTAAAAAGATTAGAGGCCATATTGGGGCTATTTGTTATATGGCTTGTCTACTATATGAAATTAAGACTTTGAGACAATAAAAATTAGTACTAGATTTTTAAAATTTGAAGATTTTTTTTATTTATAATTCTTATGAATTCCCAATTATGTATATATGTTTATGCATACACATACTAAATATATTTTTAAATGTCAAGTTAGAGATTTCGGAATTGTAGAATGGAAAAACGGGACACTGTAAATGTAAAGTATACAATTTTTTTTTCCGTTAGTTATTGCGATATCATTTATATATAAAAATTAAGATAAACTAGTGAGGAATATTAAAAAATGTTAGAAACTGGAAACACATAAATTATAAAAACAGTTTCCATTGTTGTGATTACTGCACCTAAAATAATAAATTATGTGTTGCTTCATTAATTTGTAAAGAAGATCTATTTTCAATTTCCAATATATCACATTGTTTTGATTCATATTTTTTATTGGAATGAATTTCACTTTTTTTTTTCATTATAAAGCAATTCAGGAAACTGATACATGTTATTTATATCTAGAAAGTAAGTTTTTATACAATTGTTTTTACAGCATCAATCAGTTTCTTTCTTTTTTTGCTCTTAACAAATTTATTAATGAAAACACTTTGAATAGGGATTTGAAACGAGCAAGTGATATCGTGAATTCAACCGGAAGTTTCGTATTTTTCATTGGCCTATTTTTAATTGTAGACATATAAATATTTATCTTAATCTTTCTGTCAATTTAATTTAAATGTCATTCTAAAATTAATATTTTCATTTGAAAGTATGTTTTCAAACAAAATTCTTTGAATAAATTCAAAATGCTTTTCCACGTAACATTTTTATGTATTGTTGACTAAAGCATTGTTTCAAATTATTTGTATGGATAGATTAATTCATTATAGTATTGTTTCATGGAAAGTAGTGGCACAATCTTCAAATTTGAACATTCTAAGAAACCTTTTTCTGTTAAATTATTTAATTATATTCTTGAACTTTTGCACATTTTAATTTTTTCAGTAAACATGACAATTTGATATTTAACTATAAATGTGGTTATGTTTTCTCTTTTAATTACATTAAGCATTGCAGAAATAAGATTTAATGAATTATGTAAAAAAATATAAAAATGTAAGTAAAAGAGCATTTTGATTATCTGGTCGTATTAGTTAATAGAAGACAAATACATATCAAAAGTTTTGAAATGGTTAATTAGTCTTTCTAAAACAGCAAATAAAGATATCCATAGAATTATCGTATGCCCAAGTAGAACATTTACTGGTTTAAGCTTTGTAATATAGATATGAAAATCTGATCAATTTTATCAATTATAATTTGAAAGTCAATTAGAAAACAGTCTGCAGTAGTTTATAACATAGTATGTACAATAAGCATTGTGCTATTGATTCCAATTATATTTTATTTAGTAGAATTGTGCAGTCTTACAAACACATTTTCTTTAACTTTTTATTCTTTTACCACTAAAATTTACATTTGAATTGTTGTTTAATAAAGCTACAATTTTTTTTTGTACTGAATGAAATTTGTTAATGGTTTGTAAAATATAATTATTAAATAGAGTAAAGGATTCACTTGGTAAATTTGTAAATATCTTTATATCATCTTCTTTTTCTTAGACCTAATAACTATTTAGAATAGGAATCACATTTAAATTTATATGACTGAACTGCCAATGGAAATTATAGCAAAGTTGATTTCTTTCAAGTTTTTCATTATTTGTCCCATTGTCCAGGGAAAAGAACATTCATAATAGTGGCTCATGTTTTTATTAGAGAACATAAAAATGTAGCTTCATTTGCTCAAGAAATTATTCTTACTTTCTATATATTTTCTTCTAATTTTTCACTTGAACTCATATTAACTGTGACTTGTCTATGCTTTTGTAATTTTATATGATTTACAAATCAAAATGTCCACTGAATCCTACGGCAAAACATGACTTGTTTATTTTATGATAAAATAGTTTATTACCTTTCAATTAATTTATTAGGCAATCAAAAATTACATCACATAAGATTACATCAGTGAAGTCACATAAAAGCATTATATGATTGTATAGTATCTTCAAATTTAATTATTATTATTATTCATCAAAGTCATTTATTGATTAAAAAATAAAATAACAATTATTATTGAGGAAAAAAAATTACATTAAGATTAAAATATCTAGATATGATTATTTATCAAGTTAATTGACCTATCAAATAATTAGGTAACATTTAAAGTATTGCAATACACCTGAATAATTGATTTTATTATATTTATGTATAAGGCCTTTTTATTATATATATTAATTCTAATATTCTCATGGATAAATGATGAATTCATATTATTTATGGGAGCTTCCGTGTAATAAAAATATAATAGCTAAATAGCTGATGTTTCAGTACAATAACAAGTACTTTCCTCAGAGCTTCTTTTTTTCAAATCATAAGGATGTGTGTGATGAGATTTAAAATCATTATTTTTTTTCTTTTGTCATTTTTTTTTCATTCTCAAAATTCTATTGGTTGTGAAGTTTTAAAAAATACTTTATCTGACAATAGCTTTTTCCAAATATTGTTAATTTTCTTTAAGACACATTCTTTATTTATGCTCTTGGGCTTTTAAAAATCTCTATAGCTTCCCTTAGCAATCTCTGGCCATATTGTTCAATTTTTGTCAGAATGTGTGTTTTATTAAAATTGACATCATGGTTAGTTAATTTAATGTGTGAATAAATGGCTGATGAATTAGGTTTGTCTCTAACTGCCAAAATGTGTTTTTCCTTTCTTATGTTTATTCTGTTGGTCTGTCCAATGTATGCAAATAAAAAAATTCCACATGGAATTTCATATGCTCCATGGAACTAAAGGAATTTTCTCTTTAGGATGTAGAAATACATCATTAATTTTTTAAAATGCAGTATATATTGTGTGGATATTATTTTTCTTTAAAACATTATCAATTTGATCAGTTACTCTCTTTATATATGATAGAACAGTCTTAATTTTTTGAAGTCCCAAAATCTTTCTTTTTATTATATAAAAAAATCCTATTAATAATCCTGTGATCAAAACCATTATGAAGAAGCATTTTTTTTAGTAGCATTAAGAAAGAATTCTTTTATTAAAAAATTCCTAAATATTCATCTTTGATATTGCTATAAAAAAATGAAAAATGATTGTAATTAAATTTTAATATCTTAAAAAAATTGATGACTACTTTAAGAGTAAATAACTGGAATAAAATAAAAACAGCCACAGTAAGCAATGATATAATGGATGTCATTTCCAATCCAATTAAAAATCAAATAATAAATTAACTCATTTTTAAAATTTCTAACAAAGCTACAAGGAGGGGTTTTGTAATCAAACATTTTTAAAATTTAATTCTAATATACCTCTCACATGTACCAGGCAGATATATTGTATGTTCAATCATAAAAATTTGTTTAAACACAATTGTACTGATAATATTTAATTTTTTTTTTTACCACCTAATAATATTTCTCTACTGCATACTGACATTTATTTACATTTACTATCTTCAATAATTTAAAATGGTATAAGGACATCCAGCATGATTAGTCAAATTCCTATACTAACTGTGAAAGTGGGATTGTATATATATATATATACGCGAAGCCATAATTCTGGAAGGAAAATATTTAAAGTATGTTCAATCTAGTAAAAATAGTGGAATTAACTGGAATAATCCAGCCTATATTTTTTAATTATTTCACTGAAAAGGCTCAAAATAAAAATAGATTATGTGCATAATTAAGACTCATGGTATATTTTGATGCATTAAAAAGCAAAATCACACATAATAAATTGAACTGCAGATCTATTTTGATAATGATAGCATAAAGTAAATAGCGATAGAAGATTTTTCATAGAAAATGTTACAGTTTTTTAGCATGCTACTTGTTTTTGAGACACCAACACATATCTTTTAATAACTAAGATGTGCCAATTAAAATAAGACTAACAGAATCCATACATAAAATACTATAATATAAACTGGTACATTTATTGATAGATTATTTCTAACAATAACAAAAAAGTTAAAGTTTAAATTGTATTCTTTTATCAAGTTAATGGACTTGGTTTTAAATTGGAATCCTTACACACACACACACACATACATATATATATAATCACCCTAAATTCAAAATTAAACAAGATTAGCCAAAGAAAATAACCTTTATAACACAACAAATGGCTTCCTTGCCAAACCAGACTTCTGGTGTGCAAAGAACTAAAACATGTCAATAAATATAACTATTTCCCACAATTTTCAATTACACCTCACACCTTTAATATTAAAATAATTCTTAAACAAATTAATTGCTTCAAAATTATAAATTTTTAATAATAAAGATTCTTTAAACTTTTTGATTTTATTCTTTTTAAAGAAGACAACCTTACTTTCATCAAAACATATACTATGGTCTGTATCTTTTTCATTGATATATAAAGCAGAACTAAGATATGTATTGTACCATTTGTTTATACGGTACAAGTATATTGACATCCGGTAAGATATTTAAAAGCTAAGAAAAAAAAGAAAAAGTAATTTAGCATTCTTATTAAAAAGACATAATTAAATTTTAGTGTGTATAATCTTTTTTTTTTTTTAACGTACAATGAAAATTAAATTTTTCATCCATATTTTTTTTGTCTAATTAGAAATAAAAGTAGAAAATTGGAAAGAACAAAAGACACACAAATTACTAATCCAGATAAGCTAAAAGAAAAATATTTTAGCTAATTAAAGATGGCAGAGGGAATTTGTGAAAGGAGAACTTTGTAACTTAAATTTAACAGAGAGTGTACAATATTATTATTTTGTACGCTGATAAAAGGACAAAAGGATATGCTGAAGCTTCAAAAACTGGATTGAGTATAAAAAGAGGAGGACAACTTCGATCTGGGTCTTCTCTATATCTTCTAGTTACGTGTCTGAAAGTTGGAGGTTTCTGCGAGCATAACCTGTGGCAGAAATATACTTCTGCACAAGTATGCCACTTGTTGTACTAAGATGTCATGCAAGCAATGGAAATGGGCCTTGTGAAGATTGTTTTTTATAATGAAAGAGTCACTACAACCATGCCTTTTCTCCAACTATAGAGCAGAACAATAATGGAAGATGCTGGCAGGAGAGACCAATGGAAATTCTTATGAGCTCAGGATCCCAAAAACCTACACCAACTTACCGGTAAGTTAAGAGTAACTTTTCCCGATTGTGACAGTTTGCAAACAATTCTTAAAATTGATAGCAAAATAATCTCGATTAAGACTTTAAATTTTATTCTTCAAGAGACTCTTGTTTGCCTAGGAAATATAATTGTTGAACTGTTTTTTTTATTGATTCATATCTGGATTAGCATGTGTGTCAACTTTCTAATTAATTAATTAATTCATAATGTGTTTTTTTATTTTTTATATTTTAATTTGTTAAAATAAAAATATTTATTTCTAATACCCCTATTCATTGTACGTTATTAATGATTATTAACAAACTTATTAAAGTTAATTATGAAGATTTGAAAATATAATTTACCTTTGCCAATGCTGTACTAAAACTCAATCCTCCAGAGTTTCTAGATAATTTCATCATAACTAAATAAATAAAAGGGATTTAGCCAGTGGATTTCTATACAGAATCCTGGTGTCTTTCAAATAAATTAAAAGCTGGCTTACTTGATCCCATTATTTTAGTAGTTACATTAGTTAAAAGGGCGTTGTGTGACCAGGAAAAATAATTGTGTCCATTAAATCTTACTGAATTGTCTGACGAAACAAATTTAATAGATAGGATGTAATTTGGTCACACAATATTGGAAGTTAACTTGTATAAAAACCTTAATAGACAGAGGACGTTACAGTATTTTTAACTCTACTTTTATATACTTTTATTCTTTCATTTAAGCTTGAACTACTCTGACCTATATATAACAACTTTTTACAAAAACAAGGAAAAATAAAAACTTCAGAAATAGTATTCCTATCAAAAATCTCCTTTCTATTATTTAATAAATTATTCAAAGTAATACTGCTCTTCCAAACATTTTTTTATTTCCAAACAAATTAATGTTTTATTTACAATTCTATAAGAAAAAAATTAAAAAGACAAAGAAATAAAATCCTATTTTTCTTTATCCTTCACATTATTAAGATTATTAACAGAATCATAATTACTATTAAATACAATACTCATAACAAATTTATCAGTGTAGCCAACATTCAATTAATCTTTATAAAATTAACTTTTTTTAAAGCAAAGCAACCTTATTAGAATTATTTAATCTCTGATTTCTATTGGAATAATCTCTGAAAGCAAGTAACTTGTGGAAGACAAATATGATAGTTATCAAGTTTAATTATAGATTTTAAATCCTTTTAATTTAACAAGGTACTTACCAAACAATTATTCTTTAAATTTCTTATTACCACTCTAAAAATTTTGATTTAACAATATTTAACCCCCCTCCTTTCACAATATATTTTATAAAAAGATCAAAAATTTATTTAACAACTCTACCAATTTATCATTTTCAACTACAAACAAACAAACATCAATATATTTAATAAATGATTTTAAACATACACAATTGTAATTAATAATTTTCTCTTCCAAATAATTAATATAAACTGACAGATTAAATGAGAATTCACCCTTTTCTAATCTTATAAAATTTACCATTATAAATAAAATACATAGAATTCTTTTATAATAAGAGTAACTCTTTAATAATTTTAATTTTATTCATAGACAAAGATCCATTATTAATCATCACAGAAATAAAAACTTTAATGCTGCTTAATCTAATAACAGATTGATATATATTCTCAATATCTAAGCTACCAAAAAACCCAATTATTTTCCATTTTAAAATTATAAATCTTATCATTGTCAAATTGTTTTAAAAATTATTCAAGAATTTATAAATGTTTCTAACAATACCAGTAGTAAAATCAAAATAAATCTTAAAGAAAACATTTGTTGATCAGATGTTTATACATTAAAACTCACAAAAAAATTTTTTCTTTAAGATTTATTTTTAATTTTACTGGTAGTGTTGTTGGAAATATTTCTAAGTTCTTGAATAATTTTTTTAAACAATTTGTGAATTTTGTTTATTACATGATTTCTTCTTCTTTTAAACCTTTTGATAAGATTAATAATTTTAAAAGAAAAAATAATTGGGATTTTAGTATTCAGAAAATAAATTTATAGCCAAAATTCAAATTCATTGAGTCAAACTAAAAAGGAGATTTTTATTGTATGTTTATTCTGTAGGCTCATAATAACACATCTAATCTTGTGATACTTGATCCAGAATGAATCTATAATAGTTTCTTTCATTTTATCATTATCTTTGATGAGTTGCATTTTATTTGACTTTTGTAAACTTTAGTTTGTTTTTTTTTTAAAATTATTTCATCTATGAAATTAATTCAAATTTTTAAAAAATGCTGTTAAATTGATTAACAAGTTTTATTTAAAATAATAATAATAAAAAAACGAAATCTGGTAAAAGTCAAAAGAAACAGATGTTTTATTAAAATAAGCAAGTTTAAATTTTAATTTGTTTCTACAGTACATTATTATATTGTGCAAAAATACTAAATATTTATTTTATATAAAAATTGAATACTAGTTCAAAAGCTGTATGGCACATTTGAAATAATTTGGTGCATGAACTATAAATTATATGCCATGCTTATTTTATTACAAATCTAACACCATGCAGTCTTATTTCACTGACTGGATTTTGTCCTCTTGAAAAACCTTATGATCACTTCTACCAATTCATTAATTTTCTTTCTCAGCTTATAATATTGTTCTCTTTTTAATCTTGAAGAATTTGCATTAAGTAAATTTTACACATTTTATTTACCTCTATTTAAAATAAATTGTTTTAAAATAGTTATTTTTATTACTACCACTGCTACTATTACCACCACCACCGCCGCTGCCACCACCACCACCACCACTGCTGCTGCCGCACCACCACCAATACTACATTATTTCTATAACTTTAATAAGTAATTCGACAAACATGACAATCTAGCATGTGTAAGACAGATTTTTTACTACTTTTTTAAAAAAATCTCTGCTTAAGCATACAATCTGTTTTAAATCAATTTGTATTGCTCAATTAAGGATTATAATCAAATACTTCCAGTCTGTTAATATGATTTAATTATTGCTTTCTTAGTGTCTGAGGGCTTGTGCTAAAAAGTAAATAAAAATAATGTATTGCATACACAATCCTACTTTTATATTTAGTAAAGAGAGATAATATATATATATGTGCTCTGTGCACAGTTAATGAAGCTATTAATAAATTGTCAAAATTTTTACTGCCAAGCGCTTTCAGGACAGTCTACAGTCCCATATTCATGGTGAGTTATTCTGTTAATAACTGTAAAACTATGCAAATTTTATGCAAATTTATATTCAGATGTTACATAGACCATTTACGAGATAGGGAATAGCAGGCCTCTCTTCTGTTGATTGCCAATGGGTCAGCTGCAATGAAGTAAGCTTCCCTAACTTTACGTTTGGTGTCGTTTGTTTCAGAGCAAACAACACTGGCTGTGGTAGGTAGAAAAGCATGTCCAGAGTTTCTCTCGTGTTTGACAAAAATCGAATTACCTTCATACTTTGTTTTGGTTTTATTGTAAAGGTATCGGTGTTGAGCTACTCTGGTGGCAATGTTAGTTTTGGTCTCTCCATAATATGTTGCCATGCAATTTCTTTGGGGGCAGGTAATTTTGTACACAACTTGAGGGGTGAGTTCAGGTTTGATCCTATCTTGGGTATTATTTATCAGTCTATTGGTGTTGGGAGGTGAATGGAAAGCGACTTCAAAGTCACATGATAGTTGATTGATAAGGCTTTTAGCTGTAGAGTGAATGTATGGGATTAAGATTCTTGGTTTGTTTTCTTTCTTGTGGTTGTGGTTTATTTTATAGAAAAATTTGTTGACTTTTCTGTTGATGGATGAATAAGTGTGTCCAATTTTTCTTAAATCATTTATATAATTGATGTGATTTTTTCTTTTATCTGCCTCAGCTTATCTATATTTTTGCTAACACATATGTCAAGAAAGAAAACAAACCAAGAATCTTAATCCCATACATTCACTCTACAGCTAAAAATCTTATCAATCAACTATTATGTGACTTTGAAGTCACTTTCCGTTCACCTCCCAACACCAATAGACTGATAAATAATACCAAAGACAGGATCAAACCTGAATTCACTCCTCAAGTTGTGTACAAAATTACCTGCCTCCAAAGAAATTGCATGGCAACATATTATGGAGAGACCAAAACTAACATTGCCACCAGAGTAGCTCAGCACTGATACCTTTACAATAAAACCAAAACAAAGTATGAAGGTAATTCGATTTTTGTCGAACACCAGAGAAACTCTGGACATGCTTTTCTACCTACCCCAGCCAGTGTCATTTGCTCTGAAACAAACAACACCAAATGTAAAGTTAGGGAAGCTTACTTCATTGCGGCTGACCCATCGGCAATCAACAGAAGAGAGGCCTGCTATTCCCTATCTCGTAAATGGTCCATGTAACATCTGCATATAAATTTGCATAGTTTTACAGTTATTAACAGAATAACTTGCCATGAATATGGGACTGTAGACTGTCTCGAAAGCGCTTGGCAGTAAAAATTTTGACAATTTATTAATAGCTTCATTAACTGTGCGCAGAGCCCATATATATATTAATTTATTTAAGCGTTAATGAAGTAAAATCTTAACTAAAGAGAGATAAGTAATGGCATAAAAAACTCATGATAAGTGATCTCTACCTCACTGATTATAACTTATTAAAGCAAGGAAGTAATATCAAAAGCAGCACCTGAACTTGAGGAACAGCCACATTATCCTATAAGAGAGCACTCAGAGTTGAGGAACTGCCATATTATCCTATAAGAGAGTAGAAGATACTTTTAGTCCAAGCATGATTTATTTGATATTCATAGATAAGCCTTATATCTGAAGATCAAACATTATCTACCATCTGACTACAATCAATTAAAAATAATTATAATGTTAATTGGTCAGGAGATCATATGATGTTTTAATCGCTTATAAGAAGTTGAACATAACAATTTATTCAATTGGTTTAGGAATGTTTAACTCAAATATTACTCAGTCCCATGCAGAATTTCTAATTAAACATTAACAATTCATGTCTACTATTTTGTGCTGATTATTATGAATTACTAAGACTTTTTTTGGTTAAGACTTGTAGAGGTCCCTATTATCGCATTTTCCTGTGCATATTCTTGATTACAGTCTTAATAAATATTATTTAGTAAAGATCATAAAATAATCTTCAAGTAAATCTACAAAATTTTCTACTTTGTTTCTTTTTTTAAAAATAACTGAATTTATTGGGTAAATAAGTATAACAGTAATAACAGTGAATTAAATTTTATTTAAATTACTTTATTTATTTAAGCTCTATCCATACATTTATGCACAGCTAAACACCATGATTTTCACCTTTTTTTGTCTTAGGCAGACTTTTCTCCAAATGCTCGAATGTCATTTTTTCATGTTTGCCTGACTTAAAAGTTGCATTATAATATGCAGATAATATTGAAATGTTTTATTTTTTTGTACTTATACTTGGATTATTTTTTAATCGACTTTTACAAATTGAATATCAAAAAATATATTAAAATTTAAATTTTGAAGGTAATTTTTTATATTCCTAATGAATTATTTTAGCAGATTAAAAGAAAATTTAAGTTCACTTCTTAAAAAAATTCAATATAATATCAGAGAATTGTAATTTAGTTTATTTAGATTAAGATTGCAGTCAATAAAAATTCAAAATTGATCTTTTTTTTTTCACTTATTCTTAGTGAAGCGGTCAGATCTAAGTTTGATCCAAGCTTCATGAGATCCCACCTTTAACCTGTTCGATACCAAGCTTCATGAGATCCCACCTTAAACCTAATTCAAACCCTGTCACTAACAGTGAATATATCCGAATGTAATGGGGCTTTATACTATTTCAATACACACTAGTTTTGGTTAAAACAGATTATTACTTAAGTATTTATTAAAGTTAATTATTTTATGTTTAAACTTGTTAGTATTATTAATTACCTCATGATAAAATATTCATGAAAATATATATATATTGTAATTACATGGATTGTGCGTATATATTTGTAAATAGTTAAATATATAATCGTTATAAAGTTTCATTACATCGGAATGTTTTATTTCATATTTTACTATTTTGTTCAAATTTATATCATTAAAAGCTACATTTTTTCGATAAGCTTTCAGATCATCTTTTCCCAAAGACAATAGGGAATTTTTATAAATTAGTTAAAATGATAATTTAAAATTGTAAAGATGATGGTTCTTAATAAAAATCATTTGTTCAGATTGAAGGAATGGATCAGAAATCAATTAAAGAAGCTTTTAATTTGTAATCATGTAAAAGCTTTGGCCTTAAGGCATCAAAATCAGAGTGGGTGGGAAACCGTAGGAAAAGTATAAATAGCCCGGAAAAGTTTATATAAAAAAAGCCATTATCTTTTTAGAAGAGTTGCTACCTGAAGCTACATCACTTTTAATTATGATTTTTGATAGTCTTTTCAGCATGGTGCATGGCTAACTTTGGGGATCTGATTGCTGGACTCTGAAGTTCCCATAAAATCTTCAAATTGTAACTGCTTATTAGAATTTTCCATACCAATCGTAAGCTGCTGAAATATATTAAGGAAACAAATCCACAAAATGCAATTCACATGAATGAAATGCGCACCAATGTTGTTTTCTAAACCCAACCGGACTCTGTCATATAAAGTAATGAACAAGCCATGGGAGGACTGGTAATATCTTTATTTTATGAACCACAACTTTATGGTCTATTTATGAACTCTACCTTAAAACATATTTTAAATTAATTACTGTTTGAAATTTCTCCTCATTTTATAATGTCTTAAATTTGTATAGTAATTCTCTATTCTTATCTCTAGTCTTAAAATTAATATTTTGTTAACTTTCTTTTTATTACTATGGAGGGTCATTTTAACTAACTTTATTTATATATTTATTTGAATGATTATTAATATAATTTATTTTTGATAATATGCCAATAATACTTTCAACTCGATAATCTCTTTCATTAAACTTACCTCATGAAAATAATATTGTATTAAATTTTATACTTTAATTATTGCCCATTAGAACTAAATTAATACGGTTTTATTAATTATTGAGTTGAAGGATTTATGAATGTTTGCTATTTTCTTGTGGCTGATAATTATTATTAGCCCATTTTATAACCTATGCTCCCGGATATTTTATTTAAGTTCACAAACTTATTTATTCATATTGATGATATTTATACATGTTTTACTAAAAGTTGATAAAGGAAAATAAAACCGATATATTCTAATTTAACTTTTGTATTTTATATTAGTATTCAGAGAGGGCATGATATTTAGGGTATGATTATTATAATTATATAATTGTGGTTAATCACTTTTATTCCAAGCAAGTTTGATTTCAATCTGACATGATCAGGTCATTACATTGGGCATTTCTTATATAATTTGGGCTTTTTAAATTAAATATGATGATCATTTAATCATCATCATTCTAAACATTGCTAATGCAAGCCATCTTTTGCTTCTTAGGTTTGGCACATCGATGATATTATCATTACTTTAAAATATATAGAAAGAAATCATTTCCTCCCTCACTTGTTACTATATTGGAACACCAAAGGTTCATGGCTGTGTCCTGACCTGGCTTTCCCTGTGTTCCACAGATCATTTGCAGGGCAGAAAAGACTTGTAGAATACAAGCCATCTTCTCTTTCTCAAATCACTGACAAACCATTATATTTCATATTTGTTTTTGCTGCTCGTAAGTCGTTAGTACTGTTTATTCATCATTTCCAATAAAACCCTGCTTTTCTGCTTATAAATCATAATGAATTGATTTCATTAAAATCAAACAAGTCTATATTCATCTATAAATTTAAATAAATTCTTTGTTAAATATTGAAGTTATACTCTAGGTATTTATCAGGCTCTTCATGAATTGATTTATGGATGTGTGAAAATGAATCTCACAACTTTTTTTTATAAAATTAGAATCATAGTTTCTTTCCAAATAAAATATCTTTATTTACCTTTGTCTAATTGTCAGAGCATAGACATATATCCTTTTTCAATACTTGTGTATTAATTATTGGCATATGACCATGACTGCCACTACTTATTGTAAATTGTAATTCACACTCCAATGACTAGAGATAATATATAAACATTTGAACAAATATTTACTTCTATTAAATATTTTATATAACATATTTGGTTTGACCTTCTCCATTATTTATTAATTATTTTTAAATATTAATGCTCACTGTCTGTATAGGCAACCCAAACATACATATATGAATTTACTTAGAAATATCCATAGTCATTTTATTATGTGTTAGCTAGAATCAGATCAGGGGTCTCAGAAATCATCACATCCATTGAACTAGTTCCTTGGCACATAGTCATGTGCTGTCAATATGTATTGTCCATTAAGTTTTGATCTGAGCTCATGAATTGGGTTAGAATTCAGTTTGGTCTTTGATATAATTCTTTGGTTTGACTGGGTTTGAAGTCTGACTTCATGCTATTAGGTTGTATTGGGTGGATAATACATTGACCAGTATATTAGTAAATGAAAGAAATTATAGAAAGATAATTTTCAATCTACTTTGTGATGCTTTATTTCATTTACAGTGAAGTTGAAAAGCCTGATATTTGGTATCAAACATCTTCTTGTTCTCAAATCATTTGTTGAAATTCATCCCATTCAATCATTTTATACTCACAGATAAATTTTCCCACCACCAAATAACAGAAAAATATCATCTAAATTCATTTTCTAGCATTGTCAAAGACTGCAAATATTAATATCTAATGATAATTTCTCAAACATTATATTTTTATTTTATTTTAACCTTTTCTTCCAATTTTCAATTTTGGTCATGAAAGCTTTCAATAAATAAATAAATAAATTTCTGGCTATATATTTTTTTTATATTTGAAGATGCACTTTATACAATTACTCAAAATGACAACTAAGAGAGGCAAGGTAATATTCCTCTGAACTTCAAAAAAATAACTTGGCTAAGTTCACATACTTGCTCATTTACATTTTCTTTTGAAAGCTATCGAAGAAAGAAAATAATGGCATATATTGGTGTCTGATTTGAGAGTTTCTCCTTTGATAAAATTATCAATTTGAATTGTTTAATCCAAATGAAAGAGATTTTAGTATCATTACATGAGCGTGAATTATACAACAATTGCATTTATTTTTTATGCTAATTTTTTCACAAATTTGCAATCCAGATTTTTTTCCGAATATAAATGATACTCCATCTGTCCAATTCCCACAAAAAAGATTTTCTGATTAAAAAAAAGATAAAACTTTACACAAAATATTGTAGATTTTTGTAGTTGCTTAAAAAGTATTAAAAAAAGAGAAAAAAACTCTTTAAATAAATCTGAGTGATTATATCTTGGAAATACAGCAATATGATATCAATTGAATTAATTTATGAAACTGAATTGAAAAGAAGTCAAACACTGCAGGATTGATCTCAATGATAATATTATTTATTATGTATTGATACTAGAACTGTCGCAAGTTTTTTTTTTTCAAATTCATTTTTCAATATTTCTATCATTTTGAGATTGTAAAGTTTGAATAATGTTTCCCAATTATAACATTTTTTTTCTGCTTTTTATTTTCATTACTATGACATAAAACATTTCAGTAATCTTATAAATGATTCTATTAAATCAGCCACATTTTTTTGAGAGCATTTTCATGATTTTTCAAAAGCATCTGCTTTAATTTTATGATGAGAATGAACAGTCTGCAAACATTATTTCCACTTCATTGATTTCATAAGATCATATAATTAATCTTTATTGCAAATTGTTGATGAGGAATGGGAATCATATTGAAAATGTAGATCATTATATTTTTTGCTTTAACAATCATGATGATCATTAATACAACAATCATGATATACTCCAAAATCTGTGACCAAAATGAAAGAAAAAGTTAATTATAACTATAAATGCAAAATTTTTAATAAATAGAAACAGTGAAACATCTTTATTTTTAATTCAATCTTTATTATTCAATAAAGTGTAGTGCCTTGTAGATTTTATATAATTTATGGAATTACAATTTGTTAAAAGATAAACATTTCACCATTATGAAACTATCAGTCAATGTTCTCATTCTTTCAACTTTTCAAAACCTTAAAATTTTCTCCATGACCTAGAATAATAGACACACACACAAAAGTAAAATAACATGTAAAAATCAAACATTATTGTAATATACAATAATTTGTCTTTATGAGAAATTTCTCAATACAATTTCAAATTTAGAATTATAAAATAATGAAGCTCTTACGTGACAAAATCATGCTGAGATTTAAAAAAAGCAGAAAAAAGACATAATTTCACATACACATTATTTAGAAATACACAAATATGTATAAATAAATGCTTTGACAAAGATATGCTGTATTTAATGTCAGGGTTAGCAATGTAATAAATATTGTTTTATTTTATACCAAAACTTATCCTACAATAGTTGATAATTGTCTACATATTTTTATAGAATATTATATATTTATATATAATTCTAAGGCACTATGTAACTTTGTTATACTGAATGTTTTATATATGTAAGTAGAGGAATTTGGACTCAGAATTTTTCAGGCTAATCATCCTCTCACTCAAATATAAGTGTAGGAGATTATGATCTGGCCCAATTGATAAGTGCTCATTCTGCATGAAATACATGGGGTTCATTTATCTTTTTCGCATGTGTGTAATCATGTGTATCGGTTGCTTGAGATGGAATGGAGAATAAATAGACTGAAAAATTATGAGTTCAAATACCTCTAGCTACATATATAACATTAAGAATTTACTTTTACAAATGTAATCTTTAAATTTAAGTGGAATTTCTGTGCAATAATTCAAATAAAAATCTCTGCTGTGATGTAACCAATGCCACAATTAATTGATTTAGCAAATAAGAATGAAACTTGTCTGAAATATTTTAAACTAAACGGTGAATCATCTTCTAGTTTAATACTCAGGTTGTTATACAATTTAGTAATGAGATATAAATCCTTCATGAAATTTCACAATAAGTCAGGCTTCTCCTGTAATGAGTTATGCATATTAAAATTTTTCATGACTTGTAAATATTAATTATAAATGGGAATAAAATTTCAGCTATGGTGTAACTCAACTAATTAAAACTGGGAAAGCAAACTATAACAAAATCATCTAGCAAATAATAAAGACTGTTTAAGCCACTTTTAGTTAAATGATAGATTTTTAATTTTTTTTTTAATGTATCATAGTATTGGTCGGGAAGCGAACCCACCAACCCAGGACAACCACCTGTAAGGCAGAGCTGTGCTGACCTCTTGACCACCAAATTTGAAAAATTAACAATTCTGATATTTAACATGAAATCAAACCTCTCTTCCAGTAAGATACAGTATCTCAAATGAAAGATTTCACAGAGATATACATATGAACATTAATTCTAAAGCATTCATAGTGCCAAGCCTCTCTTCCAGTAAGATATAGTATTTCAAAGATTTTCACAAAGATATGCATATGACCATTAATTCTAAAGCATTTGTTGACTTCAAGTTCATATGAAAAGCTACAAATTAATAAGTATTGTTTTATCTAAATTTGAAAATAATATCTTGTCTAAATATTTAGCTTTACATACAATATGTAGATTATGTATTTTTATGAATGGCAGAGGATCAGATCAACAATATACAGCTGGCGATCAAAAATATTTTTGGAATGAACTATTGAAACAGAAGACATCATTCGTGGGACTGATTTTTTGGACATGTATATTCAAAAAAATAAAAATGAGTTTGACTTTAAAATGAAGTTAAAGCCTTTACAAATAAGGAGAGCCATCCATCGTATGTCAAAAGTCCCAATAGAATACAAACTGGCTAGCTTTAAATGTTTTTTATGTAGAAACAAAAATCTATGCAAATATAAATCAGATAGAAAAGGCAATGTAGATGCATAGATTAACATCAAATAGAGCTTGGTTATAATTGTAACATGCTTATTAATACAGTTGTAAAATTTTACATGAATGTAAATAAAGTTAAAAACATTAATAATATGCATAAAGTGTAGATAAATCTTTCTTACATCTCACATATTCCAAATAACCTTAGGAATATTTACACTAATAAGCACAGAGTTAGTTTTAGATCACCAAACACGCACAGAGTTAGCTTTACATCATCATCTTCTCTTAATAATTTGTTGAACAATATTAAAGACCAGATACTTGTGAAGCATGTGCTTCAAGTGGTCTATAAAATTGCATGTGCTAACCCTTCCCACATCTCTGTTTATTATGAGGAATATCATGCAAATACATTCATGAGAAATGCTCAACATGCATATTTGTACAATAGAATTAACCAAAAGACTGAATAGAGATTGATTTTTCTGGTTCATGAATATGCCATGGGTCACACATTTTCTCCATCAAGTGTTCCAACAATATGCTAAAAAAAAAAGCAATAAGTACAAAGAGGCTTGGGCAATTGCAAACGATCCACATTCCATCAACAAAAAGGATTCATGTGTTCCACTGCCTGAAAAATATAATATCTAATTGCCTTATTTGCATATTGTGTCTTATTTACATATTACATCATATCAATTATATAAACTTATCCATACTGCATAACTTTATTCAGCAGTATTGCAATTAATTAGTTTTTGTTTATTAATTTATACCTTTCATCTGAATTTAAAGTCAACAAGTGCTTTAGAATTACATATTTCATGAAAAGAGTTACTACATTGAGATTTACGTAAGAACATTAAATATAAATTTGAATTTCTATTAATAATGTGGATAAACATTTTATCTATGATGTAATCAATTAAAACTGAAATATCAAGTTGAAACAATCTGATATAGGATTTAATAATAGTAACTTTCTGAGCTACATTAAGTTAAAAACAGACTGCTTCTAATTTAAAATGACTAATTTTTGTAAGAATCTGAATATTAATCTAAAAGCAAGTCAATTTTTTTAACATAAAGTAGCTCGGATAAGTTCTGTTATTATTTGCTAGTTTATGTGATTTCAGTTGCTTTTCCAATTTTATTTGATTATAGCATAATTGAAATATTTATCAAGATAGTTACATAGAAATCACATTTATATTTAATATTTATTTACATAAGTCTTTAAAAACTTTAAAATATATAAATCATTGAGGTAGAGACTTAATTTCTAATGTCAGGGATATGTCGGACTACTAACTCTTATAAGCTAGAAATGATTTCATCTTTTAATTTAAAATAGTTCAGACAGGTTCTATTATCATTTGTGGTTTTATTGTCCTCTTCCAATTTTAATTATTTGTGGTTGTGGTTATCTCATAGATGAAATATTTAACAAATTATTACATGATTTTTTTTAAATATATATATATTCAAATAATAAATAAAATATTTATTTTATTTTTTGGAAATATATTAATTGATTTTTGACAAATGTTTGAACTATATCCATTGCACAGTTTGTAACTTTGATATTTTTCATTTAAAATGGTAAATAAAATTTCAATAACATAATAATATACTTTTTAAACAGAGGGATTTAAACTTAATAGTCTATATTCATCCTTCATTCCATCTCAAACAATTGATACACATGACCACACACATTTTGAAAAAGATAAATGATTCCCAATATAAGTATTTTGTGCAGACCCAGCACCCATCAGTTGGTCCAGATCATAATCTCCCAGGCATTTATACAATCACAGCTCAGTTATATTAAGATAACAGTTTCTTAAACTTTAATGGATATGCCTCAATCTTCTCATCTTTGCAATCCCTTTTATTGAAAAAACAATGATGGAATGCTCAAAGTCCTTGGTGGATTTGATACTGTTGTCATATCCATCTAACGCCTCATATTATCAGACTATTATGCATCCATTTACATTAATAGAAAAGGGATAGGACAGATTTATATTATGATGTAACCCACTTTCAATGCAATCTGTAATCAACCGCTTCATTCATTATACTGAATGTTTACTAAAGTAAATAAAAGGATTTGAACTTAGGAATTTCAGTCTATATTTATCCTCCACTTCACCCCAAACAATTGATACACATGATCACACATGTGAAAAAGATAAATGATTCCCAATATATGTATTTCATGTAGAATGAACACTCATCAGTTGAGTCAAATCATAATCTCACCCACATAGTGCTTGGCTTATATTAAGATAGAAATTCCTTAAACTTTAATGAACAGGCTTCAGTCTTCTAACTCTTCCAACAATTCAACCATCCATTTAATTGAAAAAACAATAATAGAATGTTCAAAGCCCTTGGTGAATTTGATACCACAGTCATATGTCAATCTAACTCCTCATATTATCAGACTATCATGCATCCATTTATATTAATAGGAAAAGGCTGGGCCAGATTTATATTATCATGTAACTCACTTTCAAGTCAATACCTTTAACATAATTTATTTATCGTTATAATCATGTTTTGTTAATAATGCTAATCAAATTTAACAAATATTTTATAAAATTATTAAAAAATCCTAATAATCTGAGATGGTGGGAACCAGTTTTAATAGTCAATTTTATTTAACAATTTTCTCCTCTAACAATAATATTAAGAAAAATTAGTTGTTTGGTTCTGAAAAATAAACAAAGTTTTACTAAATCAAAAAAAACAACAACATTATGCAGTAGTCTCAACTTTTTCTACACAGTTACTTTCAATATTAATACCTCTCTTTCAATGCTGCAATAGATTTTGTAATGATCTCTGTTTAAATAAAATAATCAAATAGTTATTGACTGCTTAATATTGTGCTAAGGTTAAGCTTGAATCTTTAGTGTTCAAGTTATGGTACTATCATACTGCATAAACTACACAGAGCATAGTGTTTGTTAAACCATTGAATCAAATTTAATTTAAATGTTTGTTCATTTTTAATAATATTAATAATAAAAACATTTATAAGATCAACAACAACAATAATAATAATAACAATAATAATAATAATAATAATAATAACAAGAATCTTTAGTTCTACACTCTTTGTAGAATATTCAATACCATTTCCAAACCATTTTTACAGACCCCATATTATTCTCATGCATAAATTATACACCTATTCACATCTATTCATAATTGACAATTGCCTTTACATTGTATATTTGATCATTGATTTGTTTCATCTTGTTACTCAGGTTCATTTGCAGAACTGGTGATTGCTACATTTTTTACAAAATATATTGTCAGAATCAGAAAGCTTATTTATTGAATTGTAATTTCTGAATAATAATTGAACAGAAAATTATATATATTGTAAAACAATGAATAAAGATATTTGTTTTAATTAATTTCTATGGATAGTTAGCCAATAAAATTTGAAAATTGTGAGAAATGTGCATGCCAAATATATTTTTTTGTTTGTAGCGAGTTCATTTATTTATTGTGTTATGCCTATCAAAAGATTATCTAATTGGTGCAACAATTTCTTTACAAAACAAAACTTTGACAAAAGTTTAACTGTAAAGTTAAATTAGAAAAATACAATAGATTTTAATTAAATTGATAACATTATTCGATTTAGGCAGTGATTGAAAGATGGGCTCTACAACTCAAAGTTAATGGATTACAGCTCCAGTTCAGCCATTTCCAGTGCTAAACCTTTTATGAACTCAGGAGCAGTTAACCTTTCAGTTTTTTTAATGAAATTAATAGTAAATAAAATGTTAAAGAAAACATATAATTTCACAACAAATATTTTAACATCTGCATTAAGAACAGAATAATTTTCTCTATTACTCTATTTCTAAACCATTTAATGCCTACATGAATAGTCAATGAACACTTCTAATAGCCAGAAAATAGTTTGAGGAAATGTTTAGCAATACCATCTAGTGTTCATTGATTATTCATACTTGTCCTAGATAGCTTTGAAGAAGAGGAATGGAGATGATTACTTTTCTTAATGCAGTTATTATAAAGAAAGTTATTGTAATTTTATATATAAAAAAGTAATTAGTAACTAATGCATAGAAATTTAAAAAGTTATTATAAAATTAATTATCTTTATTTAAAAAAGTATATTTTTATTAACATGTAAAAAAAAAACTGATTAAAGTCAGTGATTAAAATAAGAAACATCAGATAGATTGATGTAATTCAAAGATCGACATTTCATAAACACTTCTAAAATGTATTTAGCAAATAAATATTGTTTATATATATATATATATATATGGTACACAATATAAAAAACTTAATAAAACTAGTAAAAATTGCTCTATCTTCTTCCAGATGATTTGATTATTGTGACTGGCATTTAGTATTCTTGTCCCTTGTGTTCAATTTATTGAATAGTGAGATAATATAATTCCTTTTTTTTTATTGTACAATTTTTTTAAAATTTTTATTTCCCTTCTCTTTCTTTCATTTATTAGTTTTGCTCTGTTTCCAAACATTAAGTCAGATAAACTGTGCTTAACCTAAAAGTGAAAACCAACATCACATTATATCAAGTATAGTGAGATAAATAAAAAAAACTAATAATTATTATTTGTTTTTATCTTTAAATAATCCTAAAGATTATTTTGGTTTAATTGAAGGATTTATTTAATTTCACATTTCCCCCCCTTTCTTTTCATTTTTTAAAACAGATATGCAACTGAGAAGAAATTTAATCGGCTAAAAAAAAATTAGAACTGCCAGAGAGATTTTTTTTTTTGAGAACTGCCGTAATGACAATAAGTATATAATAAAAATTAAAAAATTATTTTATTTGTACTGTTAAACATATAATGAAAATGAATAACTTCTCTTTTTAAAAAAAGAGAAATTTGTAAAGATAAAGAAGGAAGTTAAATTAAAACTTCTTTTAAATAATTTAAGTTGTAATATTATCAAGTATGAATAGCAAAATGTATAGCTAAAACCTAACAAATCTGTTTGGGTCTACCAACTATAGATCTAGCTGCTGATAATCTCCCACAAAGTCTACAACTGAAATACACAGGAATTATTGTTAACCATGACAACAGGAATAGCAGCTCTAAAAGTCAGTTTATTTGAAATTTCTTATTGTTTACAAACCATGATTTAGCCTTGAATAAATTTTTACCTTCATAACTTTAACACCCATAGTAGTGTTGTGAAAATGCAAAATGAAGTACTGTATTTAACTTTAGATAAATTTTGCTTTCATGAACTTTAACATATATGGAAGTGTTATACATGTGCAGAATGGAATGCTGTATTTAATTTGGGAAATAATGTTTATTTTCATAACTTTGACATTTCTAGTGTTATATATGTGTGGAATGCAATACTGATTTAACCCTTCATGTGCTATTGTCCAGACAATGAAAAATAATTATGGTTTCCCTCTGAATTTATATTACAAATGATAGTGTGAGTTATCTTCTTGAAATTACAATAGTGTTCAAAAAATAACAGCTGACCAGATAACTATTTTAGCTGTTATAGCATTCGTGAGACAATTATTTGCTTTAAACATCATTTTTTGTTCTCAACATTCATAAATTAAAAGTAGTAAAACATTTCAATTTTGGAATAATCTTGAAAACAAAGCTATACAATTTCATTAACTTTCAAAGATAATTTGATTAAAATATCTATTCTAACTCTCAAATATCATGGATTCTCAGAGAACCTATGTACAAATCAACTAATTTAAGGGTATTTCTTATAAATGGAGATGTAGAAGCATATAATCAGCTTTTAAGATTCTATGTTGTTTTAAAAAAACAGAAATATTTATTTGAATCATATTTATCATTAAATTTAAGAAGTATGCTATTAATTGATTGGATAATAGCCAATGGATTTAAATAACATGTATTTGAACCAAGGGTAGTAATTTAATGAACATGCATTTTATGTTTTTTTAATATTATCTTGTAAATATGTAGAGTTCACAATATATATATATATATATATATATATATATATATAATTTATTGTATAAAATAATTACTTATTAAATCAGGTGTAGGGACTGATGAGAGTCATTTTAGGAAACAGCATCTGCGGAAGTTTTTCATGGCTAGTTCAATGAATCTATAACTTATCATTACACATGGCTTAATCCTGTATGTCTTTCTAGGATTCTGTGCTTATACTGATGCTGTAATATTAGGTAATATTTTATATACTATCTGGTCTATAGTTGGCCATTATCTCAATTGTTTCCTGGAATAGGATTTTATTATATCTTTTGGTCTTGAATCATATTTATAAAACAACATGTGCCTCCCTATTTGGTAGACTAATGAGGGTGCTTTATTTTTATTTTATCTGGAAGAAAATATTAAGATTATATTAATGTTATAGGATAATTGTAGCAATCATATTATATTCCATATACCATTCTGTGTTGGTGCTTAGTCTGCAAAATAATTATTATTATTGGTTTGTATATTCTTTAAGTTTGTTTTGGCACTGGTGGTTATTCCACCAAACATTCTGCAATTTTGCTAGTGGCTCTGATGATGGTTTAAAAAATCTCATGGTGTACTTACTGCTTGTTATTCCATGCATGGATAGATACACCCACAGGTATATCACTGACCTTCATTTTACAAATGTATGTTTGATTAAAGTCTCCATACATTATAATACTTACCTTATTTCATTCCTCATAATGTTTGTTGCATGTGTTCTGTTATCAGCCATAAAAGGGTATTAAGTGAATTATGGTCACAATTTATTATAGGTAAATTTTATTATATCCCAACTCAGCTGAGTTGGAGTTTAAATTTCTTTTGATTTCAGATCTCATTATAGTCAAATTTCATTTAGGTTTATCGATTTCAATTGTTGTCATTGTTATTATAATTTTCATATAGGTGCATTGGTTCTGGTTTTGACATATTGGGAGTGTCATTGACTAAACTTGAATCTCTCTTGATACCATAAGGATAAAAATCAATGCATTTGTAATAAATTTTAAATTGTATTATCTGAAACTCATGCACATATCTATGTACAGAAATAAGTACATGTGATAGCATTTTATTTTATTTTGTTTATTTACTTACCCAATTAATGTACATTGTCCATGTTGAATAATTATACGTGATGTTATTTTATGTTATTTATCGTTTATGTAAAATTATGAATATTATTAACCAATTACTATTTTCATATTTATTGAGTCATAAATAAATGTTAATTTGTTAACCTAACTTATTTGTACCACTGCTATTAGTCACGTATAGAATCAGAAATCCAATGTAGTAAATAATCCATAAATAGTAGAGCACGTACTGTCCCAGATGATGATGTATACAAGGTTTACTGAATATCCAAAGAGTGTTTTAGTGTTTATTCTTGGATATTTTGTGATATATAAAAATAAAATCCCATTTACTTTCTGCTTCACTGCTGCTTTGCTTTGTCAATTCTGGAGTACATCCAGAATCTGTTATCTCTATTGACATTTGCGACATCAATACTTAAAATTAATAATAAATTTGCTAACCAGTGTAACAATCGAACCTATTTTCTAAAACTAGAACAGCTGCCTTATCTATTCCTAAGAGTTTAATTGCTATGAATTTGATTTAATATTTAAATTAATGAAGAAATAACTTAAAATTAATATTGCCTATCTTCCATTGCAAAGCATTTATCTTATATAACATTTCTGTACTTTAAACCTGGATACATGATGACTGTTGTTTATCATGTTATGGAACAGATTGTAATTATTACTATCTGGTTTAATGACCCATATTCACCATATTATGATTGACGGTTTCAAAGATTATATTATCTTGTCTATGGTCGGCCATCGGGTCTCAAACAGATAAAATTGTAAATTAAGGTCATAGTGTTGTTTTAAGAAACAGTAATCGAAATAATGATTATAAATCATAAATTAAGATTTGGGAATACCGTTTAGAAATCCAGCAAATAAGGAGAATTATAGTTAATTAAAATAATAATACAGTTTATTTAGGAAACTTGACGTACCTTCAAGTAATGCTGCGATTAGCCTTCGCACCCTGGCCGCACCCAGATTGTATGGTAATAGTTTTGTATTGCATCATGAACTTAGACTGCTACAATCTGGGGTATGGGCTTTTTGGCTACAATATATATATAAAATCCAGCTCGGTCAACTAAAATAAATTTCTATATTCAGACTACGATTCCAATGCTATCTCATTACTTCATAAGCAATTCACACACAATTATTTTCATTAAATATTGTTCATATTTTGAGTTTATAAAAGTTTAATTGGTTAAGCTATAATCTGAAACTAACAGATCTATTATTAGATATAGCTAATGTTTATATAAATAATTAGAAGTCACTGATGGGTTGATATGACTATTATCTCCATTTATGCAGGAGCATTTATGTTTTATATTTGAAAGCATTTGTAATAATTAGGACAATTATTATTTTTTTGTATAATGTTATTTTGGTAATATGTATGGTAACTAAATGCTTAATCATTTTAAAATTAAATCATTTAGTTTTTCTATTATATATAAAATTCAATGAATAAAAAAAATTAATCACTGAAACTTAGTTTGTGAACAAGTGTTAATGAATTAACTGTTGAACTCCACTGCTCTAAGATATAAATAATATTTTTTTTACATAACATTAATCTAGAGTTGTTAATAAAGAAGTATATTAGCAAATAGTATAAATAAGGTGTCATATTCTAGGTATGTGTGTGTATATATATATAGTTATGGAAAAATTAGTAAATAATAAAATATCAATTATAAGGGTAACGCACATATTATTAGAAAAGATTTTAAAATTATGGCATCTATAAGTAATAAAATACTTTCTTTATTATTTACTATAGTATGGTTTACAATAGCATTATGAGCCACATGTTAAGAATGCTAAACTTTCACTTATAGAAGCAATGCTTGAATTGGAAGGCAGAAGAAACTGACATTCATAGAATAATAATGAGAAATGAAAATATAATTATTACAAAGATGAAAATGTTTTCCAATTATAAGAAATAAAATAATCTTATTTCTAATCTAGTGTACTCTTAAAGGCAAAAATAAGTAACTATAGATTTATCATTCTCACAAAATTCTCCTAACTTATTTCTGAGAGAAATTATGAGAAGAAAATGATTGAAAATTAATGAATAAAATTTAAAATTATTAAATCTACAATTTTTTACTAAAATGGTTTCATAGTGTGAAAATCATAAGCAGAAGTCAACAGTTATTACAGTTGTCAATTTCTTAATAATTTCATTACCACATAATTAATGGTAACAAATTAGAAAGAAATATACTACATTACTAATTTCAGACAAATTTGTTATGATAAATAATTTTTCTGTTTATATTTTAATTAGACTGTGGGTAGTTTTCTCTTTATTGTCATCTTAATATTGATATTTGCTATTCTTTTAACAAAAGCCCAAAAGTGTTATAGCTATCTTCTAACTGAACTCACTTATATATATATATATATATATATATATATATATATAAGAGTTCAGTTAGATATATAGCCATATATATATATATATATGGCTAATGAACTGGAATCCATTTATTTTACTCCATATTTAGTCTTTATCTTTAAAAATGAATATTATGTTATCATTATCTGCTTTAATAGAAGCTCAAAAAATTGGGTAATGATTCAAGTGAATGAATTCAAAATTATGATTATTTGCATTCCTAAAGTAAAAGCCATATGATTAGTTCTATAGTCTTTTATGATATTATGTAAAGTTAAAACTTACAGAGTGGTGACATAATTTTTTATGTAACTAAAATATTCCAAGTAAGGCAACTAAGTTATTTTAGTTATCCATCCATTACTGGTCATTAAATTGATATCTAGCTATTGTTAATTAGAATGTAAAGTAAAAAACAAAACAAAAACAAGATTATAGAAGTTATTGTTCACTGAATTCTATCTATTCCTCTAATAGTGCAAGAATCAAGATAATAAAATGTTTCTTTTTATTATTTCAAATTTACAATGTAAAAAAATTATATTACTTAAATATTAATTATTATATGTAAAAAAAATATCTCAACTATTTCAATTTTTTTCTTCTCATGCTTGAAAAAATTTGTTTCACTGGACTATAAAATTTACTATCCAATTAACAGTCAAGTTTAAGTTATTTTGATTCAGTGAAAATAATATCTGTAATAATAATAATAATGATAACAAACTCACTTTTTCTTAGAGTCAAAAATAAGTTTCATTTGTGCTACTTCAAAATTATGGATACTGAATTAAAAATTTAGCTTTAAAAACATGATTTTAAAAATCAATTACTCATTGTTTTTCTAAATCAACATATGATATTGGTTTGAAGAACTTTGTATCAAATATAAATGAAATATAAAATAAAGCATTAATTTTAAAAAAATGCAATTTTATAAAATAAAACAAAAATGAGCTTCAATTTATTTATTACATTAGTAACTAAAATAGTTATAGGTGTAAAAATGAATAATTAACTATCTTCAAAGGGCAAAAGATGAAATAAAACTGTAAAAAACAAAAAATAAAATGTCAGTGTTCACCAGTAAAATGTTTGAAAATGAGATATGGAAATCAATGAGAGATTTAATCCTAATACTTTGTTCAATATAATAGATATCATATATGTTTATTTGTGTTCATAAATAAAATTTGAAGATGCATCATAAAAGATACATGTGAAAATTTTCAGTAAAAAAAAATTAAGGTGAAATAAAATTGTATTTAAGTCCTAATTTCAACAATAAAGTTTATTCCATCAAGCTGTAAAATCAAGAAATTATAAAATGAATGATATTTTATTGATAACAGTATCAATCTATACAATTTTAGTACTATTTTATACATTCCTGATTATTTTATCAGAATTCTTGATTTTTAACTTATAAATGCTATGTTATAATGATAAATGTTAATTCCCAAAGAAGATCAGAATAATTATGAATGTATTTAAATGTTTTAATAGGATAAATATGAAAGAATCATATTTTTAAAAATAAGTATATAGTTGAGTACAAATTGTTCTTTTGTTAATCATATTTGTAATTAAACTTATTTATCTTTATTAGAAAGTAACATCAAAAACTGTTAGAATAAAAAAGGAAAATTTAAATTAGATGATAAATGATCAAGCAAGTTTCAAAATATTATTTATAAAACAATAATTAAGTACAAATTGATTTTGAAAAATATTTTAGAAGTGATTTATATATGTGCATAGACAAAATTCAATCTAAGAGAATGTCATCATAGAAGTAAAAATTGAGATAGCAATAGCTTATGTAATACCTATTTAAATATGTTTACATGTGTGTATAAAAACCACATTTATTTATATTATTTTATTGAGCTATGTTACACAGCCTTGATAATTCTCAGCCCAAGTAAGGATTTTAAATAATTACCCCCATAACAACTACAAGTGATACTACTATAAATTTTCAAATGCCTTAATTTAATGTAAATGTTTAAATTGAATAGATGTTCATCTCAATATCTTCCTAGATGTGTCTTTATTTTGTAAAAATAAAATGTTTGAATTTAGCTCTTTATTCTCCTTTTTCAGGTTTAGAAAAATCTTATATCACTTGTAGTACAAATAGAAGTAAATTTTCTTTGTCTTTTCAAATTGTCATTATTTTTTTTTACTTTTTAAGATAAATGTCATGCATAATACTTATTGTAACTAATGCTTACAATAATAAAAAGCATATTTATTTTATTATAATAATTGATTGTAAGAAATCAATCAACTTAATTCAGTTAAAAGCTATTCTAAATAGAAATAATGTCATTTTATGATTATACACCTGGGTCTCGTTTTCCTCAGAAAACACGTGCAAAAGAAATCGCACAAAAATTGACGTAACTTACCTTGAAAAAGGGGGGATACAGACTGTGATTTTTCAAAAATCGCATAAAAGCAAAGCACCAATGAAAAATTACTTTAAAATTCATGCAAAAAAAAATAAGGAAATAAAATATGTCTAATAAAAAATTTCAAATTTGAAAAAAATTGATACAAGACAAACTTTTTTTTAACTATAATATTTAATTTTATTCAAAACAATATATTTTTATGCATAATTTACGGTTTAGTAATTGACATTTTTTATACATGTTTTAATTATTATTGCTACTTGCCGATAATCAGGTTCGTTTGCAAACTGATAAAAAATCAGATTCTTCACAAGAGGAAATAGCGCCAACTTCACTCTCATGTTGTGTTAATGGTTTTCTGGTGACAACGTAATTAGTAATTAATCTTTGAGATGATGATTTTATTAATTGTTTATGAAGCTCGCGATATCTAGACATACAACCATTTAGCTCTCACTGGAATTTAAGAGCACGTTCGTGATTAGTGTCATTAATAAAAAAATAATTAAAAATAAACTTGCGGACACTAAATGATTAATAATTGATTATGTTCTTTTTTAAAAAGCAAAAACAGAATGTGATTTAAAATGCAAAATTAACACGCACAATGTTTGAACAAATTTTCATTATAATCTTGTAAAATTTAATGTGGATATACATAAAATGTGGAAATCATGATTTTAATTCCATTATTGCATAAAATCTTACTATTATAAAGCACTGAAAATATTGAAATTACTAAGATGAAAGTCAAATTTCAATAATATGCTATTATTTTCAATATGACAAAAGTGCGCATTATCGGAGTTCGACTTCCGAAGAAACATGAATCACGTAACTTCAAAATCGCGTTAAATAAATCCACGTAAAACGAGACCCAGGTGTATTTTTAAAAATTTTTTAACTCAAACATTTTAATACTTATTGTAAATAATGCTTATAGTAAAAAAATAAAATTTGAAATGATAATTATATAACACAAATATTTTTTTTAGAAGCAATATGATATACAAATTGTAGCATTTACTTTGCAAAAACATGATTTAGCCATTGCAGGTAAAATAAAGAAGCTTCAAAAAACCATTCCTGACACAGGTAGGCCAATAGGGTATTCTTTCAGAAATACATTATCACTTAGTTCAAAGTTTATTCTCATTCTTTAGTCACATATGGTATCAATAAGTTCATTCAATATGTGGAACAGCTTATTTTAACTCTTATTTTAATGCTATATATTTCTCTGAACTTTTTACTGCAACTGTATCTCTATGAATGAATTTTCAATTGTAAGTGAACTGATTAAATTTTATTCTGTCATTTTAAAGTTTTTTTTGACAATACATTTCTTTTTTGATAATTATTTTTTCATAATTGTTTTAATGTTACTCATACTTGTTAATTTATTTATAATCCACTTATTTTTCACTTTTAACCCTATATAAAGCTGTTTTCCTGAAGATTTGTGATGATGTTATTATTTATATATTGGACTACTTGCATCATCTAATATTAATTAAGTATTGAATGTCTTTAAAAAAAAAAAACTTTATTTAAATTTTTCAATCACATTCAACTGTTAGTAAAAGCACACAGAGTAGTATATGCACAATGTTTTGGGTGTTATTATTCTCCTCTCTTTTTTAGGTATTGCTGGCCTTCCAAGTGATAGTACTAGCATAGGAATCAAACCTGGCCTATTAGGTTATTGAATATTGAATATTAAGATAATGCTCTAATCAAATTGAGCTATCCTACCAAAGGCAACTGTCAGTAGAAATTCCATATACTTATCTCTGAGATTCTTCCTGATTTTTCCACTTTTTTCTAAAAGCAATGTCGATTAATGGTTTCCATATACTATGTATAGTCATACTAGGTTGACTTATGGGGTCATTTGCCATTATCATGTGAACACCTACATAACAACAACCTACTTTCAATACAACACAGAATTCTTCTAACAAAATAAAAGGATAGCTATAGTCTCACCATTGCCACCCCTAATTAGCAACATTTACATGAAAGAACTTGAAATCACAGCCATAAAGACTACTACATTGCCACCTAAAGTATGATTTTTTTATATTAATGATACATTTGCTGTATAGCCACATTGGAAAGCACAATTACAAACAACATATCACCTTCAATTAAATTTATATAGAATCAGAACAAGAACAAAAATTGGCATTCTTAGATGTTTTGTGACAAGATTCCCTCATGGCAAAATCAAAACTACAGATTACAGAAAATCCATACATAAAGGAAAATTGCCAATCACAACATAAATATAAAACATGGAGTTATATTATTACTATAAAATAGAGCAAAAGAACTTTGTCAGAAACCAGTGATTTGAAAAAAGAAAAAAAAAGTTCTTTTATAAAAAATATTTATCCATCAGCTGTCATTAAGAAAGCCTTAAATAGACAACAAAAAGAATCACTGAATGAAAAAAAACAATTATTGGTACTGTAGTATTGTATCCCATACATACCAAAAATAGCACACAAATTAAGAAAAATCTGCAATCAGTATAACTTTAAAACAGTTTTCCACAGCCATATCACACTATGATGAATGCTAGCATATATAGAGCCAAAACTCTCCATACAGTAATGCCACTCAGTGCAATCCAGAGTAATCAATGGATACAAAAAGGTTTGTGCATAAAATCCCTATCTAGTGACTACTCATCCAATATTCCCAGATTAGTTTCTAGCTTATGACTTTCATCAGTGAGGAGCATGTGACGTTTCCTGATTTATAAAGCCTAAACTTGAAATATTGAAAAGCAAAAACTGAATCTATGAAATACCATGAGAATGTGTCCAAATGTATATTGATGAGACTAGTCATCTCATTGAAAAGCAATTGCAAGAGCACAAACTGATAATTAGAAGAGGAAGAAAACAGATTTGTCTAAGATAGCAAACCATGAATGTATCATATCAATGAACATATGTTCTATTAAGAAAATACAAAAATAATCAATAGAGAAAACAGCACAAAGAAAAAAATTCAAAGAAGCTGCTCACATGACAATGGCAAATAATTCTATAAATCATCTTAATGTAATTATACATAATGTAGGAGAACCTTATAGATATGTATATGAAATTTCTACTGAATATCGCCTTTGGAAAGATAGCTCAGTTGGTTAAAACATTAACTTAAAATTCAGTATTAAAAATTTAAAGGTCCAGGTTCAATTCCCATGCCACATGCCAGTGCACTGGTCAGGCCAGCAATTCCTAAAGAAGAGAGAAGAATAATATCACTCAAAATATTGCGCGTATATTAACCTGTGTGCTATTACTAACAGTTAAATGTAATTGGAAAATTTTAATAAAGTTAAATTTTTCTAATAAGATAGTAGAAATAGTCCAATATATAAATAAATCTATATAAAGCTATTTGTTTTTTTCCCCCTTCTTAATTAATTAAAATAAGAGAGTTTACCAAAAATATATTTTAAAATAATTAAACAATTTGTTTCTTGTTAAAATTATTTACATATACATTAAGTAAACAAAATATATATCTATAACTTTATTTTACAATCATTGCATTTTATCCTGCAGGATTTTTAAAATTATATTTTAAAAATATGTTACATATAGATATGACAGTTTGCAACAATATATATATACAATTGAAAAAGAATATTTTAAATGAAACTATTATGGAAGTCTATTTTACCCTTTTTTAGGTTTATAAGTATAACAGTGAAAGTTGCATTATATTTGACAATCAATGTATCTAAATTAATCTAAATAACACATCATTTACTAACCAATATCCGTAGGAAAAAATATTTTCCATTAGATTGTTTTTTTAAATGATTATTTACTAATAGTCTTAATTTCCATAGGAGTGTGATTATTTCTCAATCAATAGAGGAGACAACATTATGCTATGAAAATAGTTTTTTTTTTTTTTTACATTTTTACAGTCAAAACAGTACTAATTATCTCATCAACTTAAATTAATGTAGGATTTAATCGTCTTCTTAGATTAATAGATAAAAACTACTTTGCCAACCAATAAAATATTAGAATTATTAGCTGAAGACTTCAACTCTTGCGATTTTTTTTAAAAAAAAATTCACATAACTTGTACCCAGGTCATAGACATGAAAACTTTATAACTATTCTACTATGAAGAAAATAAATAAATATCATTGTTTAGGACTCATTTTGAATTGTCAAAAAGTATATGTGGATGTTTGAGATATGAAGCTGATAAGTAATGAAAAAATAATCAAGGTATATTTTAAAAATTTCATCACATTTTTTTAAAAATGTTTTTCTGAATTAAACTTCATATATACAATATACCAGTACTTTGAATATTTCTATATTCTTTGTCAATGCATAATTTTTCTAAATCATAAAATAAAAGCATATATAATCAAAAACGTATGTATATAAAATACTCCAAAAAAGTATAACAAACAATAATATTTAATAAAAAGTTCATTTTCTTTTCTTTTAATAGAGAATGAAATAGTTAATATTACAAAGAAATATCATTTTGATTTGCATATTTTTGTTTTTATTTTATATTTCAGATAAATTATGTCTTGATAAAGATTATAAAAAATAGTTGAAATGTTGTCGAATATTTTTTTATATTTTTTAAATATTTTTTATGTAAATAAAGTTTAGTTTAATAAAAAATTGTTTTTTTTTTTTTTTTTTAAAGAAAAGATGAGATGAAATTTTTATATTTATAAATATGATAAGCTTAAAAAGAAAACTTTTTTTTTTTTTTTTTTTACAAAATAGATTTTCATATAATAGGTGTGATATAGAAGAAAGTTGCAGTACTAAGTTTAATACATGAAATGTTTGTAAATGAATATTGGAGAAACTTCTAAGAAAGATAGGGTGTTTTAAAGAAAATGAAACAGTTTAAAGAAAGAAAGCATGGTCAAGTAAAATTTTATATTAATGACCCAAAAAGGAAGTTGGTAGATTAAAATTTTTGAATAGTAAAACAATAATTAAAGTAGTTTTTAATTGTATTAATGGTGAGTAATTAAAATAATAGCATATGAAGTAGACAAACTGCATAAAAATTAGGATAAATGTGTTCATGGGAAAAAGATTGAGTTAAAATAATATTGAAGGCAGAGGGTTAGACAATAAATATATAATATATAAAAAAAATTGATTGTGTATAGGAGTATTAACCCAATCTGCAACTTATTACATAGAAGGAATAAAAAAATTAAGCAAGTGCGAACGCTGAAAATATGGATAAATTTAACTGTGTATATTACCTGGAAATATATTGTAACGGAGAAGCTTATAAGAAGAAAACCAACATGGAAAAATGTGATAATTGCAACTACCAAAGGATTAAAAAGAAATAAATTCATGATAAAAAATATTTTAATATGCTCATTATAACATTTATAGATGAGTTTTTAAATAAGTAACAATTAATAATAATAATAATAATAAATAATTGATATGATTTTTTAAAATTGAAACATGTTTTTAATCTCATTTTATTTTTCCTCCAAAATTTAATTGTATAGACCCTTTTTATTTTCATAAAAAAAGGGAAAGAGGACTTAAGTTAATTTAAATTTTTACATCTCTGAAATGTTTTGCAATTTTAATCAGTGAAGGGTGAAACAAATCTTATTTTTTAGTTTAATCATTAAGTAATTGTTTAAAAAATTATAATTCTAATACTTTTATTTCTCCAATTTTCTGTTCTATAAACTGGTGGTATGTGTGACTTGATTTCATGATAACATAATGTTTTAGGGATTTTAAAATTATCCCAGAAAGACCATTTTAATTAAACTAGATTTAGCATATACATGATTATGTTTTTTCTTGTATACTTTCACAGTTCTTAAGGTCTTGTGGTCTTGAGCTAGTTCTAGAGAGCAATAATGTTATGTTATATAGATGTAGGGATTTATGTTTGTATGCGGACATCCATATAGTTCTCTGCATGGCACAAAGGTATTATCTTTAAAGTTTGTTCACTGCATTTTATTGTTTTGTTAGAAGAAATTTAGTTTAGAGTTGATCTGTACACTAATGATATCATATGACCAGAGAATAGATGATGATCAGCATGTTCTAGTATTCCAACATTATTTTTTATGATAGATATTTTAACACTTAAGAATGTGCATCCAAATAATGTTTGTATATCTTGCCCTAAGTTTGGAAGTGGCTAGATAATTAACCTATTTATAATGCACCTTTTTTAGATCCAGTTACAAAAGATGACTGTTGATTGTTGATAAGCTAATTACTATTGTTTAATACTGGGTAATTTATAGTTTATAACTTATTATTAGTATAACTATTAATATAGTCATTTCTATGCTGATTTCATGCTCATTTATTTTATTTTTATTTATTCTATAGGGATGATGATGTTTTCCCATCATACCATATTACAAACACCCCTACTGTTACTATATATATATATATATATATATATATATATATATATATATATATATATATATATATATATATATATATATATATATATATATATAGTAACCCAGCAATTGATTTGAACTTTATGACCATATGAAAAGCAACACATTGGGCAGGCCAAAACCCAACCTATGTAACCTGCTGAACAATCACAGAACATGGACCAAATAAAGAGACAATGGCTAGCAATCACAGTTTGCACAAACAGGCAGCATATAGCATGGATTTTTAAAACATAAGAGTATGAGACTTTTTTGTAGACAATACCACAGTGAAATATACTTATTAAAATACAAGATTCTTATAACAAATTAAATCTTATCTAAGATTGAATTTATTAGTTAAACATACAGGTTCTTTTGTAATATTAAATATCTTATCTTATGTTCTAGAATATCTTTTTCTCTAACATAGGTTCTTTGTAATTTTAAATATCTTATGTCTTAGAATATCTTTATTTCAGGATTCAAATTCAGAATAAAATGCACTTGGAACAAAGAATGCTAATAATAATACTTTAAATTTTTAACAAAAAAGTATGATGGTTATTATTTGAGATAAACATGGAACGTTTAACACTTTTCTTAGTTTATTTTGTAACCTTAGTATTTTTAAAAAGTAGAAATAAATTACATAATAACAAAGTATTCAAATACTTAAATAATATATTATTGTAACTTGAAAACATTTTCAAATACCCATTTTAAATATTGTTATTTCACTTCTATTTATTATAAAATACAGAAATCTTATATTTTCTGATGCAAATTTGAATAAGCAATATCAAAAGAATGTAAAAGGCAGTAAGGGTTTCTTTTATGTTGCCAACTATAAGTGCATTTGAAATGAAGTAAATAATATAACATTTATCTTCTAAGAATACAGAAAGAATAATTAAATAATTATTAAACAAAATGAATGTATAAACACTATGTGATCATTAAAATATACTCTTAAAAATAATTAATTGCTAATGCAAACTTTATTAAAGTAGATTTACTGATAAGTAGATGTGCTAATGAAATAATGTCATAATGGCAATGAAACAAAAGCATATATAATTAACAATAAAAATATCTATTTACAACATATAATAATTTATATAATAGAAATATTTATTTGCACTAGTCATTATTATTTTTTTTAATCTATTACACTACATTTATAAATATTAACAACTTTATACATTGTGTACCTTTCTTAAAACCATTTTTACAATTTTATTACATAAATTATATTAACTACACAATAGTTTTCTCATTTATCAAATACAATTTTTATTTCAAACCTGGTACCTATAAAGTAAAACAATATACCTATATGCCTTTGTCCAGGCTACTAAAAGATATTATATACTTTTCTTAATCAAAAACAGTATTGAAAATCAGTGTGGAGATGCTTAATAGATGTTAAAACAATAGCAGCAAATATTATGCAATATAAGACACTTATAATATTAATAATACCTATGTTGGTGTAAGAAAATAACTATGCTCAACAGTCAAAAAAAATTATAGTGAAGCTAATTATGAATCATAAAGCTGAACATTCCTTTGAATATACATTAAAAAATATACTATAATATTGAAAGTGTATAGGGAAATATGAACTAGTAAAAATACAAACAAGTACCCAGTACTGTGTGCAGACAGTGCTGATGAATGAACAAGTTGTACTTTCTCTTATGTTGGAGATAAGTACATATAACAATAATATAATATCAACTTAAAATTGCCTCAAAATGATGTTACTAATAATAAAGGGCATGAAGCTAATATTAGTAGTAATAAATACATGAATAATTAATTATTCATCTTGCACACATATACAAAATGCATATAATTCATTCTCTCAGTTTAAAATTGTATGTATACTAACAAAACTATTATTGCATAATAATGGCAACACACTATTTATAAACTATTTAAAATTCTCTCACACATACTGATATTTATAATATTTTCATTCATAAGTTCTCTTCATAAATATACAAAAGACTGTTATACCTCTGGGTAAAATCATTTATATAATTTAAAATAATCATTCAGAAAACTCTGGAACAATAAAACTAACTCGTAAATAAGTACCTTTTTACCATGTGTCTTACCAATCCCATTTCTCAAACATATTTTTATAAATGGACTTATAATATCATAATTAGTAATAATAACAATATAATACTACACTAATTTTAAATATATATATATATATATTATAATGCCCTTTTTTATAAAAATACTAGAGATTAAAAGTTCTTTTATTGGTAAGGAAATTATCTGTTGGTTCAAGTCCTTTTTTGTTTTTTCTTGAAGTTAGCACACACAATCCTTCATTAAGATGAGCAGACATAAAGATGAGAATTTATAATAAAATTTATTGAAAAATGTACACAATAAAATTTAACAATTTCAAAATAATAATGAAAGCTAAACAGCAGATAATTTTAATAGCAAACAGTTTTTTAAAACACATTTTAATGGTAATTAGAATCAGAGGTAACAAATATAAGGATAATTTTAATTAAAGTTTGTTCTTTATGAAGTTTTATTATTATAATAAGTCAACTTTTTAAGTGACATTAATTACAATGCTGCAAATCTAAATTATATTTATTACTTTTCTAAGTACAAAACAACATATTAGGATCAATCAGCAATTTAGAAAAACTATTCTATTAAATAAATAAAGCTATATTATTTGTTTTAGCATGAAACAATCTGGATACAGTCTTTTCCTTATGATAGTTAAAAGGTAGGTATTCATAAATTAGTATTTTATTATAATTTTGTAAGGCAATTCTAAATAATTTTTGCTACTTTTTTTAATAGACTTAATAATTTTATAAAAGTTCATCACTTTATATCTTAGCTTGATATACGTACATTGACTATTTTTAATAACAATAATTAATATTATAACTAATTAAATGTTAGTTAAAACTAGCTGGAGATAGTTTTATAGCAAAAGTTTAGAATTTTAACTAATATTTATATAAAAATAAAACAACCTACTTTTCCTTACATGAATTCTCTTTTATTTGGCTTCTTTTGAAACACATTAGAATTTTTTAACATCTTTTTAAACTTATTGTTTGATGAATCAGTTGAGCATATGATTTCATGAGAAATACTGCAATGGATAACATTTTCTTATTCAGGCATAGTACATCTTAAACTTTTTAAGTTGACTTTAAGAAAAAAAATAAATAGAATTAGGTAATTCAAAACTAAAATGAAGTTAAATTTTTTAATAAGATTAGATTACGATTTTTTTTTATAATAATGAGTGTGTTTTTTTATACAACCATACTCATCAAGATTTTCCTCTATATTTTAGTATCCAAAAACCAATCCCATTCTAATATTTTGTCATAATATGTTAATACCTAGCATATTGTTAACTTTTAATTGATCTGACCTTGAACTTTATTAATCCAGATGATTAAGTCATGTGATTGTCTAGACTGAAAATGAACTTTTTAATTATAGCTTAATTACTACAATAAATGATTTATTTAATACTAATAAAATTTATCTATTTATTTTCAAATTAAACATTCTTTTTATTCAAATACTTCCTTTTTCAATTTTTTCTGGTATTATTTAAAAGTTTTTTTTAATAATTATAAACTGATTGTAACCATTTTAAAAACACACTTACATTTTATAAATCTTTTCAACTTTCAATATTTAATCTGCATGCATTAAACATCTGCACATGCATGCACACTAAATATAATTATATTTTAATGTAATGAAAATAAATTAGTTATTGACTAATATTAAAATCAATTTAAAATTAACATTAATCTCAATCAGTTATACTTACTATCTTTGAATTCTGATTTTAAATACCCTTACATAAATTGATATTTTATAAATCATAATTATTTCTTTAAAACTATTTATTTTAAAAATTAACAATTAAAAATTTTAACAAAGTTAACTAACCATTTCAAACAGCATAAAAATAACTATTACATATATTTGAAATATAACAAGCTCTAAATTAACTCTTCTTTATTTTCAAAATGTTAATTTTATTTTTTCATGCAAATATTAGACACTCTAAAATAACTTTTTAAATAATTGATGACAAAATAGGCTAACTGAATTACTTTAACCTATACTATTAGAACATAAATTTAAGAATTTTATTATAATAGTATAGATAAAGAAATTATAATCTTGTAAAAAAATTTTTTAATGCTTTAAAACATATATCTAACCCACAGGGTTAAATATATGGTTACAATATATATAATCAATAAAGCAAGTCATACATAAGATGACATTGCTTTTAAAAAGTTTGTATTTACAAATATGTAATATAGCTCAAACAAGCTCTTATTTAATGAGTGCAGTAAAAGAAAATATTTAAAATCTCTATCTAGAATATAAGAGCTTGTTTGAGCTATTGGTACACTCCATATATATATATATATATATATATATATATATATAAACATATATATATATATATATATATATATATATATATATATATATAATGTTTAAATACAAATATAGTATATATACTTAAGCTAGATATAATTAGAGGGATTTAAACCCAGACTTTGAAGCTCAATTTAGGCATTCAGTTTTATCTTATATAATTGATACACATGACCACATACATGTGAGAAATATACACATATATTTTCTGGATAAAAAATTAAAAATTTTCTGGTAAGTCAGATTCCTCTTTGAAGCTTTAGCAAAGTGCACTCCATACATTATTGCATTGCATTTGTTATTCCTATGTTATTATTCAATTAGTAAATAAATGTGGATGGATTAATCACCAACATATATCAGCTAGCATAATGAATTTATGGCTTTTTTACCTCTAAGTTTAGGACCAAGAAACATGGACTTTCTTCTCATTATACATATGATGTTTACCTAAAAATAAGACCTAACCATAACATAAGCCCTACCATTATTTTTGAGATGCTTATAATATAAGCCCTATCCCAAATATAAGCCCTAATTAAGATAGTCAGATAGATAGCTTTTGTTTGCCCATTAAAACCCATGATGAATATATTGAATTATAAAGTAATGAATGTATAAATAAACAATATTATTGTTATTAATGCTTTAAATAAATGATAATATAAATTATATGGTTCTTTTGTATTTTCCCATCAACTAATTTTGACAAATGTAATTCTACCTATATAGAGAAATAATTTATTACAAGTCAGTATATCAGACAATTTATAATTTCATTTATGTGCTTCTTAACTATATTTAATACTTAGATTTAGAGTGCTTGATTTAGTTTTAGAGTTTATCATGGTAGGTTTTAAATATTTAAGATAAAAGAAAAGTTAATTTGATTTTTTAAACATTTTACCCCCTCCTAAAATTCTTTATCAAAATAATGAAAATGATTTTAATAATAAAAGTTTAGCTTAAAATTAAATCATCAATCTTCCTTCTAACGAAAAGATTTTTAAAAAAATATCCAAGCAAGCTATTACAAGTAATTTGGAAAGCATTTACAGTGTGCACACTTGATAACAAATGGATGTAGTTGTATCAAATATGAATCATTGTAATTCAATATGCTATGTGGTAATGGACATACTTAATGTGCATATGTGAAATGCAGAAGCATTTTCTGAATTTTTGTAGTTACATTTTTTGTTGCTTTTGTGTGAATAAACCATTCTTAATTGTAAACATTTTTTTCACAAGTCTTTAATTAACACTTTATTTAATGGTAAATTTAAATGAAATAATATTCTGATTGCCAGATAAGATGAGTGCAGAAAGAAACAGTACAAGAAAGGAATTGTAGGGTTCTCCCAGGATAAAAATCGTACAGCTTTCTGTAAAGAGAAGTATTTGAATAAATACATTTTTATACTTCAATAAATGTATAAATGAAAATTTTTAGGGAAACATGGTATATCAAGCACACACACAATACTATTATATGTTCATGAAGTTGCAATTTAATTTAGTGTGTAGAATCTCTATATCACATAGCAAACGTGAATTTTAATTTTGATTTTATTTCTTAAATTGCTATATATCTTATCTGTAAAAATATTTTACAAACCAATTTTAAATGAAATTTTGATAACCATTCATTTATTTAATTTATCTTTACAAAGTAAAGGTATATTTTTTGTCTTTCTTATTGCATTGCCAAATCCATATAATATTAAATCATCTATGCTCTTTATTACTGTTTTACAATACTTTTATTACAGCCTTCTATGACAGTTTTGATTGCCCCAGAAATCTTCTTCAGAATTTCTATTGGTTTGGAATTATAAATAGAAGTTCTGAAAAAGATTTCTGGGGTAATTGAAACTGTCACAGGAGGCTGTAATAAAAGCACTATAAAATAATAATAAAGAGCATAGATGATTTAATATTATAAAAGTATATTTAGTCATAAAATAGTATTAATACTTTTTTTCTGATTTATTTGAGTGGCTAATATTGATTTTAAAAAATCTTGGTTTCTATCAGAATATTTGGTAATTTTTTAGTTCATTGCTAAATTAAAATATTTTTCTTTTTATATTATAAAAGACAAATTTTTTATGTTTATTATTTTGAGTTCTCCTTATGTTATTAAAATACATTTAATTTTGGGCACTATTCAGAAGATTTGTTAAATTTGAATCATAAACTTTTGACATTTCTATTCTAGTATATTTCCATAATCATTGTTTATTTAATATAGTTACATTGAAGTTATGATTAGATTTGGATTTCTTGGCAGTTGTTTAAAAGGCAAGGATAGTCTATCAGTAGTATTATTTAATAATTTGATTTTCATACAATGTAGCTGATGAAATAACAAGTATAAAGATGCTGAATTTTAATGTAAATGTTTATAACTAATTGTAAATAAAATCTAATTAAAATTTTATCATAATAATATAATGACTATGACAACAGAATGATAACATCTGAGTTTTTTTTTTGACATTATTTAACACTAAAATAAAATTTCAGAAGCACAACACTTTTTTTAAAAATAAACTCATGTTAGAAAACATATTTATATTTTGAGGAAAATGTTGAATCTAGAAAATATTAAATTATGATTTTACTAGCTGGAATATTAGTAATATTAGCTTCTGGACTTCTTGAAGTTTTAAAATCAAAATCCTTAAATGTGATAACTGCATTTACTAAAGATAAAAACTTACTATGACTAACAATGGTCAATGCTTACTTACTAAGAATGACTAACAATATTATTAAGATTGCAGACAAAAAATATAAAAATACAGTGGAACAAATCATTTAACCTCTAATATCTGCCAAAAACAGTTCATCAGAATGAATACTTATAACTAGATAAGTAATTGCATTATAAGCATAAAAATTGTATAAATGACTGGAAACATGAATGAATCATCATTTATACTTTTTGAAAACATTAAACAAATTCTTGTATATAGGCTTAATCACTGCCAGTTTAATAAACTTTTAAAAGGTATGTGAAATGAATATCCCAATATAACTTATACAGAAATTTGGTGACTTTCTAATCATCAGGTTTTAAAGTAATTCTTCTAATTGCTAGATAAAATTATTTTTTTAGAATTGAAAAATTATAACTTTGGAATAATATAAGATGATCAATGGAAAAAAGACTAGAATTTTTCACTTGACATTACAAATCCCTTTAATCAACTTAATATTAAATCACAAGGCAAACATTATATGATCGCCACATTATTTGATAATATCAATGTTTTCAAATGGAAATTATTTATTTGGAAAAAACAAATTCAAAAAGAAAATTTATCTCATTTTGAATGTTGCCAATCATTATAACAAAACAATCACCAGAATTGAAATTTTCAGAATATTTAATCAAATTAAATTATTAAAATCTAAAATCTTTTTTTAAATTATAGATTTCAAAAAATGTGAAAATCAATTTCACCTACTTTATTCATTGATGTTGAAACTGTTGATAACAATTTACTACTGGAATTAATCAACATTGGATGTAATTTCATATTAAAGCAAAAATATATGGATATTAGGATTTCATATTTCTATAAGTATTTACCAATTGACCAATTTCCTTATGTGTTATGTGCAAGTAAGGATATTTTAGCTATGTTCGGTAACACATGTTTGTGTAAATGACTATTTTCAACTTTAAAAAATAATAAGAGTGTGGAAAGATGAAGATTAACAGAACAACAAGAAATTTTAAAAATAACTACAACTCAACAAATTCAAATAAATTTTGAATATTTGTTTAATGAAACACTTTACCAAATTTTTTTATAAAAAAAAATAAAGCTATAATTTTATTTAAATAATGCAAACTTGGGGGAAAATAACTTTTGTAGATTTTTGAAACATGATTATCTTTTGTATATATGTTATTTGCATGTGTAAACAATGTTAGTAATGAAAAATCTGCTTTCTCTTTGAGTTTTTTTTTTGTAATATGACCAGCGGTTTGATCTTTAATACATACTGTGGTCCTTAGCCATAAATGAATTTGACATGCTTGCTTACTTGCAAGATTTATCAGCTAAAAGCAAAAAAGTAGGACTAAATATAAATTTTAAAAAGACAATAAATAAATAAAGATTGATAGTAATGAAATTGAAGAAGTTAATAACTATAAATATCTTGGTCAGATTTTTAATATCTATGAAAGCACAATAAAATAAATTAGAGAATTAAATTTAAATAGTGCTTTTGGTAGAAATTATTCAATATTCAAAGGTAAAATGTCTTTGTGTTTAAAAAGGAAGGATGCATTTTACCAGTTATTACATATGGATCTAAGACTTGGATACTTATCAGAAAACTCATACAAAAATTTCAGATGAATCAATAAATTATGAGAGATATATGTTTAGAATAACAAAGAGATATCAAAAGTGAAAAATCTTGGTAACAAACAAATGAGTATTATTAACATCATAGAAAGAATTAAGATGCTGAAATGAAACAGAACTGACATATCACTAAAAGAATAATAGTAGATAAGTAGTTCAAATTTTATACTGAATTCCAAGAAATTATACAAGATTTGCAAAGAAACCATAAATGAGGTGGATGTGTGAAATAAGAAAGTTGAATAACTATGGATCAAAGAAATAGATTCAAATTTAGAAAGACTTTTACCCTGTAATGGATTGGCAATGATTAAAAATGATGAGATTGCAGATATAAAAATGTGTAGAGGAGTGATTAAAAATTTGCTCTACTTATTTTTTTAAGGCGTCAAGAAGGAAATTTCTGTCAATTATGAACTTTATTTTGCAATCAGCCAATATTTTTTTTTTTGCAATCCAGGAAATAGATTATATCTATATATTAAAAGCAATTTTAATTCATAGTAGAAAACATTATATAATTGTTAGAGCAAATCAAAATTCTATATAAAAATAATATAAGGACTTGCAAATGGATGTTAGCACATTGAATCTTTGGGTTTAACAAATGTGTCTCATTAACTGAAGGTTATAGTAAGTAACAGATATTTTGCATATATATAATTATTTTTTCAAATAATTTTGAAAATTATATTTAAAGTTCATATTCTTGTGTTCTGTTTTTGAGCCGGGATGCAATATGGGAATTGTAGAGACTGCAAAAATTCTATTATTTCTTAAAAAGTAACCAATTATTTTGTATGATTTTTTTTAAAATTGAAAATAATTCTTGAACCCCCCCCCCCTGGATTAAAATATTTTTCTATATTTTATAATTATCAACAAAAGATATTTGTTTAGAATAAACTGAATTTGTTTGAAAAAAAATTAAGAGTTCAAAACACATCCCTGTATGATTTAGCAGACTGGAAAAATAGTACATTCTGGAATTGAAGCTCTATAGATCATGGCCTGCCCAGCTCTGTCTTTTCAGATGTTTAAACTTTATATAAAATTTTGAGCAGTAAATAATTCAATTTTTATTTTTATTCAAAACTTTTTTATTATATTTTATGTCATATCTAAAAGAAATTATTTTTTAAAGGAAAAAAAGACTGTTTACATAAGATAACATACACAAATATATTAAGCAACAAAGTGATAAAAGATCTATTATGAAAATCATTGTGATTTAATATTTATTTGAACTGATGTTTTATTCATTTAATTGGAAGATAAGATTAACTGGATCATATGGGTGCAAGATTATGTTATGTGACATCTGAATGGTATTTCATTTTTGTTCACAGTTTTAAAAGGTGATTCTGAATAATTTAGATATCATAATATTTAAAAAAAAAAACATTATAATTATTTAATAAACTAATTACATTCTTTAAAATTACAATATGTGCTACATATTAAATTTTTTTAGTGTTTATGAGATACAACATTGCAAAATGGCAAATAAAAAACTACTCTCTTAGTATATTAATAATTTTTATTAGTCATTCATTAGACTACAGATTATCCAATAATTAGTAATATTTCTATAGTGTAAATTAGACTATACAAATATTATTCATTATTGGATACTCTCTTAGTGATTATTATTATTATTTGACTGAAATTCATGTACTTAGTGCATCTAGTTATTTGACATTACCTTTTTTCAAAACTCATTCTTACTCCTTTGAATTTGAAAACATATTTAGCCTAATTAATTGTTGGCCACATTCAATTAAAAAATAATGGTATCAGAACTGAATATATTTTTTCATAATAAAAAAGTCAATTTTGTAATTATTGAAATTATTTTTGTGTTAACGTTTTTTAAAGCATTTACAATATGTTTACCTATTAAACTTTTTAATAATTATTTCATCATTCTTTACTAGCATTACTTAAAACTTTAATTTTTTATTTAAAAGTGAAAAGTCTGATTATTATTATTATTTTAATAAAAACCAATAATTTAAAATAAAATGTTGTTTAACTCTAAAGTAATAATGATTATGTGAAGGTAATGAAGCAGAAAGCAAAAGACATTTTTAAATTGAAGTAGAATACAGCTAAAATCATGAGCAGACTGTATTTTTTTTAACTTTTCGATTTTTTTAAAACTTGTAAATTATAAGTTATATGTCTTTTGTTCATAAATATAAATTTTTATATCGCCTTAACCTTTTGCTTTATTTATTTGTGTCAGGCTAAAAATTAACTGGAGAAAACATCTAAGTTCAAGCAACAAATGATTAATCACTGGCTTACAGATTCATAACAAAAAAGTTGCTTTTAATAATTTACTTGTACTGGCAAAGCAACATTCCCGCCAATTTGAGAGAATTTAATAACTTCAGTCAAATTAATGGGCTTTATTGGGTAAATGGTCATTCTCAATCCCTACAAGTTGATACGGAAAGTAACTTGTAGTCTGCCCTTTAGCTATTAATTTCCTGAATTTCAGTATTGTTAAAAGTTGAAAAGTTTTACACTTATCGACGACCAGTTCAGTAACAAACAACTTATGTGCTTTATAAATCATCTTTGGAAGCCTGACAGGATGGTTGGACGTGAGTATGACCTTTATGAAGGGATGGCGGTAGTCGCGCCACTTCTACGCCTCCTATTTGGCATTATATATTCACATAAGGAAACAATTGCATATCTGATTATAAAGGTAATAAATTGAACAAAAGGTGGAATAGTTAGGAACGAGAGTTTGAACTTGAGAGTTGATTTTTACTTTTATTATTTATCAAAATAAAAAAATTTGGCAAGATGTTAATGTAAATTTTTAAAATTTAACATTAATTAAAAAGAATTGAATTTATCATTTTTATTTTTTAATAGTGGAAATGAAAATATTTATTTGTTTTATTTTTAAAAAACATGAAGTATTTGTAATGTATATACGTACAGTATGTAAATAAATAATTATAATATGAGGCCCCCCCCCATATATATATATGCATCCTGTAGTTCTCTTTTTCTAATGATCAAAATTCGCTTAGTAGAATGCAGTTATAATATACATGGACAATATACTCTTATGTAACAACTTATAAATTAAATTATATACATTAAAACAAAAAATAAATTAGTTGTGAAAAATACAGTAAAGTGGTACATTGAAAGTGAGAACTTATTTACACATGCACAGTAAATAAGTTTCAGAAGCTGTAATAATATTAGCATAAATTTCTTTTGCATTTTTTTACAGTTTCATAAATGAATGATTTATGTTTTTTTTTTTATCCTACAATTAAATCAAAACTATTTATTTTATCATAGAATAAATGCACTCAGATATGGCAGAATTGCTACTACCATTAACTTTGAATTTTAAGGCTATGCTAAAATAATAATAATCCGAGCAGATAATTAGCATGTGCAATGGTTTCATAAAACCTTTAATAAATGCCATTGACAAATGTGTGAAAACAAGTGAAAGTATAAGATTTAAAGTCAGCACTGTGAAACAAGAAAATGGCTGCTGATATACAGATAATGAATATAAAAATTTTAATTTATGAATTTCTAATTTTTTTATTTAATATTTTCTAAAGAATGTGAGGATGAATTAATCAATTTTTAGACAGAAAATATAGTAGTTTAACTGTAATATATTTATTAAAATAAAATTTACTAAAAAAAAAAAAGAAATTGGTATAGAGATATAATAGCAATGTAGATTTGATAGATTAAATGACAATAATAAACAAATAATAATATATAAATAAATGTAAAGCAGATTTTAAGTAACCCCTAAGAAGAGCTAATATTCCTCTGATATCTCTTCCAAGAGGTAAAATAATATAGAAGACATTGATGGATTTAAAAGTTTTTCTCTTTTTTAGCACATAGTTAAATATAACCAATAATTACCTGTTACTAATTAAATGGCCAGCTAATTAAACTATGGATAATCTAATTGAAAAAAAAAAAAAAACCTTGCTTGGAACTTGAAAAATTTTGCATTTTATTTTGGTTTAATCCACAGATCATAGGAATAAATAAAAGTATGCTATCCCCTACCCATGAGATCCTTCAAATGTGCATTCAAATACTTACTTAGATATGAGAAGTTAGTTATATGTTTGATACTCTTATGAATTTCAAATATGTAATTTAAAAAATGAAAAATTATACATTTTATTTATAAATAAATACTATATCTTGGATTGAAGAGGAGAGTATTCATTTATTTAACACTCTCAAAAGGTGCGTGCTCAATTAGCTTGAAAGGCTGATATTGGAATGAAATAAATAATTTAAATAACTTAATGTAATGAATTCTCATGATAACCAAATCAAAAATTATTTAAAAAAAAAACAATATTGAAACTATATTTAGAAAGTAAATAACAATGAAAAAATCCAGACATAAAAATGTATTATGCGCTGCCATCAAACACACATACTTTAATTTTACATATCTTTTTAGGATAATTTGTTATCTACCATATATACCAATCCACATACCTGCAATATATATAATCATTTAATAATTACTAAGAGCAATAAAATGAAGTGAAGAAAGCAAGTCTGTTTGGAAAAAACACAAAAGTCTTGAAAATTACATATATGGCAGAACAATTATCTGTGTGGTGTCAATATAAAAAGCTCTTTATGTATCAATTCTGTTCTTATTTATTGTGAACACATTTGGGCATTTATATTACAATAGAATATAAAAGTAAATAGCAATAAAAAAAGAAATATGTTGTGATGGAATTGGTGTAATAACTTTGTTATAAGTAGTTCTATTGCTGCTACATTAACATGAAAAACTGTTTTAAACTTCAGTATAGCTGATGAGACTGGCAAGTGTCAAAACGTATGTATTATATGAAACTTTGGTTTATTTTATACTGTGAATCTTAGCAATAGCAACCATTTATAAGTATGGTCATTTCAAGTCAAAAATATAAACACAAATATAGAAAAACAATACTACTACTACTACTACTAAGTGTGACTACTACTATTATTATCTCTACTACTATTATTATTATATTAAAAATTAGTTTTGCACTGACAATTCAAACCAAGCTGTGAAATAAAAGTATGCTTACATGTATAACATGTTGGCTCATTAATCAGTTTTATTGATAATGCTATTTTTTAAATTTTTGTAGCTAATTTTTTTGTTTAAAAGATTTCAATATCTTACCTATTTGTAGCACTCCATTATGTTGTACCCTCACTTATATTTTTCTAAAGCAACTAATAATGCACTTCTTTAGAATGTTTTTGAGCCTGTTATCTCCCAAGAAAATCATGCTAGAGTTTATCATAAAATACCTTTTTAGTAGGTTAATTGTCAATCATTTGTTTTAATAATATTTTATAATAATAGATTCTATAGTATAATAGCCAGCAATTTGAAGAACACATTAAATTGATTTTATAAATTTGCTGTAAATTTTTTAAATTTTTATTGAGCATCTCTAAATAATATTTTTTTGATCACATGATCACTATTTCTTATGCTAGCACATTACTATTATTAAAACAGGCAAAACTCTCCATACAGTAGTGCCACTCAGTGCCAACCAGAGTAATCAATGGATGCCAGAAGGCTTATGCATAAAATCTCTATCTAGTACCAACTCATCCAATATCCCCAGATAAAGATGTCACTTCAACTCAATAAATTGGATAAAATAACAATTCTCTATATAATCAATTTAGTTGTAATAGTTATATGACTATGATGAATTGTCTTTTCTTCTAACTTCCTAAGTATAGAGCAGCAGACTGGAATCTGTGCACCTCAGCACTTATGTCAGTCTTTTGGTATTTACATTTATTCATATTTTCAAATTGATAAGCTAAAAATTGCTGGAGATTTGTTTTGTTTATTATCATTTGATTTTCGCTTGAACTTTTTTTGAATATTAATCGTTAAATGAAAGTCTTTTCAAGTTTTATACAAACATTAAATAAATGATAATGGTTAGTAATATGTAACAATATTGAATTAAGCACTATAGTGAGTTTTGAATACATTTCTTTTGTGTCTATTACATATATATATATATATATATATATATATATATATATATATATATATAGATATATATATATATATTCCTATCACATGATTTACATATATATGATCAATAACTCAGGTTGTTAAATGATAATAAAAAATCAAAGGAGCAGCTAAAAATATTCTCACTTTAATGAAAAGATAAGTAGACATATTAATTCAGTTACAATCCATAAACTTTTAAATAATGCTACAACTTAATACTAAGCAGGATAGTTTAACATGCATATAACATAAACATTTATTTACTAATTAAAAATTCATTCTATGTCTATGGGAATCATTTTGGCTTAATTTAAAAATATTTTTTGTAAATTATAATATTTAATATTAAGTATAAACTTATTTTCAGTACATTAACTTTCTTTTGATATATATTTCCAAATTTTTATTTTATTTAGTCACAGAAAAGGGTAATTTCTTTTAAAAGCTCACACACAAAAAAAATTCTCCATCCTAGCATGCCCTCATTAATAGTATTTATCAACAGATTTAAACCTAAATAAAATAACCCATCTTTAATGATAGATAAATCATTGGAACTACTTTAATAATGGACAAATCATTCTGTAGCCTGTCATCTGAATGTGTATATCTATTTATTTACATATAAATATAAAGATTAACTAAAGGAAATATATATAAAATAAAATAAAATATAAATAAAATTACTTGTATATAAAACTATTTTTATACTTTAACCAGAAGACTGGCTTTCATTACAAAGAGAAAAAAAACAGTGCTCTGGTTGAAATATAAAAGTAGTTTTATATACAAGTAATTTCATTTATACTTTGTTTACTTGTATATATATATATATATATATATATATATATATATATATATATATATATATATATATATATATATATATATATATATATATATTTAATTCTAATATTCTCATGGATAAATGATGAATTCATAATATTATTTCTGGGAGCTTCCAAGTAGTAAAAATATAATAGGTAAATAGCTGTCATTTCAATGTAACAACAATTACTTTCCTCATAGCTTTCTCAAATCATAAGAATGAGTGTGGTGACATTTAAAATCTTATTTTTTTCCTTTGTAATTTTTCCTCATACTCAAATTCTATTAATTGAGAAGCTTTAAAAAATATTTTATCCTCTAATAGTTTTTCCAAATATTGTTAACTTTCTTCAATTTATGGTTCTCATTTATGCTCTTGGATTTTTAAAAAAATCTCTATAGCTTTTCTTAGCAGACTCTGGTCATATTGTTCAATTTTTTCTAGAATATATATTATATTAAAATCGATATCTTTGTTAATTAATATTATGTGTGAATAAATGACTGATGAATTGGATTTTTCTCTAACTTCCAAAATGCGTTATCCCTTTCTTATATATATATTGTAACCATTTAAATAAATCAATTGTCACAAACTATACACCTGTCATCACCATATACTACCCATCTCTCAGTATGTGGGGTATTTCAAGCCATTATTTGGCTTATTTCGAGCCCTAGTTGGCGCGCCATTTGTAACAATTTAAATAAATCAAACTATACACCTGTCATCACTATATACTACCCATCTCTCATATATGTGGGGTATTTCAAGCCATTATTTGGCTTATTTCGAGCCCTAGTTGATGCGCCATTTGTAACAATTTAAATAAATCAATTGTCACAAACTATACACCTGTCATCACCATATACTACCCATCTCTCAGTATGTGGGGTATTTCAAGCCATTATTTGGCTTATTTCGAGCCCTAGTTGGCGCGCCATTTGTAACAATTTAAATAAATCAATTGCCATTTGTAACAATATTTATCAATTAATATAAATATGTATTTGTAACTATAATTTGTAACTATATTAATTCATCATAGCATAGATAAAGAAATTATATAATCACTGTGCCACTTGAAAATATCAGCATTAAAGATTCTTGGTATTTATTTATATATTGGGGCAGTCATTTAAACAGTAAAACATACTGGACATTGTCATCTAATAAAAATAATATTAAACATAGCAACTGAATAAAAGTACCCACTGTGAGATTCCTGGAGTGCCTTATGCTTATCTCCAATACTTGGTTCTTCTAATAAAGAATCCTTCCTATCCTTCTTTCCAAATATATAAGACCATTCATAGTCATATGCACACACTGGTGCTATTCATGACAACTTATAAAAAAATATATTTTATAAAACTAATATTATGAAGTTGGAAAGGGATGATATCACTCTTTATTCAGTTTAGCTAAGTACATGTGTTTTCCCATGAGCGCCACTAGATTGTTTTCAATCTAGATAAGTATCTATTTATAGTGTACTTGAGTTCAAACTCATTCAGTACATATTTATTACACGTGACTTGGATGACTATTGAACAAAATGACATTCCTACATTTTAATATATATATATATATATATATATATATATATATATATATATATATATATATATATATATATATATATATATAATAAACAGTATGTGGGGTGGTTCAAAATCTTGTAATAAATTCAATATTTATTAACAAAAATTCTATAAAATTGTCAAGCATTGGTGGTCAAGAGATCAGCACAACTGCCTTATTCCTGAGTTAGCAGGTTCACTTCATGGCCGATGCTATGACACATAAAAAATTCTATAAAATTAATAAGAGTTTTATTGTTTTTCAAGTTTTATTTCTATAAGCTAAGAATATGAAAACGAGAGTCTATTGTTATAAAATAATGATTCATGAAGTAAACAGTTTAAAATAAATATTAAACATAGAACTTCCATGAATTCATTGAGAGGAGAGAAATAAAATGAAAGAATGATGTAAGTTACTCTGTTTCATCTACTTAAATTTAATAGTAGTCAATTCTTTGATTTGTTTCCTGTAAATTAAAATGCATCTAAATGTGTAAGCTGACAACTATTTACTCTCTCATGCACCCTTTGGATATGTATGTGCACATATATAAAAAATATATCTCAAAAGCTTTTGAATTACCTGGTTCAATAACAATTATTAAAAGTTCTAAAAAGAAGAAAAAATGCATGCATAATAATAATAAAATAAAATAAAAAATGAAGTCCTTTATTATTATGGATATAAATCCACAATATTTTTTTGAATTTAGAATCTTTTTTTAAAGTTCATGTAAAAGTTCTTTGTTTCAAGATCTCCAGGAGTAATGAAGTTTGACATTTGTGCAATCAAAGGTATTACAATTTAATCTTGATGGGGATTTAAATGTCCTTGCATTTTTAATGACATGATGCAATCATCTAAAATTTTATGTTTGGTCAACTTGTAGAGAAGTAAACAACTTCTCCCAAAGGATTTTTGTTAGCAACAGTAAAATTATTTTAATTCTAAATAGAATGGCTTTTCCTTTCTTCCAATTTTTTCAATTTTTTTTTTGAAAAATTTACTCATAGGTTGAAGTTCAAATAATGAAAACAAATTTACAAGATGTCCAATGCTGATGGCAGCTAGTTAAAGCAGTAGGGTGAAGTTTTTAATTCTATTTCTATTTTGTTAACACATCTTTTATTATGTTTTTCCAGGTAGATTGTAGGATTCTAGAATAGTTAGATCATGTTATTGTAATTGATTATCTTTAATGTGAATTCTGTAGATGAACACACACACATCAAATTAAGATTTAGAATTCCTAGTATTAAGTAAATATTTTTGATAGTTTAAATAATTTTTTACACTAAAATTAAATGAATATTTTATATAATCAGCTATTAAAGATGTGCATGTTTATGACTTTGAATAAATTAATGCACCATAACTAAATTACACTAATTAAACTTTGAATTATGGTCAAGTTTTCCTTTAATATTGATTTAAAATTAATAACATTTTGTGATAAACAATTTTAGTTAATAATGAAAAATAAAAATAAACAGATAGATAAATTCACACAAAAAAATGAAGTAACAATATATATAAATTATGGTGATATTGTTATATACTTTCTTATTTGGGGGAAATTTTATATATATTTAATAGAGTATATTGTTCACTTAAATGTTTTCCATTTCATTTGATTTTCTTTGTTAGTTTTACCATTTAGATCTATTTCCTTTCTATTCTTGAGTAATACTTTATAATAGTATTTAACTAGTGGAGGTATCTTCTTAAATAAACTTGTCAACCAAAAACACAACAATCCTTTTATGAAATAGCCTATATCTATTTGTATAGCATATGCTAAAACTATTTCTTCTTATATGCACTAATCATTTATTTACATGTTACATATTTTAACTAAATAGAATAATAATTGAACTGCCCTAAATTACAACAATATTAAAATTTATTGACTAAATTTAAATGACTTTAACATGGATAAACTGAGTTAATTCATAACTTTAATATTGTACAGGTCAGAATTGTACGTTTGTCTAACAAGAGCTAGCATCTAGGCAAAAGTATCTCAAGTCCAATCATGTGCAAGATACATAAGTCAGGAACAATCATGAACTCTGCCCTATTGCCTCTTTTCCAGATCTATAACAGTACGAACAACATTTCTAAAGATAACAAATGAAATTTTATTCATTCCTGCAGTGGAGAAACAAGAGATCGACAGGGAATGATAATACTACTAGGCTTCGAATCCCTGCCTCCAACAGAATGACATGGTTTAAGACTATAATTAGATTTTTCATCAAAATTCATTTATAAATCTAAGAAGTTGGCCTAAGGTCAATGGAAATGAGCTATATATAATGCAATCTAATTAATAACATGTATGCATAAATCAAGAGGCAAAGCAGAATTAAATACTAATTATATGGTTAATAATTTATTAATATTATGAGAAAAATGAATAAACAAATAATATACAATTTAATAAATAGTCGCAAATCTATTTATCTATAACACCAGGGCCGGCGGAAGCGGGCATGCAACGCATGCTAGGCATGCGGGCGCTGGCAGAAGGAGGTGCCATCACTGAGAGATTAGCATCTGAAAAAGAAGGCACCATCCCTGAGAAATTAAAACTCTACTAACAAAAATACTCACATTTGAAGAATATTATTCTCAAATGTTTATTTACAAAAATTATTGAGAGTAGATTATTGAAAATCATATGAAGTCATATTATATCTTATTAAATGACACACACAAGCAGGCCTGCACACAAGCTCTGCTTAATATTAAAAATATAAAACAATCAAATCTATTATTTATCATGAACAATAAACTAAACATAAAGTTTATTATATTACAAATTTCATATTGTAATGTTTATATATATATATATAGTACTGCTTATAGTAAACTATAAGTAACTTTCTGCTAGCAAATATATAAATAAACACACACTAAAAGTATTATAAATTAGAACTTATGTATGTATATGCGTATATATATATTAGATCATGTACATAATTTTGAAATCATAAGAAACGATTATAATATTGCAAAATAAAACATTTTCTAATTTTTTATTTAAATAATAATTTGATATAAATATTCGAACGTGTATGTAATATATATTATAGGTATAATTCCAGTAAACTTAATATAATTTTCAGTTTACTTTTTATTTTATATATTTTAATCGTTGTCAAAAGTCTATTTTTTCTGCATACTAATTAGGTTTGCAAATTAATTACATACGTTTGCTTATGATGTTTATCGCAAATTTTAAAATCTTAGTAAGAACTTGTAAACAATAATTATAATCCCAGGAAATTTTCTATTGAAATCTCAAATCAGGCCTGGCAGGCCACCTGTGTTAATTAGAAAAATATATGATAACAAAAGAAAATCTTGCCAATGGTAAAACTAAAATGTTCAATCAAGCGTAAAAAACTGGACACTTGAGTTATTTTAAAACCTGACCATTTTTAATGTCAATGGCTGAATATTTCCAATTTATTAGCTGCCTTTTTTAGGTAAACAAGTTAAACAACTTCTTCCCCTCCACATATAGAGTTTTGTATTTTGGCGCAAGAAGTAATTTGTGTTGGACATCTAAATTAGCGATATATAATCTTAAGTATTAAGATACATGATGTAAATATATAAATTAGAGTCCGTATTTATTTATTTATTACATTTGAAAATTATTTTAAAGTGGCGTTCATGAGTAAAAGTAATATGGAATCAAAAACTAAGAAAAAACTTCGGAAGAGCACAAAATCGTAAACGCCAAGCTGAAAAAATAGCAAACATTAAAAAACAAAGTGGATCACTTAATAAATATCTTAAAATATCAACTGCTTCTGAAATAGCTTATACTCAACAAGAACCAGAACCGTGCACATCATCTAGATCACAGGGAACTGTTGAAAATATTGAACAAGATTTTAGTAAGAAACAGTTAAGTGACAACAAAGTCATTGTGCCAATATCATATCAAATGTGTACAAATTTAGAAGATCCAGCTGAATGGAATAAAATCGATGACAAACTACGTGTTATTTTAGTAGAAATGGGGCCTGTTCAAAAGAAAGATATTATATATCCGAACGATGTACATGGCCGTAAATTTTCTGATGTATATTATAATAGAAAAATGGAAAACGGAGAAGTAGTTTTTCGAAAATGGCTTATTTATTCCGAAATTTTGAACTCTGTGTTTTGCTTTTGTTGCAAAGTTTTTGGATCTACTGAATCTAGCCTCATAGAAGGATACAATAATTGGAGAAATTTAAGTACAACTTTACACAGACATGAAACTAGTATGGCTCACATGAAAAGTTTATTGAATTGGAATGAACTTGAGAAAAGATTAAAAAACAAAATTACTATTGATTGTCAATCTCAAAATTTATATGAAATGGAAAAGAAACATTGGAGGAGTGTTTTGGAGCGGCTGATTGAAATTATCAAATTCCTTGGTAGTCAAAATTTAGCATTTCGCGGATCATCTGATAAATTATACTGAAAAAAATAACGGAAATTTTTTAAAATTAATTGAATTATTTGCGAAGTTTGATCCCGTTATGGAAAATCATGTTGAGAGGGCCCTAGATCAAAACAATAGAGTACATTATTTGAGCAAAGATAGCCAAAATGAATTATTGGAAATTTTAAGTACAGCAATTAGGGAAACAATTTTATTATCGATAAAGAAATCCAAATATTATTCTATTATTTTAGATTGTACACCAGATGCAAGTAAAACTGAACAAATGACCATAATTATTCCCTTCGTTTTTTGTAATAATGGAACAGTTAAAATTAGAGAAAACTTTTTAGGTTTCATAGATATAACAGATTCCACTGGACGAGGTTTATGTACAACAATAATTGAACAACTGGAAAAATGGAAGATTCCCATTGAAGACATGCGTGGTCAAGGGTATGATAATGGGGCCAACATGAAAGGCAAAAAGGCTGGACTTCAAAATTTGATTTTAACCAAAAACCCTCGTGCATTTTACGTACCATGTGCTGCTCATTCTTTAAACTTAATCATAAACGATGCCGTTAAAGTCAATGTAGATACAATTGGTTTTTTGCAATTGTTCAAAAAATATACAATTTTTTTTCATCATCTTATAAACGGTGGTCAATCCTTTTAAAATTTATTAAAACTTTAACTCTAAAACAACCATCAGAACCACGATGGGAAAGCAGAATTGATGCAATCCGGCCTCTACGGTATCAGTTGGGTGAAATTTATGATGCACTCTATGAAATAATGAACAACGAATCTTTTAATAGAGAAATTCAACATGAAGCTCAATCACTCTGCACTAACCTTAAGGATTACAAATTTATTTGTTCTTTAATAATTTGGCATGATATATTAAATAGAATAAATCCTGTCAGTAAAATGCTCCAAAATGTAAATATGAATGCTTCACTTGCTTTAGAATCGATCGCAAATCTAAATAAATTTTTACGAGAATATCGATCAGATTCAAATTTCAAAAACATTCTCAAAATTGCAGATGAACTTAGCGAAGAGGTTGATGGAGAGAAAGAATTTAAAACTGCCAAAGAAGTTCGACAACGGAAAAAAACTCGTCAATTTGATTACGAGCATCAGGACGAAACACCTCAAATACCTGAAGAAAAATTTAAAATAAACATGTTTTTTACACTTTTAGATGTAGCGATTAATTCTTTAACAGAACGCTTTGAACTCCTCGAAGCATGTTATAATAATTTCAATTTTCTATATAAAATATCAGAAATTAATAAGAGCGAGTTACAAGCAAAATGCAAAGATTTAGAAAATATTTTGAAATTTGATAACAGTAAAGATATTAATGCTACAGATTTATTCGATGAATTATGTGCTTTTCGAGATAAGTTTTCGAAAGGGTTTTGAGAATTTAAAAAATCCTTTTGAAACACTTAATTTTATAGTTTCTAATAATTTATCTATGCCAAACTTATCAATAGCTTTAAGAATATTATTAACATTACCTGTTAGTGTTGCAAGCGGTGAACGCTCTTTTTCTAAGTTAAAATTAATTAAAACTTACTTGAGAACAACTATGTCACAAAAACGGCTTGTTAATTTGGCATTAATTGCTATTGAAAATGATATTTGTGCAGAACTGGAAATAAATACAATCATATCAAGGTTTATTAATATGAAGTCAAGGAGTATAAAATTATTATAATTATAACATGTTTTGTAATGCATTTACTTTTTTTAACTGTATTTTCTTTTTTTTTAATATTAAAAATTATTTATTTACATTGCCTTGTTTGTTTCCCTTAGAAAGATTTTGTACACTAATATTTATAACATGTAGGTGGTATACATTAAAGTGACCAGATTTTAGCATTGGTAAAACGGGACACCATTGACCGGGGGGCTGATTAAAAATTTGGTTTATATGGAGCGTTTATATAGATATAGCGTACATTAATAATAATAAATTAAATATGTATGTTTGTAATATTATCTTTTTTTAAAATTATTTCATTTATAAATTGTAAATTTATTATTAAATTTGCTAATATTTGCATAAATTTAGAGGTTAGAAAAATTAGCAAAAATTTTAAAAATAATGGGTTTGTTAAAAACAGACAGTGACGCAAATAATAAATATGAAATTTTAAAAAAAAAAATATTTGAGATTAAAATATGTAAATGTTTTTCGAAAATTATTTTAAACATTTAAATATTTTAATCTCAAACATTATTTTTTTTTAATTTATTATATATATATATTTGAATCACTCTGTCTATTTTTAACAAACACATTATTTTTAAAATTTCTGCAAATTTTTCTAACATCTAAATTTGCCGTGTTAAATTATATATTATTTCATACAAACCGTTTGTATGAAATAATATATAATTTAACAATCAATTTTATGCTATTTTTGATATCAAAAATAGCATTACATCGTGCATTCTTTCTAAAAATCATGACTTTTTTAAAACGCCACGAGACACGGTCGGGTCACCTTAGTAAACATACATATTGACAGGGGCGCCAAAATCAAATTTGCATGCGGGCGCCTAGTACCCAGCGCCGGCCCTGTATAACACTAATAGAATGTTGGGTTTCACCTGATTATGAATGCTGATTTGCATATTTGAAAAATTACATAATAATAGCACATAAGTTAACGATTAAATAATACACAAATCCACAATTGAATACGATGATTCAAAAAAATGTACAGATAGTCAAAACAATACAGTTTAATATGCTAATAATAGATACCAATTTTACAACATTAGATTTTGGATGCTATGATTATTTTATGAAAAATAAATGGCCTTTAAAACAAATCAATAGGATGTAAATTACCTCAATTTCATTTACTATGGTTCATTTGAACCACACAGACAAATATTTTATAATTTACAAGATTTACTTAAACAGTCATTAGACCTCAAAATGTATAGTCAGAGAAGTTATTTGTATTTTATTCTATTCCTTTTTGACTGGAGAGGATTTATTTAGCATTGTTTGTTAGCGCACTCAAACATTGTCTCAATGAGAGGGTGGGCAGCTTAAATAAGCTTCAAAATGACATTCCCTAACTTATAATATAAACAAAAATATGAGACAGATTTAGAAATCATGGCATTATGTCTTCCAGATTTAAAATGAGCAAATATGAGAATATTAAACAAGAATTGCAGTACTGAATAAATGATAATGATAGAAAAGGTTGAGTCCATTTTATAACGAATGCTTCATCAATTATATAAGTATATGAAATGTGCCTGTACACATGACAGATCAGCATTTGAAAAGTGGATTGCATAGGGATTCCATGGTCCAGTTTTTCCAGTGTTAGCCCATGCTGAGCCTAAATGATAACCTGACAGTATCCTGGAGTCAGTGCTTCCAAATCCCATTCAAGAATACACCATAAGTAAAATAATCTCGATCCTCCAGGTTTTAAGTTTGACAAAGCAAGATGAGGAAATTTCATAACATTATCTAAGTCAAGCAATGCTAATAATAAAAAAATAAATCAGGTTCTTAATGATGCTGATATGTGAATTAAGGCCCTCATAATTTAAGAGAATCTAGTGTAATGATATGCCATAATTCGATCCCTCTCAAAAGATATGCAAATGACCTTTAATATTAGTTAGGATGTCAAAACATAAAAAGAGGGAATATTGTTCCCTTCATTAAACAAATATTAATATGCAAACTAGCAATTAATTCCATAAAATAATTACCACACTAGATGGTGTGATGGGCAAATGATTGACCGTATAATAAAAAAAAAACAGCAAAGGTAAGGTCATTAAGTTTACTTTAAAATATAATATGAAAATAAAATCAATAGCATGAATATGGTAATAAATTGATATATTAAATGTAGCAGTGGATAATCTGCCACTAAGCAAATAGAATAACTTAAAAATCTTATTCAATCAAGCCAACTTTTAATTAGGTAAGAAAGCTTACATTTACGATTTAACAACCCATAATATTGAGGATATCTAATAAGAAAATTTAGGATTGGTTTGCTGGATTAAACTATTAGCATATTATATTAAATCATACAAAGATGTATAATATTGAAAATAAAAGTTTGCCATATTTAAAATATTAAAAATAGAAATTGTGAAGTGAAGCCCATTAAAGAAATGCATAAAAATAATAAAGTGATAGATTCATGCATTAGATTTTACAAAAGAAAGAGGAAGTCATTACTCTATAGAATTGTTACAACTAGCATTACAATGCCATGTTTAAATAATGAGAGAATTACATTATAAATAATTTAGATTTTGAAAGTGAAAATTTTAAAAGAGTTCATATTAGTGACATGATTAGGATTTACCTTCCATTACTTGATGTCCATACAGATTGGTATGCATAAGATTATAAAATGAAAAAAAAATGGTTGTCACTGCAAAGTTTGGAAAAATAATGGCTGGCATCTTGAGATAGTTATTTCAGCATTTAATTTAGGCAGTCCATAAGTGGAGCTGTCATGTTAGCATAGCAGTATGGAAATGATTTTTGGAGAAAAAAGGGGAAGCAAATTTAGTCCCTCTATTCCGAATTAATATTTCAAAATTTTGATTGACGTGGATCCATTCTGCAACACTGATTAAAATGACACACAAAGAGATGGCCTAAAATTTCGGCTCTATTTATATGATAGCAAGACCTTCTTGAATATTCTCTTTCCACTTGATGAGGACCAGATGTCCATTAAGTGGCCTGAATGCACTTATTCTTTATTTTCAATGATAATGTAACAAGTTCTGGAGAGTATTGATTTAATCTATTTTGAGAATGGAAATAGATTCAAAAGATATAATTTCCTATAACATGATGTTTGCTAAGGGATTTTAATTTATTAATTACCGTTTTTTAAATTAAATCTAGAATATTCTTTTATTTATAAGTTTCAGAGTTATTTTAATTGCCCTCTAGAACTTTCTTTGGTATTGCATCATATGAAATATAATACTCGAATTATAAAATATAAAATAAATATACATAATATTTGATATTTAATTACGACAAATATTTTTTATCAATAATATTTTTTTAGCAACTTCAAACACACATACATGATTATTTAAAGGGAATGAAAATTTAAATATTTCCGACTTAAAATTATTAAATATTCTTACAATAAAACGTTTAACTTATGAAAGTACAAAAAAAGGAGGGTCTTAAAACACTTGTATGTGTGTCCTTTCACTCTCTAGTGATTGACACATATATAGCTGGGTTTAAACCTCTGATTCAAGGTTTTGAATCACCAGACAGTGAAGCAAAAATGTGTGTACAGATTTTATGCTTCAATATAGATATAGGGTTTACTGAATTATAGGATTCTTTTCTCATGTTCAAGATTTTTTTATATGCAATTATGATTTTTAAATTGATGAGAGTTATTAATGTAAACATAATAGTTCTAAATTTCATCTTTATCAAATACTTATCATAAATATCTTTCAGATGACTCAGATTAAACAAACTTAGATTGGTATAACTATTTCTTAACTTGTCCAAAAAATCATTTCTATATATATTCCAACTTGACAACTTGATATTATTTTCCCTTTTAGTTTTATCTGGTTGGGGTATTGGTAGAATAAGTTGTTGAGTTCATCAAAATGGCATGACATTTTATCTTTATTTTGATCCCCTGCCACTTGTTCACAAACATATCCCTTAGTTTTCAAACAAAATTGGTATTATTACCTAAAGATTCATGGCTGCATTTATATTTACTCATGGATTTTACAGCACTTGAAAAATAAGATACTTCAAAAATGTATGTCATTATAAATTAAATACTTTATGTTTGTCATCTGGATATCATTAGCCATAGAATGACATGGGCTGAATTTCCTACTATACTTTGTCTCTCAAATAGTTTATTACAGTTATATATCAGAATACAATGGTTTTCTATAACTAAATCATTAAAATATATTTTATTTGTAAGCTCTCTATAAAATTCTATATCATGTAATGGCCCTAAAAGTTCCTTCTGTCACAAAATTTATCTTCATAGCCACATATTTTGCAGAGGTAGAACCCCACTTAGACTTTAAAATTTTTATTTCAAGAAGAATAACTTGAAACTTATCATCCCTATATAAATAAGATGAATTATCATTCTTTAGACTTACTATAAAATTCTCTTCTATATAATGTTTGTCTCTTAAACTAGATTGGCTTTTATTGCTGGAAGGATTATTGGTTCTAACATTATTATTTTTACTAACACATGGCTTGGAATGATCTGTGCTACCTTCAACTTCAGAGTTATCAATTTTCACATATCCTATTTTATTTTATTCTTCTCACTTATACTGATATGTAGTTCTCATTTCTCAGATATATTTAAGTGTATCAGTAGGAAACAATACCCAATTCCCTTCATTTTGGTTCCATTATCAGTTTTTACTTTTTTATATCCTGTAAATTCAGCTTCAAATTTATTATAGGATTTTGCCAACTCATGTTGACAGTTGCTGAGCCTGATCTTTAACTTCTCTTGAGATTCATTACTATCTGTTTTCATTTTGTCTACTCTGCTATTAGTTTCAGGTTTTGACCCTTCCAATGTTACTCTTATGTTAGGCCCTTTGGCTTGAAGTCCTGGTCTTCTTTTATCAGTTCGGTTTCTATGGATCACAGAAAGTTTTTGTAACTCTTATTTATTATCAGTTTTAACTCATGGTAAATATCCTTACCATTATTTATCTCATTGATTTAAGTATCAATCTCACTTTTCCTGTAATCCATTAGAGTCCATCTAAAATAGCTTCACAATCACTCATATATTCCCATGAGCTTCTTCCATCTTATTGTTCAATATCTTATTACTTATCCACAAACTATAGACTTGGATAAACCTAATTATCTCCTCTTTCTGAATATTAATAGAATATCTAATCTTTCTTTCACATTCTTTATGCCATATCTGAAATAAATATTCCATTTGATTTTAAAATTGATAAATTCTTCTCTTAGAACTTTATTATCCTTCATAACTTGTCTCTGAAAACTTTTGCATTCTTTTTGGAAATTTTAACTTCTTGCCTGGATTCTTCCTTTTTTGTTCTAAGCTATGCATTTGATCCTGGTCTCTTCCTTCAAAACTAAATTTTCATCTTGAACTTCTAAAGTTACTTCTAACATTTGTAGAATTATTTTATAACTTTGTGTTTTCCTAAAGGTTTGTGATGATCATGTTTTAGTTGTGTTTTTATATTGGACTATTTCCATCATCTAATATAAGTACTGAATGTCTTTAGAAAAAATTAACTTTATTTAAAAATTCCAAATACATTCAATTGTTAGTAATAGCACATCAAACAGATTAGTTTATGTACAATGTTTTGAGAGGTATTATTGTCCCCTCTTCTTCATGTGTCACTGGCCTGACCAGTGACAGTAACTAGCATGGGAATCAAACCTAGATTCTTAGATTCTTGAGTACTGAATTTTTGCCTGACCAGTGACTGTAACTAGCTTGGGAATCAAACCTGGACTCTTAGATTCTTGAGTATTGAATTTTAACATAACTTAAAATTCAATACTCAAGAATCTAAGAGTTCAGATTTGATTCCCATACAGGTCAGCAACACCTGAAGAACAGGGAACAATAATACCTCTCAAAGTATTGTGCAGATACTAACCTGCTTGAAGTGCTATTACTAATAGTTGAATGTATTTGGAATATTTAAATAAAGTTAAATATTTCAAAAGACCTTCAATACTCATATTAGATGATTGAAATAGTTCAATATAAAAATAAAACTATTTTATAACTTTGCTTCTAACTTTTTAGTATTATCTTCTAATTTTGTTTCTAACTTTTTAGAATTATTTTATACCTTTGCTTTTAATGTTGCTTTTAATTTTTTTTATCTTGTGGAATTTGAGGTTGGACCATCCCAATATATGTGGGTTAGTTTTATTAATAATGCTAAGTTTTTAGTATAACTAAATATTAAACTAATAAAATATATTTTTCAGTAAATATATTTACCATGCATAGAATAGTATAGGGTCTGCCTTCCTTTCCATTGTTACCTAGAAATACAGTCATCAAACAATCATCTATTATTATCTTTAGCAAGATTTTTTTTTAAATTTATTGTTGTTTACTTTATGCACACGAGAGAGAAAAAATAAAATAAAATAAAATTAATGAAACGAAAATTTGTATTTTGATCAAGAGATAATTTTTTTATTATTGATGTTTATGAGTCACTCATTGGTCACATGTCCATAAAATTAGCAGATTTAGACTAGCAATTATTCATTGAGCCTCATATAGAGTGTCAATTTATAACAGTTCATGAGGTGGTTCAGAATTTGTGTAGCAAATGTAATACTTATCAACCAAAATTCTATAAAATCAATGAGACTTTTATTGTATTCAAGTTTTATTTCTATAAATAAAGAATATGAAAATGAGAGTCTGCAGTAATATATATATATATATAAATCAAAGGAGGAATTTTATTGATTTCAAATTAAAAAATATAAATAATTTATTATCTCAAGTAATTATAATGATAATATTAATCTGAACATGTAATTAAGATTTCTCTTAAATGAGTAAGCATATGTATAAATAATACAAATATAAATTAAGTTAACAAAAATTATTCACATTTTATTTATTAGAATTTATTAATAAATAAAAAAAAATAAGTCACTTGAATTTCAACAGCTTTAATTGTTTGTAAAATAATAATTCATGAAGTGAACAGTTTAAAATAAATATCAAACATAGAACTTTCATGAATCCAAATGAAGGTTGAGAGAAGAGAAATGAAACAAAAGGATGATGTAAGTTACACTATTTTATCTGCTTAAATTTTATAGTCATCAATCCTTTAGTATGTTTCCTGTAAATTAAAATGCATATAAATGTGTAAACTGATTACCTATTTACTCTTTTATACACACTCAGAATATGTATGTACAACTATATAAAAAATATACTCAAAAGCTTTTGAATTACCTGGTTTAATAATAATTATTAAAAGCTCTGAATAAAAAATGCATGCATAATAATAATTTTCTTCAGAAATAGTAAAATCATTTTAATTCTAAATAGAATGACTTTTCCTTCCAATTTTTTAAAAATTTATTTATAAGGATTATTGTAAGAATTGCATATTTTTTGAGTAAAGATGGAATTTCGTCTTGCATTGTTAGCCGAGAGGTATCGCAGCTGCCATGCAAGCAAGTAGTTGGTTGCAGACGGTTGTGGGTTCGTGTCCCGGCCGATGCTATGACATATGGAAAAAAAAAAGATGGAATTTCAATAACTGCATAGACACAACTTTGTAAAGAGTCAGGCAATCAGACCCTTTTTACTTTCAGCTTTTCAACCACACATGTTGAAGTACAAACAGTAAAAGAATATTTACAAGAAGATGTCTAAAGTTTATGACAGCTGGTTCCAGCAGTTAGTGAAGATTTAAATTCTATTACTATCTTATTAACACATCTTTTATTATATTTTTTCACATAGATATTGTTGTAGGGATTTTAGAATAGTTAGGTCATGTTGTGTAATTGATCGCCCTTAATATAAATCCTGTAAATGAATACACACACATTACCAGATATTAAGTAAAAAATATTTTAGATAGTTGAAATAATTTTTTTACAGAAAAAATAAATGAATATTTTATATAGTGAGCTCTTAAAGATGTGCATGTTTATTATTTTGAATAAATTCATGCATCCAAAATAACATAACATAAATTACATCAAGTAACCTTTGGATTATGATCAAGTTTTTCTTTAATATTTATTTAAAATTAGATAGTTAAATTCATTCTTAGCATTTAGGAACAAATTTGTTTCATTAAATTTTATTTTTATTTATTTTAACATTTCATATATATTTTGACTGTGACAACTAGCTTCCAAAACAGTTTTTATAGAATCCATTGTTTTGTTTTAATGTATGAGTAAACATTTTTATGTTGTCATCTATAAGATTTATATATAAAAATTTTATTTGCAAAATCAATTTATTAGGGTGCATTTATAATAATTTATTCAAAGCTACTTCCCAAAATATAAATTAAATGAAGCCAATAAATTATCACAAGTAAAAAAAAAGATATAAAATAATTCTAAAATTATTGGTCAAAACTTTATGCATATTTTGGAATAATTATATTTACATTGACCTTTAATTAAAATGAAATATTATTTAAATAAACCATTATAGGACACAGACTTTTTCAATAGCTTTCCAAAAAGAAATAATGAAAGAGAACACATTTCTCATCAGTTTTATCATTTGTAAAGTGATAAGAGTTTTAGCAATTTTTCATTCTTTTATTTACTCTTTAGCTAAGAATAGTTGGATTTCATTTACTTATCAATTTTGAAGAGTATCTGGATTGGATCTAAGCCAGTTTTATAAAAGAAAAATTATAAGCTTCAATCTGAAAATAATAATCAAGTATTACAAAAACCGAATTCAAATCCCAGATCATTCGCATGAAAACAAACAGATTAACAACAAAATTTTTCATTCTATTAGTAAAGCACATACATAATTTTCTAAACAATAAATGAAAGAAAAGACATTATTACATAAACATTTAATAAAACGCATATATACAAGTGCAACTTAGAAAATTTGTTTATAGATTTTAAAAAAATCTCATTTATAATAACAGCAACTCATTAAAAAGAAAAACAAAAATCATAAATAAATATATATTTTTCCAACTGGTCTCCATTTTATTTGAAGATCTTTACAAATAAAGTAATAAAAAGAATCAAAGTTTATAATTAAATTGAAATGGAGTATAATTAAAAAAATAAAATAAAATAGAGTTCAAATAAGAGTAAACAGTTATAAAATTATATATAGAAATATATTTATAAGATGTATAGAAAGGTCTATCAACATCCATTTTGCTTCAAGATTGGCTGTTTTTGTCAAAAACTGCAGGAATAGTCTAAAAGAAAATTTATGAATTGAAAAATTTAGAAAAAAAATTAATAAGAAATGAAAATTAGTAAAAAAAAAAAGATTCTAACAACTTCTGAACCCTTTGGAATAAAGTACCTTTTATGTGTGTGTTTCTGTGTGTGTATATATATATATAGTGTATTATGTTGTCATTGATGTTAGGTATTTTTGCAAAATGGAAAAACAATCTGAAGCAAAATCCCAAATAGCATAAAGTTTCTCATGGGGAAATGTATTCATAGTTGTCATAACAAATAAATCATAAAAATTCTTAAACATTTTAAAGTTTTATTTGAAAATAATAAACCTGAAGAAGCCAAGCTTGACATTTGTCTAGGAAGAAAATTTTTATACTTTAAAAATTCATTCCTATCAAATGAAAAGAGAAAATTAACTCGATATAAGTTTGGAATTATAGTATGTTAAATTATTATTTTCCAATAATGATATCTTCAAAAGCTTAAATTTGATATTTTAATAGAGCTAATTTGGATAATGTAAATCTATTTATTATTATATGAGATTATTTGTTAAATAAGCAAGAAGAAAAAGTATGAAAAAGTGAGATATTAAAAATTTTTCAAAATGCTTAAACTATTGTGAACTTCATGTTAATCATGAAGAAAATTATAACAGCCATCATATTAAAAAAATTAGCATGCCTCATTCTAATATATTTTTAAATGTTGGAATATAGTTCTAAAATAATATTATATATTATTTGCATCAGTGATAATTTTTAAAAAGTTCTTGTTCAAAATTAATATTAAATTGTAGCCTGTTATATAATAGACAAAAAAATATTATTTGAAAAACTTCTATTATAATCATTTCTATTTTATGAAGAAGCATTTGTTTGCATGCCTATTAGAAGATATTAATGTTCAAAATTGTATCTAATGAAATAATGCAAGAGTTAAAGTGATTTTGTTCTCCTTTATATATTATTAAAAAAAGCAAATAATTTTGTACAAGGTTAGAATTTTTTGAATATCAAACATTTTCTATCATAATTATATATATATATAAAAAAACAAAATAAATGTCCGCTAATATCAATAATACAATAATGAAACTTAAATATATTCCAAACAACGGTAAACAATTTATAATACAATATAAATAAAAACTCAATAAAAACTCATAAAGAAATATTTTCGATTATATTCATAATCATTTTCAACTCAACTTTCAAAATGGAATCATGTATTACCATGATTTCATTTTGAAAGTTGAGTTGAAAATGATTATGAATATAATCGAAAATATTTCTTTATGAATTTTTATTGAGTTTTTATTTATATTGTATTATAAATTGTTTACCGTTGTTTGGACTATATTTAAGTTTCGTTATATATATATATATATCTTTTGTACTTTAATAAAGTGGGAAAGTGGGGAACTAAGAGGTGAAGATCCCAGGATTTATTCTTAGCTGAGTAACTATATATATATTTTTAAAAACCCAGCTTTAATTAAATGAGTGGGACTGTTAAGTACTCAATCTGCTATTAGGGCGTACTCAAAGAATATCATATAATCTCAAGAAAATGGGTATATATATATTACTAATACTATTAGCTAATAAAGTTACTAATAATCGGAAATATTAATATTTAATGGTGATGGGAATATTTTAATATTAACCGTATATTATTCATATATTTATTTAGAGGTAGTTGTTAGACTATAAAGAAAGAAAAAAATAAACATCGTAGAACTGTGTTTTGTTGGGGGTTTGTGATCGAATGTATATATGTGCGTGATTAATACTTTGAGTGGATAGCAATTGAACAAACGAGATCCGTCTGAAATGCGAATGTATTTTGATCGATGGCGACCGCAATGACATCATGGTCTATTCGGATGACGCAACCAGGGATTTCGCCAGGGATCACGAAATGGAGGAAAAGGATGAGAAGAAAAAGGATATAAAAGAAAATAGAGTGGGGATAAGAGTCTTCTTGCACGGGTCCAGAAAGTAATCAGAATAAAAGTGTATCATGCATCGAGTGGGGTAAAACCTCAACTTGACAGCGATGAGCCTGCCCCACAGTCCAGAAGGTGTGCAAGGAATAAAATCAAGAACGCCGAATTCGGTCATCGACGGCAAGAATAGTGATGCTACGGGAAATGAACCACGAGATCATCCAGCTATAGAGCCTTTATCATCGTAACCCATGCTTTTGGAATATTGAGGACGTGAACTTTATCAATTGCCTATTGAATTGCTATTACCACACAATCCGAGTGTTAACGGTTGTGTCATCCATTGAACTTTGGAATAAGTTAATTTTCTATGATTAAAACCTGTTTTAATAAAACCAACTACAAAGTCCGTGGAGGCAGTTTAATAGACGAACAATATTAATGTGTTTTGTGGGGCCTATCAAAATCAAAAAAAAAAAAGGGTAATTTACTTAATCCGTACATGTATGCGTATGCTATAACATTCAATGAAACACGAGTTGTAAATAACGGGGGGTGGGTCAACTAAATGAATTTTAATATTTTCTTTTGTTGTATAATAAATTGTTTTACATTAAAATATCTTATGGAATATTTTTCTTTCGCTTTGTATTTATATTATGTCAATCAAATTCATAGTTAGGGGCTAAAAATGTCATAATTAAAATAAAACGTATGCTCTACCTTAAATAACCAGCTTATAGAACTTTGGCATAGGGTAGTGAGCGCACTCCTCCGAAATTAGACGAGAACTTCATTCTGCGCAGGGAAAACTAATCGATAAGATTGGATTTTTAAATCGATTCAGTCATCAAATATACAAGTGATTACGGATATTAACCCACTTCCAGTTAAAGACAGTAGTGTCGGAATCCCTACTTCCCGTCCACGTCTAGTGACCACCACTCCCTGAGATGAGCTAGGCTAAGGAACACCACCCCTTTTTCTTAATTACCGTGAAAGGTAAAGCAACTGCAAATATTTATTGAGTCGCTATGGGTTTATTCTGCATTAATAAAGTCCCGCGGAATTCTTGTTTCTCATCCAAATAGGTTTGCGCTTGGAGCAAACACGCTATCCATAAATATGCCCGATCATCAGAGACAAATGAATTCATATATCTATAAGGTAAACTTAAGTTAACTAGAGCCAATCCTATGAATTTATTAATACGACCCTTCAGCGGGCAAAGCGGTTCGTTATACTGCTATTAGGGGTACTCAAAGAATATCATATAATCTCAGAACAATTTACCTATATTTTTTATATATCTTAATGATAACTATTTATTTACATTTTTAAAATCAAGAATATTTTTTAATTTTATTTTTATAATATATTTTTAAGAAAAAAATAGAGAAAATTTATAATGTTTAAGTGTATTATTATTGCTATTAGTATAGGAACTGAGCAGGGCAAATTCCTAATGACCATGCCATATGTTCTTGCCATTGTAGCTGTTATTACTATGGGATTATTAAGATAGTTTATGAACATAGATCAGTTGTTCACCAACATGGTTTTTTATCTTTGAGTTTAAGATCAAGAAACACAAATGATTTTTTCTTCTAATTTGCCTGATAGCTCTTATTGAAATATCAGTTGAGCTTTTTTTGAAGTCAGAATAAATGGGTGTGTGAATGAATTTTTTTAAAAAAGAGATATTTACAATCATGACAGACAAAACTAAATCATAGTCTTTATAACTAAAATCACCAGCCAAGGTCAGTTGAATGCCAAATGCAGAGAGTGTTAAGGATCTCCTGATTGCAGATTCAGACTGCCATTTAATGATAACCTTTTATTTAGGTACCTATGATTGCAGATCAATTTTAAATGAAAGATTACAAGAATTAGAAGAAAAGCTGCTAATATTAAATGGGATATTATTAGATTTTATGAAATTATAAGAAAGGGTGAAGAGATGATTGATTTAAACAGTGGACTTACACATGGAGTAGGATTTATTATAAATAAAAATTGGAAGAACAACATTTTAAAGATTTATAATGTATCAGACAGAATGACAACATTAAACATTCAACTTCATGGTAGATATCAAATGCAGATAATTCAGGTTATGTCCCAACAGTTTTCATTTGTGATGAAGAAGTAGAGAATTTTTATATTGTACCACTATTGAACAGCGAGCAGTACATACCTAATTTTTATTAAAAAATTAAAATAAATTACAAGTGGCTTAAAGATTTTTTTTTCAACAAAAATTTAAAACATAAAAATACAGCATCATAGTTTTCTTATAGAATAAAACTTCTTAGTATGAGGAAGGAGAAATGTATAATAGAATTAAAGAAAAGTTAAAACTTTTCTCTCCTTTTAAAGGAAACAGCTTTTATAAAGTAAAAGCTAAATAAATTTGTAAAATCAGACTGAAAATTAATCTGTAAAAATTAAATGTAAAATTTCATTATGTAATTAGATTATAAGATTTTGATTAATAATGGAATCAAAATCAATAGTTGTATTAATTAAAAAAACTGTAAACTATCCTATGAAGAATGCTTAGATGAATCTGAGCAAGGGATTAAAATAACCAGGAATGGAAAATTAATTAAAGACATTTCAAGTTAAGATCTAAATTAAAAAATAAGGATAAGAGATTGAAACAATAGGAGAGAAAAAGTATATAAAACTGCTCTCTTTATTGTTCTTTAGTCTGGTTTGTGATATTGTCTAGCTTGTGATATACAGTCGGCAGTGCAATTTGCTAGATCATTCATCAGTTCAGACAAAATGCAGAATCCAAACAACCAGAGATCTAGATATTCGGAATGTAGTAGTAAGCCAGTCAATTACTGCTGTGGTCAACATTTACAGAAAAGCAGCATAAACTATGAATGTGCCTGACAGGGCTTCATGCCCCAAACCTCTGCAATTCAACTTTCCACCTGGATCAAATGTTGGAAACTCCTGCCATAATCATAAAATAAATGTTACTGATATTCTCCCCCCCCCCATTGCTGAGTCACAGAATGGAAACAAGCCATGAAGCCATTAATGGAGAACCAGAAAGCCAACCAGTTGGAAATTACACACAAATGAAAACATAGGTAAAGATATTTTAAATAACTATATTTTGATCACTGTCTATAGACACTTTATATTTAAATGAATGAACTTTAATTAATGAAGGACTATCATAATTTAGCCTGAGTAATTACTTATATGATTTTGTATGTAAATTTCATTATTATTGTGCTATATTAGATATGTGTGTAATTAATTAAATATTAATGTTTGCCTTAATTGTTATTTTGTCTATTTTTCTCTCTTGTCACTGCATCATCAGTCAATTATTGTATAAGTTACTTTATGTGTTGAGTAAATATGCTGGACCCTGAGATAGGGCATGAGCTAGTCATGGGATATTTCAAGCACTGGATTATGGGCCTACCATCCAAGCATGTTAGTTACTTCATGTAATTAGCTGGCACCTGAGGTTTACCTCTAAACAAATAAAATGCTTTGGATGGTAGGAGTTTGAATCTAGCAGTTGAGGTGGGCCACAGTCTGGAAATGTGATCATGTTATTATGCTTTGCATAGCTCGGTCTGACCATGGGTATCATTGATAGCTCTGCTATTGGTGGTATTTTTGAAGGGTCGGTCCATTCACATAATGTTGAAAACATAAAATTTAAAATTATGTTAAAAAGATTAATTTTCTATTAAAAGAACCTGGTTCAATATGGATGTACAAAAAACTTTTAATAAGACCAAACAACATTTTAAAATTGTCATGGAAGATTTTAATGGTACAATTGGTAAATAATTGAAAGAAAGTGTTACAGGTAAATTTGGTTATGGTGATAGAAATGGAAGAGGACACATAATTGTGGATTTATTTGATGCATCAAACTTTCTGATTTCACATTTTTGACATAAACCACTCGATGAATGTATATTAATAATTTTTATTAGTCATTTGTTAGACTAGAGTTTTCAGAAAAAGAAAAAGTTTGTTATGAATTTTTTTTTTCAGGAAAATGTTAAATAGATGTGGACATGGAAGCGTTCAAATGAAAGTACAGCAGACTTGGCTATTATTTTGACTAACAGAAAGTATATATTTTATGACAGTAATGTTCTTAATAAATTCACACAGGAAGTGATCATCAATTAGTGAGATGTAAGACATGTGTTAATGCAAAATTAGATAGACAAAAATTATTAAGAATAAGAGTATTCACAGCTGATATTACTAATCTTCAAAGTTTTACAATGAATTTAAATTAAAACTTGCAAATTGTTTTAATATATTAATAGATTTTGAATAAGATTAAACAAAATCAATAGGAAGATAATAGATACACTTTTCAAAACTGCAATAAGGACTGCTAGTACAAAAAAGCAGCAAATGACCAATAAAATTTCTGCTGAGATAAGACAATTTATGAAGAAAAGAATATGAAAACATATAAAAATGATATGAAAATCTAGAATTTTGTAAATGGTGTGGAAAAGAGTTAATAATGATATTAACAAGTATAATTGTGAATTATTAAGAAAAACATCTTAGTATTGGTAGAAAACTTATTTTTGCAATAAAAAAAGAGATGGAAGTATTACTAAAAAGAGAGGTGACATCATGAAATGTGTAGAAGAGTTAGTTCTATATGCAGCAAAAAAGGATAAGGAAAATTACCTCTTACAATTGCTATATCTTCTGAATTGCCCTGAATTTTAAATGAAGAAATGAGAAATGCAATTAAATTTATGAAGAAGGGCAAAGCTCTAGGTAATGATGGAATTGTAATCAATATCTTAAAATTGAGCAGATGAAGAAATAGAAAATTTTTGGCAAAATAATATACAAAATATCTAAGTAATAAAAAAGTACTAGATGATTGGAAGAATGTAGTATTAATATTAATATGATAAATGAAATATTAGAAATTATATACCTATCCATCTTTTATTAAGTCTGTACAAAATTTTTACCATGATAATTACAATTCATCTACAGTGAACTTTGGATTTTAATTAACCAAAAAAAAAAAAAAAACAGCTGGATTTAAAAGTAGTTTTAGTACAGTGGATGATATCCAAGTATTGAGAAAAGTTATAATAAGGACCAATGAATATGAATCACCATTATGCTTTGGATTTGTAGATTATAAAAAAGATTTGATTTAATAATTATTTCTTCAGTGATTAAAGCATTGGATTATCAAATATAGATCTAGGATATTCTCATATTCTGAAGAATATTTGTAAAAATGCAGCAGCAACAATTAATTTACATAATGCAAGTAGGAAGATTAACATTGAGAAGGGTATATGACAGGGTAACTCCATATTTCCAAAATGTTTTATAGCAATTTTGCAAGAAGTATTTTGTATGTTATAATTGAAAGCTAAGGGAGTAAAAGTAAATGGAGATTATTTAAATCATTTAGATTTTGAAGATGATGTAATTGTTTTTGCAAATAATGCTTTAGAGCTTCAAGAAATATTGCAAGAGCTCTCAGATAATAAAAAAAAGTAGAACTAAAGGTAAGTGTTGAAAAGACTAAAATAATCTTTAATGGATTCCCTCTTAAAAAAAAAAAAGAAGTTAACAACTATAATACCTTAGTCAGATTATTATTACAGATGGAAACATCATGAATAAAATTAATTATAAAATTAAACTTTCTTCATTGGAGTGCATTTGGTAAAAATAACTTAATATTAAAAAATATATACCTATGTGTTTGAAAAGGAAGATTTTTAATAAATATGATTTCCAGTTTTTATATGGCTCTGAGACTTGGTCACCCTAATGGAAGACCAATACAGAGACTTTAGATGGCTCAACAAAGTATGGAGACATGCATGTTAAAAGTATTAAAAAGAGATCAAAAATGAAATACATGGGTAAAAGAACAAACAGGTGTTAATAACATCATTGAATGAATTAAGAAACTAAAATGGAGTTGGTCTACACATATTGCTAGTAGAGATGATAATAGATGTTGAAATCTTAAACTGGATTCCAAGAGATTTTTACTAGAAAAAGATTACATATAAAATGGATGGATGAAATAAGGACATGCTGGAATGATGCAAGGAAGAGAGGCTAAATATCAGAGAAGATCGATTGAAGAGACCATTATCATTTAATGGATTGTAATGGTTAAAAATGATGATGACTTGTTATTGCTACTACTATTTCTATTCTTATTGTTTTGTTGTTACTATTAATATTGCTATTTTTATTGATTATTTGATTGAATAGCTAGAAGGGGAAAGAAGAGTTATACCAATCTATTTGTTTATAATTTTGTAAGTAATTTATTAATAAATATTAATCTTATTATTGATTAATATGTTTAAACAATGAATTTATGTTTTTATATTTTGATTTTAAAATCAATTTGAAAATAATTCTCTTATCATTATATGACAATTGTTTATCTCTTCCAAATTCAATCTTCTAAATTGATATACAGTATTTCTATTTGGTAAGGTTATCTGCAGTTTAATTAAATAATAATTTTGCATTTTATTCTGATGCATCTACAAATTAACTACCTATATTTTAAACAACAAATCAGAACTTTTTTACGCCTTGTTAATTATCTTGAACGGGAATGCATAGTTAGCAAATAAAGTTTATATTGCCGTAAATATTCTAAACTTTAAAAATAGATATCATTTGGCAGTCAAGTACATCAATTCCATACAAACGATCAAAAAGCAAATGATAGACTTATTAGTGTATTCTATCCCCTTTTTGTATAATCTTTGTAAAAATATTACGAGTAAACTTATATTTAAATAAAATATTATTTCATTATGCATTTTAAGTTTTTAGCCTAAAATAAGTCAAGTAGCCTAAGCAACAGTGTTAGAGAACGCGATAACGTTTGATCATTGTCAATAATGTTTCTTTAAAGACAATTCACACTCACAAAAAAGATTTAAACCAAATATTAAATGTCAAATTAGGTTATACAATTCAAATTTATTTTTTTGAATACAAAAAAGGAGAAAGAAATATCTATATTTTCATTTCATCTGTTTCTCTGTAAACATTTAATAAATTTTCCAATGAAGCAATCATTCCTTGGCCGGCTGATATAACCCTTCTTTTTCTAATCATATAGCCTGGAGTGTGTTTTGTGTGTGTGTGTTTTGCCAGCTAGAAAAGTTTATATATGGGTAATAATCTACTCAAAGTTGCTAGACAAGTAAATAGTCAACTGAAACATTCACCTCAGGGCAAATAATGAACAGGCAGTCTTGCAAAAGTTAGATATCAGATTCAGACAATGTTATCTCTACTATCCTTCAGGTCGTTTAATTTTACTGACTGACTGACTTAAAAATACAATGGTAAAAACCAAAACAACCTTTAGTTTATTACGTCAATACTGATCTTTATCATTAATACCGATAAAGATTCTCCGTCGGAGTAATAACTTCATTACTATTCATCCTCTGAAATGCTGCAAACATCTATACATTGAATTTGACAATTGGTTCTGCTTGTGAGTCAACTAAAGTAGTTATATATATATAATCAACTTATCTACTTATATATCAGCATCAAATCTGTCAGTATAAAGTGTATAATACTGTATTCAACTTTAGAAAATAAAATATTTAATTTAATGTAGGATAATCTTTATTGCTGTTTTCATATTTGTATCAAATATTAAATAATGTTAAAACTACGTGAGTCTTATATACACAATATATTATAGAGAAATAATTGTGTGTTTTTTATTACTATTTTTATATTTATATATGTTCTTGACGAATCAGTGGTTAACACATTTACATGCTGTGCTCACGATTCAGAATTCAAATTTAGATGATGTGTTTTTTTAGAGTTTTAAATAGGCTTAAGATTCTTTTAGTCATAGCTATTCCATAGTTAATGTAGCTAGCCATCCAACATTAATCCCAAAATTGGCATAGCATTAAGCTACTTTTAGACAGAATAAAACAAAGATGACAAAGTCACCAAGATCAGTTGCCAATATAATCTTTAAAAGATTTTCATGGATTCATAAATTTAGAATTAATATTTTAATATTTTTCTGTGTATTTTCTAAGTAAATTTCAACTATAAATATAACCTGGCAAATAATCAATTAAAAATTGGTGTAAATTTAAATCATATCATTAGTTACAATATTTGTCTAATTCATTTTTAAACAAAAATAATTATTTTTTCATTTTATTACTCTAGCTTACATAAAGGTTTAAGTATAATGTAATTACTTTATATGACTTACTAAATATTTTCACATTCTCTTCTATAAAGAGCTATATATAATAATTATATTTTTTTTACAGGCTCAAGATTGTAAATATTGTAAATTTAATAGAATTTTTATGTATATTTTGCTAAATACATTTCAGCTATGATACAAACAAACAAATTCTATTAACTTTTCAATATTTATATCCATAAATAAATCTGTGAAAATCTTCTAATTGTTATATATTATTCTTTACAGGAAAGGCTTATTTCCTTGTAAAATATTTAGAAAGTTATTTCCAGTTTTTACACATATAAAGTATTTATTATCGACTTACAATTCTTATATAAGTTAGAAAAATAAACTACCTCAATTTTATTTTTGGATTAAAAATAAGTTAGATAAATATTATTATTAGATAGTATGATTTTATTTTTTAGAATATCAATTATTAATTGATGGTTTAATCTAGTTATAGTTGAAATTTATTTAGAAAAATACATTTAAAAAAATCCTATTAAATTTTTAATATTTGTATGTGCAGATGCACGCGCGCACACACATATATATATATGGAAGGAACAAAATGTGATAGTGAAGCAAACACTCTCACAAAGAGAATGGAAAGGAAAAAAAAATCCATTCTTGATCCAAACTATTTATCCAGGTTTAATAATAATAATAATAATAATAATAATAATAATAATAATAATAATAATAATAATAATAATAATAATAATAATAATAATAATTATTATTATTATTATTATTATTATTATTATTATTATTATTATTATTACGTTTCAATAAAGGCTTTATTGATCTCAATGGTTTACATAAGTTTACATCTAGAAAATTTGAAATTTAACATACAATGAATAATATTAGGATAAACACATATAAATGAATTTAGTGGTTACACTTTGTGGTTAATGGACTATAACAATATAAAAATTAAAAAAGCAAAAATAATCAGAGTTCTAAAGTTTGAGGAGCTTATTTAGTTTTGTCCGCATGTCACTTTGAATGTTAGTTGTATGATAGTTTTCTTTGCAGCATTCACAGCATTGATGGTTGTTTTAACAATGACCATGTTGCTGCATATAAATGGGGGTTGGTTATTATTTTATCTCTATTTCAAATGTGTAGCAGTTTGTTGCTAAATGTAGCTGGATGTCGTCTGGTGTTATTGCCAATTAAGAAAGTACATCGGGTGCACCAGTACGCATGTAGAACAAATGTGGCTGACCTAATGCTAGGTATTGATCTTCCCTGAAAAGCAGCTATTATGTGATTAATGATTGTACCTGGTTTTCTTCTGTAGGTGTTACACATCATCTGTCATGTTTGGTTAAGTGCTACACATTGATAAATAAAGTGGTCCAGTGTCTCTTCTGCTCGATGGCAGAGTCCACAGAAGGAGTTAATAGATATATATATTCTTTTATGATAAAGAAAGTGGGTTGTTGGCAAGGCAATGAGATTGATTTTCATGATAAAATCAAAGTATTTGGGCTCTAGAGCCCATTTTTATATTCCTTGAGTAGTCTCTTGTTGTTAATTCCTAGCATAGGTTGTATAACATTAGTATCTGCTTTTCTGTTTATTAAACCATAAATATCCCAGTATGAATACTTATGCAAATACTGTTCTGGAATCTTGTCTGTGGTTTTGCATTGGTATATAATGTTGGTGAAAAAGGAACCTTTTAGAGGTGGTCTATTTGTTGGAGTAACTTCTAGCAAGTGGTTAATTTTTGGGTATTTGGCAAGTATTGTGATTATTGAGTTCCTTAACTTCTGTAGATGAAAAATATTGATGTTGTGCAAGCGGAAGTCCATTTTTTATTAGGGGTTGGCTAAGTTTTTTTGTGGAAATTGCTACTGTTTTTCTGGCCCAAAATAGTTTATTATATATGGTTTTAATTTTTGAAATGAACCCCTTTGAGAATGAAATAACCAGTACATAGTATGTTATTTTGGTTGTGATAAGCTGGTTAATTAACTGTACTTTGGAATATAGTGAAAGATATGCCTTGGACAAGGAGTTTATAATTTTTGTGGCTTCTTCTTTAAGTTTATTTTGGATATGGCATCTCATTCCTGTAATTCCCATATGAAATGGGAACCCAAGGAAAGAATTTGGTTTTGATTTGTAAATTGATGTACATGGTTTACCAGTGTATAGTGACCAGGCTGTGGTTTTTGCCAGATTAAATGTTAATTCATATTTTTGTGAATATTCTTGTAATATCTTTTGGAGTTGTGGTATTTGTTTTTTGATGTTAGGAATATGGTAACATCATCCATATAGGTGATGCATGTAGTGCACTGTGTTGTGTCTGGTATCTTGATCCCAGTAAATGCATTTTGTATGCTTTTAATAAGGGGATTGATGTAAAATATAAACAATAGTGAACTAAGAGGGGATCCTTGGGTTATAGATTTGGTGGGTGTGAAAGATGGTGAGTTTCTTCCATTTAAAGTTATATGGATCTCTCTGTTCAGAAGCAGGATAGCAATTATATATAGATGTGTTTAGGAATTTCTGTGTCTTTTAGCATTTTTAGAAGTGTGTATATATTGACTGAATCAAATGCAGCTTCTAGGTCAAGCTGCACAACTATGGGTCCATATTTTTTCCACTGTTTTACTGTGGCTAGAATTGCTTTGAAGAATAAGGCTGCTTCTGCTGTTGAAGAGTTTTTCTTTGCATATTGTGCTTCGGAGATAAGTGGAATTATATATGGTTCAATTTCATCTTTAATAATTTTCTCCATAATTTTGATCGGCAAAGGTCCCATAGATATTGGTCTGAGGTCTGTAATAGGTGGGATAATTGCTTTCTTTTTATTATAGGGTACTATGGCTATTGGATAGACACCCTCCATGGGTTGAATTTGTTGCACTAGATGGTTTGCTAACTGACACAAATATTCTGTTGTGAATTTACTTAGATGTTTTAATACAAACAATGGGACTCCAGGGTTACCTGGATGGCAAGCGTTTCAAATAGTATTTAGTTTTGTTGTGAATAGATCTTTTGTGAATGGGGTTTTTGTTTCTGGTGGGCCAAACAGATTATGTGGTATTTTATATGGTTGTTTTTCTTATAATTTCTCTTTAAAATATTCAAAAATTGGCATAATCATATTGTGTCCTGCATATGTTCCACTATTTGTATATAGTGCCATTGGCACTTTTACATCTGGTTGGTTCCCCAGCGCCCATCTTATATAATCTCTTGTACAAGTGTGTGGCTTGGTTGGGCATACCTTGCTTTTCTTTATCTTCAGATAGCTTTTGAGTTCATCACATGCTTTATTGTATGCATGTGTAAGCTTGAATATATACTGCTGGGTGCAGTGTGATGGGTTAATCATGATTATTCTCTGGTATAACTGATCTGCCAGAGACAAAAGTTTTGATGGTGGAGGTTGTTTTTTTGTTATATGGTTGATGTTAAAGGACAACATTCCCATAAATGCTAGATATTTCTGGACCGGGTTCAAAGTCATATCTTTGATTTTGTTTAGCATTATGTAGGTCTCAGAGAACAGAAATTTAGGGATTGTTTCTGGGAGTAAAACTCTTATTGTTATTGTAAGTGGAAAGGGTGATATTTGAATTTGGGCACAGTCAATTGTGACTATTTGAGCTGAGTGATCAGAAAAAGTTGAGGGAGTTAGTTTTATTTCAATAAGGTGGTGAAGCATTGGAGAATAAAAGCACAGATCAATAAGTGAAGAGAAGCAATTATTGTGGAAAGAGATGGCATCATCTGGCAAAAAACCTTGGCCACTCATTAGTGGTATGTTTATTCTGTGAAGCCAACATTGGGTAAATTCCTGATATTTTAATTTAAAATCTTCAATTAAGATGGTTGGGTTTGAAGTTGTAGATAACCTTGAATTAATGTTGGCAATTATGGTATCTATTTTTTTTATCCTGTAAAGGCATATATACAAAAACCAGATTTATTGTTATGCTTTTTTGTTTGAAGCTTGCAATTAATAAGTTCATGTCAATGTGAATTATTTTGAACGTTGTGAATGGATAATTTCTAGCAATTATGAGTCCAGTGCCAGCTGAGGGAGAGAAAGAGTCTCTGGAGCATGTACAGAAACCTTCCATATTTAAATGTTTGGCTGGGTCAGTTTGTGATCCAGCATAAATTTTTGTCTCAAGTATACCAAGCAAGTGTGGTTGTATATCCTTGATCCAATGTTTTAACTTATTAATTTTTGAGGTTGAGTTCAAACCCCTGACATTGATTGCCACACTTTTTTTTTATTATATGTTTTTTGGTGGAGATTTAAATATTAGGGTTGATCTGGTGTTTATTCCCATTCATTCTCATATTCCATTTCCTAATCTTCATCTGTTTCCACTGTAATTGTATTGTTGTGATCAGAAAGGCTAAGGTTGGATTCTGTTTTGATTTTTTTGGGCCCTCTATTTTTCTTTGGTGGGTGGCCTGGTCTTCTTTTTTGTTCTGTGTCAGCTTTGGTGATTTGAGGCATATTTGGGGTGATAGCTTCCATAATTTCCATTGTTGTATTATTTTTAATATTGGGTGTTTGGTGTGTTATATATATTTTTTCTTGATCACTATTACTGTGTGAGTTTATTTGTTCTTTTATTATCTCTTTTTCATCAGTATCTTTGGTAGGCTGACTTAGATTGTGTGCTGTTTTTTCCATTGCAGCCTCTTGAGGCTATTGACTTTTTGTTTTTTTATCAGTGGGGGTTTGAATTCTATTGGTTGATTTTGTTGATAAATCCAGAATTTCAGGTGCTGGCAATGTGTGTGCAGTTTTTTTTTTATTCAATTGCTGTTGATCTGTGGTTTTTTTATTAATTTTTTCTTGTTTATTAGTTGTTTTTGTTATCTGTTTTGTACTGTTTGATTCTGGTTGGTGAGCTTCTGTTGGTTGATCTTCAGAGCTCGGTTGGTTTTTCTGGTTGATTTTGGTATTGCAATCGATTGCTAAGTGTCCGTTTTCACTGCACGCAAAACATCTTGGCTTTAATCCTTTTATGTGAATGGTTAGTATTGCATTCTGGTCAATTATTTGTGTTGGAATATCCTCCAGGTTTATATTGTCAATTCAGCTTTATTTTGAAATGAAAGTTGTTGCTGAAAACCGGTATGGGGGTGTCGGATAAGTAGATTTGTTTTATATAAATAGCTTTGCCAAATGACTATTAATTTTTGAAAATCCTGAATTGTATATCTGAAGTAAGTGTTTTTAATTATTCCGTTACAATAGTTTTGCAAGCTTTGATCGACTATTATTAGTGCGTAGCTTCCCAAAGTTTTTACTTTAGTTTGAAATCTTGCACACTGATGTTCATCGAAAAACTGAATTGCAACGTATCACGAGTTTGGATGCTCTCCAATACTAGAGACTGTAACACACAATGCTGTTGCTGTCAGCTCTTTGTAAAGAAGCTCTCTGGGGAATTTATAAATTGTTAAATTCCTATCGGTGACAGCTAACACTAGTGATCTCGGTGAAAAAATTTTTTGGAAAGTTGCGAATAATTTTTTTGGGATGGTGCTCATTGGGGAGGGCTCTTCATTATTGTTTTCTATGAGGTTTAAATTATTTATGTCGGCTTGATTTACCTTCCTAAATCTTGCAGTTTGTGTTAATGCTGAACTTTCTTCAATGCTATGAGGCTGCTGGTTTATTTTTGTTACGTTCGCGTATGTTTTTGCGATAGTCGCAGTTTTCATTTTATCGCCATTTGTTTGAGCACAATTTACATCGTTTGCTTTTTGACGCGATGCCATGCTTGTTTATGATGTTAGAATTTATTTTTTGTTACTTACTTTTTGCTAGAAAATAACTGTTCAGTAATCAGCCATCACTGTCTTTATCTATCACAGATATATATCACAGTTTTTAAGTGTGAAAATGATTAGAATATGGGGAAAAAAAGATTTTTAATAAGACCTTCATTCTTGATGACTTAGGCATACATGCACATGTGCATTATTATTATTATTATTATTATTATTGTTATTATTATTATTTATACAAACATAACTAGATTTAATGATATTGATAATCAATAAAAGAGATTATGTTTAAAACTTAATTTTAATAAATTATATTTATTACTAAAATTAAAACACTGTCAGAATCAAGACTACATAAATATTAGTGTTATTGGTAGATTGGTTGTTTAGCCCTCAAAAATTGCATGAACTACTATAACTTAATTAAATATAATTTAGGATGAAACAGATTTACTGGGTATGTTAATAATTAATTTAGTTAAAATATTAGTAATAATTATCAAAAAATTAGATTAAGAAGATAAAAACTCTTATACTTTTTTAATACTGCTATCTTTATTACACACATAATTTTAAAATTATAATATTTTTTTTTAATTTTAATAAAATAATAAAAATAATGATCAAAATATGACAAACTTTAATAATTCTTTTTTTTAATATTGTATTTAATCCAGAGTATTTAAAATTCACTCTTTTATAAACTTTATTTATTCATACTTATTGCCAAGTATTATTTCAGACTTACTTTATTTTTAAAACTGATTATACATATAATTATTTAATTTCATTTTCACATTTTATATTCTGGAATGCCACAAAAGTTGTATAAGGTGTTTCAAATTAACTGCATATATGTCACTCATATAAGTTCATTAGTGGTGCAACATATACCCTATTTGATTTTTATGAATACTGTTTGAGATATATTTGACTCAATAATATTTATGTAATTTTTATATTTTTTATCATTTAATAGTTGATTATTTTAGTTTTGATTACTGTTTTTAGACATCCATTGTAATCAGTAATTGGAAATGGGAGCATAGCTTTAATCAGTAAAAAATGTACTTTTATTCTTATACAATATAAAGCTCATTTTGACAGTAGTTTAATATTTTATTAATAATAGTAAAAAAAAAGTAAATATATTTTTTTAAGATTTCCTTTTATGCTAAATTATTATTAAATATTTATATTTTAATAATTTTTTTGAATATATCATATTTCAATAAGTATATTAGCACTGCTAAAAATTTATGTGATGATAAATGTGAAGTTCTTTCTATTGATAATGTTATTACTATTTTATTTTTAAATACTTGATAGCAAATATTAACCTCTTAGTTTCATTATCTACAATAGGGCTTCTATTTTGACCCCAAAAATTTAATATCTTCTATTATATCATCACTAATTCTGAGGATCCAATAAGTGTTTTTCACTGGATTACACAACTCCTAATATACTAAACTTCTGGAATAAAAAATATAAGAACAACTCCTAATCTCACATATAAAAAAATATGCACATATAATACAAATATAAAATGTCTACATACTGATCTACATCTTTAACATATCTTATGATGAAGTTATAAATTATTTTCTGAAGGAGAATATTAAATATTAATATTAAATATTAAACACTAATATAACACATTATATGTATATTTATAAATGGTCCTTATGAGAACAAATGACAATAAATTTAATTTCAAGCATTCATTGTGTACTATGTATATAGTGTATGTGTACAATGCAAATAAATTAAAATAATAACAGAGAGTTTTAATGACAAATTATATCTAGCATATTATTATTTATGTTGATGAATCAAAATTTAAAATCAATTTACGTATATAATATACTTGTATAATGCATATGAATTAAAACAGAAATTCTTTAATAATAAATGAAATCTACCATGTTGTTATTTATACTGATTAATCAAAATTTAAATTTAATTTATGTATAAAAATGGGTAAAATTTAAAATCAACTGTAGACAAAAAATATATGCTCAAATTAATTACCATCTAATATCTTCTTTTTTTTTGTTTTGAAAATCGATAATTATGTGACATATTTTTATTCATTCTGGCATATATTGAATTAACATGTATGTCAATTTAAAATGACAAAGACGTGAATTCATAAACCACTTGTAGTTGGATTTTCTTGCAGTGATCTTTTATCCTGATTAGGTTATAGTATGAAAGTGACATACCAACTTTAAATACTTAGGTAATACTTATATTGATTTGCTTGATAAGAATAGCTATTCATTTTTCAAGTTGATTTCCATTCAAATACATACTTGTTAATAATTTAACTCTCTTTCAATGGATGGTAATTATTAGGTAGGATAAGACAGAGGGAACTAAATTCCCTAGATCACAGCTTCTTGTTTATTCTTCCATTTTTAATAAAATCAAACCAAATAGAGTATTGTGATTACGCCAAATATATATATGTTAAACAGCAGAAAAGTTTTGTTTCTCCTAATGGCAATGGTAAAAAAAAATCCCATTACTATAGTGTTTAACTTAGTCCTTCACTGCTACTGACATCAATTCTCTTATTATAACAATTGTCAATCTTTAAATATTAAAGTTTGAACACACACACACAAAATTTACATACAAACATATTTTAAAAAAAGAATTAATAAATAAGTAATAAATAATAAAATTACATTTAGTAATTCATATGCCAATATTTTATTCATTGATATCACTAAATACAAATATTTTAAATACAAACTAAGATCTTTGGAAAAATCTATATACACATATATATTTTATATCACCACTGCCATTTTCAAATTCTAAAATCATAAATAAATGCATATAAAAGAAGTAAATAACAACAACAAACAATATATATATATATATAAATACCCCCCCCCCCATATCAAAGCCAAACCAAAGATTTTTTTTTTGACAACAATGACACTTTGATGAAAAGGGTGGGTCTTTCCAAGCCTTACAATATATATTTAAGAATTCATAGTATTATTTCCAGGAGCTTTCATGTAATAAAAATATAATAGCTAAATAGCTGATGTTTCAGTATAATATCAAGTACTTTCCTTAGAGTTTCTTCTTTCTCAAGTCATAAGAATGTGTGTGGTAAGATTTAAAATCATCATTATTTTCCTTTGTTATTTTCTCCTCATTCTCAAAATTATTGAGAAGTTTTAAAAATATTTTATCTTCCAATATCTTTTTCCAAATATTATTAATTTTCTTTAATTCACAATTTTCATTTATACTCTTAGACCTTTTAAAAATCTCTATACATTCCCTTAGCAGTCTCTAATCATATTATTCAATTTTTGTCATATGTGTTTTGTTAAAATTTATATCATGGTTAATTAATTTAATGTGTGAATATTTGGCTGATGAACTAGATTTTTCTCTAATTTTTAAAATGTGATTTTCCTTTCTTATGTTTATTCTATGATTGGTCTGACCAATGTATGAACACAAACAAACTCCACATGGAATTTCATATACACCATGACACACCAAAGGAATTTTATCTTTAGGGCATGAAAATAATTCATTACATGAGATTATTATTAGGGCTCTTTTATATAATAAAAAGGATGTTGATACTTCAAAAATTAAGAACATTCTGCCATATATAAAGAGAGTAACTGATAAAATTTGGTAATGTTTTAAAGAAAAATAATATCCACACAATTTACCCTACATTTATAAAAATTAATGAAGCATTTCCACACCCTAAAAATAAATTTCTTTGGAATCTTATGTCGTATATGAAATTCCATGTGGAGTTTCTTTACATTCATACATTGGACAGACCAATTATAGAATAAACACAGGAAAGAAAGAACACATTTTGGGAGTTAGAAAAAAATCCAATAAATCAGCCATTTATTCACACATTAAATTAATTAACCATGACATTTATTTTAATAAAACACATGTTCTAAAAAAAATTGAACAATATAACCAGAGACTGCTAAGGAAAGCGTTAGATATTTTTAAAAGGCTTAAGAGCATAAATTTCAAGTGTGAATTAAAGAAAATTATCAATATTTGGAAAAAGCTATTGGAGGATAAAATAATTTTTAAAAGTTCTCAACCAATAGAATTTGAGGATGAGAAAAAATAACAAAGGAAAAAAAAAATAATTTTAAATTTTACCACACAAATTCTTATGATTTGAGAAAGAAGCTCTGAGGAAAGTATTATTGTACTGAAATGCCAGCTATTCGGCTATTAGATTTTTATTACATGGCAGCACTTGAAAATAATACTATGAATTCATCATTTATCTGTGAGAATATTAAATTAATATATATATATATTTATATCCATTAAATAGAAGTAAAGGCTACTTATACAATATATATATATATATTAAATAAGCTACTTATACAATATATATATATATATTAAATAAGTGCTTGGCTTTGGGTTGGTATTTTTAGATCTAGTAGCTGAACCTACCCTGACACCTCTCTGAGGAGTGCCAAAGCACAAAACCATAGTCAGGAGTTTGGGGAGGGGTTCCTGACAGAGATATTTTAAATGCTGGCTCTGGCTAAGCATTTATCATAAAGCTTGTAGAGGAATTGGCAATCCTCACTGTTTATAACTTACAAGCTTAAGAGATAGGGTCATGTGATCTATGAATTGAATCTTTGACTCTTATTTTGACTATATATATATATATATATATATATTGTACCCTCACTTCTCGATATATGTAATATAATTTATAATATGACTAGCTCAATTAAATCATTATGCTCGGCTAAAAATATGTATAAATATCTTTAATATATTTTATAATACTATATCTTATTAAATTTATTATAAACTTATCAAAAATTAATATAGTTCAATATCATGTACTAATTAAATAAGTATTTATTAAAATCATGAGACTGTGAAGTGAAGTTACAATTAGTAATTGAATTTACATTGAGCCAATGTCTTTCCAAGACACTGTCTCAATGGCATAAGAATACTATTACTTCTTTACTATCTCATTACTAACTCTACAGCACTCTTATGACCTTTATAAATGAACTATCTTTAATAATAATATATAAATAAATCTCAATCTTTTGTTAAGGAAATATAATTAAACGATCTCAGGTTCTTCTAATTATTTTAAAGTAATAATAATTCGTGCAAATAGGAATGATAAGGGATTTAATATCAAACCTAAATACACCTAACTTATTCTAATAACAATAACTAACAATAATAATCTTTAGCGTATATCTTAATCTTATCTATTAGATTATACTTTTAATCATTAAGAAAATAAGTAAATCATATACATGTCTTTCATTTCCATATAGTATCTTAATTTTAAAATAAACCAAAATCTTATAATTTAATAATCTGTGGCAATAAATAATATTATACTCTTATATTGTGCATTATAATTACTTTGTGACCATTGTAATATTATATGTTAATGTCAATCAATTTCTATAAATTATATTAAAAAATATTGTGTTTCTTTTTCAAATAATAAAATAATAAATTCATCTTGTGCAAATATTATGTACATTCAAATTATCTGTTGTCAAATGCTGTGGTGTAAAATAATGAATTCGACACATTTTAAAAACAACTTAACAAATTTATTTACATCAACTTTAACAAATAACTTATTTACACTATTTACATTATAAATGGAACTTAAGAAAATAAAACAAAAATAAGAAAATAATAATACAAGATCTTTACACTGTTATTATTTCCATAATCATAAATAGATAATTTATACATTTCTTAAAATGTTCTATCAATAACATTTAATTAAGTTTATGACTTTAATTTTAATAAACATCATTTGTCCTTAATTAATACAAGAAAAGGTTTTATGTAAAATATCATTCATGTAGCATATATGTAAATAAACAGACTTTAATAATTAAAATGCTACTTCACTGAAGTCTTACTGCTATTTAGATTTTAATGTACTAGTATGTATTACATTTACTATTAATATCACTCAAAGATCAATTAATGTATAAACTGATATAACTTTATAATATAATAACAATTATTGATTATAATTATTTATGACATTCCGATGTAATGTCATACTACATGTCTTATCAAAATATGCAATTCGTATATGTTCTTTTAAAGTAATATTTTAATTATTCAACAATTTCAAATTTTTATAAAATATTATATCAAATAAAATTCTATGATTCTTTTCTATTTAAATCATTACTTTTCTTTACTTGTTATTCTTATTCCTTCCTAAAAACTTCTATCTACAAAAGTCATTTTAACCTTATTTAACTTCAGAAAAATAGATGACCAATTTTTTTTAAAAAAAAAAAAATTATCCAAAACTCTCTTATACCTCATCATCTATATACGATAAACCTTCAATCGAAATATAAATTTCTACATAAAATTAACTTACTTATCTAATAAAAAAAAAAAATATATAGATTTTTATACCTCTTACTAACTTGAAAAGAAAAATAAATAACTTACAATAATATAATAAATCTAATTCCTAATATTGTAACAGAAACATTAAAATTTATTCACGAAAGAATCATATAATATTTCTAGGTTCTCATATTATGTTGTACTAAATTTACATCATCAATTTAAAGTATGCATATTAAAATAAAACTGCTATTATTAATTTTATGCGTGTATATTATTTAAATATTAATACATTCATTCAACAATCAAATAACATTTAGTTGATCTAAAGAAAACATAGCAAATACATCAAATTATTATTATTACATAATTTTTACCATAAATGATACTTCAATGTACAGTCCGTCACACGATGTCCTCCAGGATAACCTTTTACAAAATAATTTCACATTTACACTCAACAATTATTCTTTAAAATATTACGTGTTGTATAATTATAAAATAAACTTTATGCAATGAAAAGTTATATTAATATTTAGTTATTATTTTCAAAAATGTAAATGTACCTTTCCTATCTTTAATAAATCAATAATTAATTAAATATTTATGTTAGTTAATAAATAAAAACATATTACATAAAATCCAACGGTGTCTTCTTTTCACTATAATTGTTCTTTTTCCTAGGCACAAAGTTTCACCAAACATTACTTCCTTTTCCGGTACATCACGTGTTTTTTAAAAGTTTTTATGGAATAAATGAAAACGTTCTTTTTTTAAAAAATAAAGAAAAAGTCAGTTCCACCATAAACAAAATAAAATTAAAATAGCTTATGGAATCCAGAGTCATTTCTTTTAAAAGGAAAAAAAAAAATATTATTATTTAAAAGTTATTATTTTTTAGAATTAGTCTATAGTTTACAAAGTTCTTATTTAATTATTTTAATTGATTTGGATATCCACGTAGATTTGATTTGCGCATTCCTTAACAAATATTTAGGTAAGATTACTTTTAGATTCTTCTGTACGACCAGCATTCAGACTTTCTAATATAATAATTTTTATTTATAGGTACGTCTTTACCCATTAAATTTCCAATTTATTTGCCTTTTAAAACTGTCAGAATTTAGTCTTTTAAACCATAAAGACTTAACAAGGCAAATATTTATACAATTACTGTTACATATCATATCTTTACCAAGATATATACTTAAATTTATAATTTACAAATACTTGCTTCATAAAGAAGTATTTCTCATTCTTTTAAATATCTGTTTTATAAAATTAATTACCATCAGCTTTTAAAATTATATAAGGTCCAACGTATTACTTTTATGCATCTAATAACTCTCCTAGTTAATCCAGCATTTGTTAAATTTTCAGTATAAAGTCTCCAATACATTTTATCCTTATACGATGTTCTCATGACTATTTGATAGTAAATTGAGCTTCGATCGAGATGATCAATAGGAAATTATAATTAAAATTAGCACTGCATATTTGTCGGTAAACTTTTATAAATTATTTTAAAAACTACTCTCTTATAATTTTAAAACGATTTTGAGAGCGTCTATAATTACTTAGCTATTTCTAATAGCACACTTTTACCTTAAGAATTTCAATCACAATCCCCCTCCGAACAATTGAACCTTGGTTTTATACCCGAAGAAACTTCCCACTTGATTGGTGAATTAAACAATCGACTTGCTAGCTTATTTACATATTTTACCAACAAGACAGAATTAAAAATAAATAATGACTTATTTAATATTTATTATTTATCACATTATTAAATTCTTAAATTAATCTTTATCGTTTATTTAAATCCATTAAACATTTTTAAAAATATACTTTCTTACTTTATTTCACGTTTAACTTTTATAAGATTATTTTTATAAACAAACTAAGTCTATTTTTATTCTATGTTTTTTATGCAGTATTTTAAAAATCAGATTTAATATTTCACATTAATTATTTTATTTTTATCTCGTGATAGCCAATATAATACTTATAAATTTTATAACAGAATTTTAAAATAGTTTTGCAACTTTACCAAAAAAAACTCCCAAGCATGTGTGTATGTGTCTAATTAACATCTGTTTTTTACAACAAAGCTACAAATGCTTGTAATAATCTAAAAATAAACTAACAATTCATTTTTTAAAAATAAATATTTTTTAAAATAAATAATATCTTATAACAGTTTTTTTTTAAATAATAATTCGATATTATTAAAATCAAATATTAATCTTCTATTATGTACTACTAATAATTAAAATATTTATATTCATTTATTAAATATTAATCTTTATCAACAATAAATATATGCATTTAATTTTAACTTGTCTTTTTTAAAACTTTAACTTTAAACATTTATTTATTAAATTTATTAATGCAGTATTGATTATGGCCAGTTTTCCCAACCATATACTATTATCATTCCCATTGAAACGTCTCTCTCAACATCAGCACAATTTTCACATATCAAATACTCATGAATTACTTTAAATACACTTTTTAAAAGATTGTTTATAAATAAAATTAACATCATACAGCTAAATATATCTTAAATTTAAATTTTTTTAACAAATAGATACAACAATTTATGGAGACCCATACAAAAGGGCACAATATATATATATATATATATATATTTTGACTATATATATATATATATATATATATATTAACAATGAGGGCACTAGTATGTTTAAGTAAAATAATATTTTTTTTAAGAAAGAAAAATTGTAAATTAATAAAAAAATCTTTTTTTTAACAAAATAATGTGAAATACAAACTTTTTCAATAAAATATGCCATGCATGAGCATAATTATATAATGAAACATTTAAGATTTTTTAACCTTTTCAGTGTTCAAAATTCCTATTGGCAGATTGGATTAAAGATCCAAAGTTTTGATTGGTCAATTACAGAATCAGCAGTAAAAATATATTTGTCTTTTAATATTATATTTATTTTAGTTTCATTTGTAAAAAGAAAGTTAATAATTTGTCAGATTATCAAAGCAAATGAAAAGTTTTTTTTAAAAAATAAATTTCTATTTATAATTGATAATAATAATCTATAATGGAAAACATAAAATGAACATTACATAACTTATTACAAAATGTATCCCATGGCACTGATTTCTTTCTCACTTTATTTTCAAGTAAAAATAAATAAGTTTTACTAAAATCTGAACTATAATTATATTTTCACACATATTTTATGAAAATAATAATAGATATGTAAAAAATACTTTAAAACATACATTTTTATTTTGAAAATCAAAACAAAGAATTTAGAACTCTCAAAATTGTTGACAAGTGCTTCCTTTTGTTGAAAATGAAAAACAACCAATCAGTGCCTTGGTAAGCCTGCCTTCTCTCATTCTTATAGCTTTAAATTTAAATATTATTGATTTTTTACTTGTAAAATAATTCTAGAGATGGCAGCATCATATGAGACATTTTTCTTTTTAAAATGATTGTGAATCCACTACAATAATATAAAAATTAGTGATTTTAGAATGACTTAACTAGTTAAGTGTCATGCGCCATATTGAATTTTTAAAAAAACTGACCTGAGACACAATTTTCACAATAACTTCAGTTTTAATAATGTTAGAGCAAAAAAATTTACATTGATAGAAACTAGAAAACTAAAGAAAACAATAAGCATAAGATAAATAGTGATAACTATATAAAAAATAAGGCCAAAAAGAAATTTTCACATCCAAAATAATTATTATTTTATTGTTTGTTCATAATTTGGAATTTATCATTAACTAAAGTTCAAATTCAAAACAGAATTATCTTTAAAAACATATATAATATGTCCTACTTAAGATAATCCATAGCTTCAGAACTTGCAGTAATAGGAAGACAAGAATTCTTCATTTTTTTCTTGCACCCCAAAGTTAAAAAAGTTCAAGGTGTCTGGAAGAAAAAAATGTTCTCCCTAATAAAAGATAAAAAAAAAAAATTAGAATTCTATCAGAATGTAAAAATAATAAAACAAGTGTAGATATTATTACTTACCTCTATAAATAATTTTGATTTTAGACTTTGGATAAACCAACCTTGTTCATAACATCATCATACTGAATAATCATTGCTAATACAGAAAACAATTTACAAATTTAGAATATGAGAAGTCAAAGATTACTAAAAAGGTTCTAAAGGCACATTTATATATAAAAATGTTTATATTCTATCTCTTTCAAGATATGTCTTCCAGAAAAGCATACCTGTTCACATTATCTAATATAAATATACAAAATATTAAATATTTCATATTATTCAAAATTATTATTAACAAAATATAAATCATTCCAGATCTTGTTTACCAATTGACAAAAGTAATCAGTAAAACAAAAACAATAAAAACTGCAATCTCTCTGTGCATCTGGTATGCAGCTTTGAAATTAACATTACATTTTTCTGTAGTAGGTTGAATTTTATAAATACAGTCAAATTTTGAATTTTTTTATTATATTGGCAAAATATGGGATTCTAATAGTAGGATCATTACACCAAATGTCCTTCAATCAGAATATAGGAACCTTACATAAAATTACCAATGTCATCCCAAAATAGGCAGTCAATTTCCATTCTGTCACATTTTTCTAATCATGCATACATTTCTCCTTAGTGGCATATTTATTTGTTTCTTCAATAATTTTTACACACATAACATATAAAAGAACTCTAAGATAGAATACTTACCCACAGTCGAAAACTTCAAACCTGTCCTGTAGTAACATTCGAAGGCATATTAGAAGCACTAGTTGATAGGCCTGCTCTACTGCTTGTCCAGAACAACATTTGTATTTTTTCTTCACCTTTTTGCTGGTAAAGTGGTTGCTTCTTCTTCTTTGAATGATGATGTGAAGTATTCCTGTAGATTGCTATATGTAATATTATCATTGGAATCAAATGGTTTAGGAATTTTAAATACCTTAAGGCTGAAAGAATCCGTTTCTGAATCCACATCTGCCAATTAATTTCTTTGCATCATTTTAAAACTGAGAAAAAATTAATAAAAATAATTGACCTTCCTCACAAAAAAATTAATAAAAATTTTTTGTCGTAGAAAAAAATGGTGACTACCTACAGAAAGTACAAAAAAAGATGCAGAGAATTGTCATATTCACGCATGCATAGTCCTCTTAATTTTTCCGTAATTTCAAAAAGAAAAACAAACTTTAATGAATAACAATGACGTGCAGATGGTCCGCCCAATACACTGAAGCAATAATAAAAAACCACAAACAAATATTGTCATTGAGTTCTGGTGTAAGGTTAAACTAATTACAAAGTTATTTTAGCATAATTAATTTTATTTTAAAATTAGGAAATAAAAGTTTACACATTTCTAGTTTTAGAAAAGTTTATAAAAAAAATATAAATCTTATCTTTTGCATTCCAGTTTAAGTCTAGACTTTAATTTTTGTCTATACTAACTTAGATTTTGGTTAGATTTTCTTGAGGTGATCAACCTTGTCTTTTTGATAGTACATAGAGTTCATGAATAGTGTTCTTGGGTTGTCTTTATTTCCTTAGGGGCTTGCAGCCTTTTCTTTCCAGGGCAGCATCTATTTTCATTTATATGTTCAATAAGTCTTGGAAAAATGGCAGGCATATGTCTCAGCAATGTCAAGTCAAGGTTTTGGTCATATTTTAAACTATCAATATGTTATAGGAACTGCTTGGTGAAAAACTGAATGAACAACACTTTTGTGAGTCTAGCAGAACATGGTAGTGTTAGGGTGACCACAGAGATTCTTACACATAACTAGAAGTCCACCACAAAACTAAGAAATATGACAGCAAAATTACAGCAGCTTAAATAATCTGAATAACTTTAAATTTATGTTAAATAACTATGTTGAAAACTCTAATAACTTCAAAAACTCAACTAATAAAAATTTATTAACTTATTACCCTTGACTTATCATTGTCTTAGTTCACCCACATCAATAATCAGTTTCAATCTTATTTTTCTTTCTATTTAATTAGTCTTCCTTTTTTAAATAACAAATTACAATAAAACAACTTAATCCTCTTTTTTTTGATTAGATAACTTGCAAAATTCTTTTAATATTGACTAGATAAAGATTATTTTATATTTAATTAGGTAACTTTACATTCCATTTCCTTTTTCAAATTAATACATCAGCTTATTGAATATAATTTTAAGTTGTTCTTTTGTGTTTCTTTTAATTTGTAGTTTTTACAGATAACATTCTAGAATTAATTTTTAAAAAGAAAATATTTTGGCTTTATTTGGCCAGTGATTCCCTTCATTATTAGATTCCTTGAAATATCTAATTAAAATTCTTAGACTATCATTATAATTTCATTATCTTTTGTTTCTCTTTTTTAAAATTAAGATTGGTATAATTTGATGAAAGTTTTATTTCTGCTTTTGTTTAATTCTAATCTGGTCTTTTATTCTTTATTTTAAAAATGTCTTTCTTCTCTATAATGATAATCCTTTTAATTTCAAATATGTATTATATATATATTCTTATGTTTAACATATCTTTAAAATATTTTGTTTTACATGTACATCTTACATATCTGTTACATTGCACTTCTCTCAATTTAGGAGTAAAATGCATCATTTCCTTTCCTTAGGCATCGATTGATTTTAAAAATGTCTTTCTTCTCTATAATGATAATCCTTTTAATTTCAAATATGTATTATATATATATTCTTATGTTTAACATATCTTTAAAATATTTTGTTTTACATGTACATCTTACATATCTGTTACATTGCACTTCTCTCAATTTAGGAGTAAAATGCATCATTTCCTTTCCTTAGGCATCGATTGATTTTCATTTTAAATGCTTTATTTTTTTAAATTTTTTTTTATAATTGCCTAATATGTAAGTTTTCACGATGAGCATAATTCACAATGGGCAGGTGTTAAAAGAGAGACATCAAACATATTGACTTTACATTTCACATGCAAATTGATCCTGTGTTAATTAAATCACATTTAATTTCTTGATGATGTTATGACAATAGTATGAGTCCAATTTTTGTGCTATAAGGATTCAAAATATTCTCTTTGAATATTTCATCTGTGAATATCAGGGTTTTATTTCTATTGCACATTTGGTTTACAATATTTTTATTAATTGGCTGGCAATTTTTTTTATCCAGCTATATTTTTAATGAGCCAGCACTTTTCTCTATTAGTACATAATCATCATCTTAAACAGTGGGATTTCATGTGCAGACCATCTACAGATCAATGTCTCTGCAAAGAAAAGGTCTAATCAAACACAAAATACAATATAAAATTCCTATATTTACTTATATTCACACACATGTCTCAATCTATTATTTTCCTATTCATCAACACTTGACATGTACTTTAAAAGAACTGTATTTTTTTTATTTATGCCTAATATTTATACGATTATGTTTCAAACATTTTATTTTTTCCTTTGAATTTTTAACTTTATACATTTTATTTTAATTTATTTAGTTAATTTCCTATTTAGTCACACTCTTCTGTGTTCAAAACAGCTAGATTACTCATAAATTTTAGCTGTCATAAGTTTTTTTTTTTTTTTTTTTTTTTTTTTTATTTTTTTTTTCTTATTTTTCTTTTTTTTAATTTTATTTTTAAAAAAACTTTCTGTTTTAATTTTTTAAAAGATCCAGAGTCATTATCTGTAAAGTCTGTATCTGCTCGTCTGTCTAATATCTGGATTGCTTTTTATCTGACAATTCCTTATTTTGATATTTTCTTTTAACATTCATGATAGATTTTTAAAATAGCCACTCACACTCGGGTATTGTGAATTGCCTCTTGGTCTTTCATATTGTCTTGCATGAGTGAGATCTGAGTCATTTGTGATCTGCCTAAAATTTTTCACTCTTTCCAGAATGATAGAGCAATCATATCTTTCTGGATTTATTCCAAAAGATTCTACTATGACCAAATTTTATGGCATTTATGTTTGTCTCATTAAATTGGAGTTTATATCTACTGTCTTGTTTTCTAGGTAGGTCTAGCACTATAAAAAGCACTTAGGAATTTAGCCATTTTCTCAACTGTCCTTCTCCCAGTCATGATGAGCATTTGCTCTACATTATAAGGAAAACTGTATCACACTATCCTAATATTCTGTTGTTCAGATAGTGAGCTGACCATCAATGCTCTTAATTTTGCCACCTGCCTATGGAAAAATGAGAGTGAAAGTGTCATCAGGTTGCCATTTTTTTGCAACACTTGGTGTTTAATAATATCCTGGCATTCTTCATTTCAGTAACTGGCTAGTAGGGATCATTTTATATTTATGGAATGTTATGGGTGTTTTGAAAAGAGAGTCCCACCAAGCTTGAGAGGTGCCTTGAAGATGGCTGCATTGAATCATGATTTTAGCTTTTTCACTAAACACTTTCCAAACTACTAACGTGTTCAATGGGAGCGTCACCTACATACCCAGAAAATATATGTATTTTTAGAAATTGGTTGACAATTACAGGGCTATTATTCTGTCTCTGCATGTTTATATTAATGCACACCTACTTGTAATGATTAAAATCTATATTGGCTTTTTTGTTTGTCTTACCAATTTTCTAAGTATTTCACTTTCCCAACTGTTATTATAAAATCTATTTTGTCAAATTTATGCACTAAATTATTAATTTCTATTACTTTTTTAAAATTTTTTCCTCTGTTACAGCTACCTGTAACCGTTCTATATATTCCCTCCCATTTTAATTTAGTTTTCTGAATTTCTTGATAGGTTGTTTCAGTTTGATTTTCTACTTGATTTAGACTTCCATCAATTTCTTTTATTTCTTCTTTCATTTTCTTATAGCCTATTTTAATATGATGCTGTAATTTTTCGAACATTTGAGCTTGGTTTTTTAGTTTTATATTTTGGTTTTTAAGCTCTTCAGCTGTTTTTTTATTTTGTTTTTTAAGCTCTTTGACTGTCTTCTTATTTTGTTTTTGAAGTTTTTTGTCTGTCTTCTTATTTTGGATTTTTAAGCTCTTTGAATATTTTAATCATCATTATCATGATGTTATTATTTTCTTGCTTAATTTGAGACTTCTTGTTTTTTTTGCTCATATTTTGCTGTTGTTGTTCCTTGCTTGGAACATTTTAAAATTCTTTTCCTTGAGCTTCCATTTTTGCTCTTGCTCTTGTAAGCATTTACACTCTTTAATTTTATTATTTTAAAAAATGATAATAGTTATCTTTTTCCCCTTCAATATTGCTATCATTTTACTATTTATTTATTTCTTTTCTGTTAACTAATCTATTATACTTTTTTCAAATTGATTAAATTTATTCTGTCATTTAGTTGGTTTGTTTACCTGACCTTACATACCACAGTCCCATCTAACATTATCTGCCTGCTTATTTATGTCCCTACCATTATCATTTTGAGACATTTACTTTTACTATCCTGTTCATTATAAATTTATTTAAATGCACATTCATTACGTAAATAATATTCATTAAGGCTGTAGCCTCAATCACATGCATATAAAATGTGATAGTAGGGACATCTACAGGTCTTAAAACCAAGCTTGTGGTTTTAAGACATGTAGATGTCCCTACTATCACATTTTATACGCATGTGATTGAGGCTACAGCCTTAATAAATATTATTCTGTTCATTATAATTATTTATCTTAGTCCCCTACATACTTCTAATATTTTATTTATATTGCTTCTCATCTCTTTTAACAATATGCACTTTTTTTTCAATTTTTATACTATAATAAAGTTATTATTTTACCTCATATCTCATCAAATTATTAACTTTTATTTATTTTTTATTTTTTACTTTATCTGATAGATGAGGTCATTTTTGTGCACATTCCCTGGTAAATCTGATTATATAACACTTACTTTTATATGTACGGCTTTTGTACAACCACTTTGGGAAACAATTATATGAAATTGTTTATTTGGGCACTTATTTTTGAGTGACAATTGTTCATTCAGGCACTCATGTTTAGTGCCAATTATGTAATTGTTTGCTTGGGCACTTGTTTGACACCAATTGTAATGAAATCTTACTTTTATTTATTTTATTAAAATAATTTTATATCTGAACCAATACACAAGCAGAGGAGAACAGACCATGATCATCTTTCAAGACCATTACATCTGCTTTATGACTAATAGAAGCAAAATACTTTCCTATGAGTACATTTTATTTATACTTTAACAACTACATGGTATTTGAATATCATACCACACACTGGGCAGCCACATTTTAACATTCTACCCACAATCTTGTTCAAAGAATTTAGTGTGTATCAGTTATTACCCTAAGCTTAGAGCACGTATATTTATGAGCAAAAGCCGAAGCCCCTCTCAAGCGCCAATCTTATCCATTTAATAAGAATTATACATTTCGAAAGTGCAAATAAAAGTTCCAATGGATACTCTTTGGGTATTTTATCTGAACTAGCTCAATCTTGAGGGTCTGGGAAAACAATGTTTATCGGGAGAACAAAGCTATGGATGATCTCATTAAAAGACACCTTATATCTCTAAATATTATTTCTATCTAAATCCAATCCTATTACAATAGCCCATCAGTCAACAGAAACCCAGAATGTAAATAATATATATAAGTTGTAATTAACTCTAATATTTATTAGCATGCACACACATATATTAATATCTAAAACATACAATTCATTTATTCTGTTACATATACATATATATATTTCATACACATATTAATGAAAGTGTGTGATTACATGTCAGAGTTGCATTTTCTTAAACAATTATTAATTTACTTTATTTAGATTGAAATAACACATGTTTAAGGCAGATTAAGAAAAGATCAAAGTTACCTCTTAAGAGTGAATGTTCACATGGCTGAGGCTAATAATCTATAAGCTTACAGCATAGAGAATATGTTGGTTTTAATGAAAAGTCGCTGGTCCAAATGATGATGATAAGCTCTGAAATATTCTGACCAAAACAATCCCTATTAGAATTTAAGTAGATGAGTTTTGCTTGATTGTGAGAGGCTCTGGTTGTTAGAGTTCTGTGGCCATTATGCTTGGTTGACTAAATGGCAAATCCATAAATAAAGTTCAGGTGGGTTCCACAATAGCTGTCCATTGAGCAGTCTGACAAACCTAGATGATTATCCTACCTCCGCATGTAGATGGAGTACATTATGAATAAAATTCTTAATTAATAATTAAGTGGATCAGTTTATATGTCTTTCTCTGCTTCTCTCTATCACTTCACTGCTTTTCTAAAATTAAAAATCACCACTAAAATCACTGAGAATAAAAATAGTTCTATTCATTAGTGCTCTTTAACCTCACTTTTTTTTTCTATTCCTACGCCGATGGTCTGATCTCAAGAATGCTTTTTCTTTCATTGTTCTAAAAATATGCTTGACCAGTTCTAAGAATTCCGGTGGACAGTCATTAACTGAAATTGCCCACGGCACAACTTTTCCATTCTATTGATTATTTTCCAGCCTTATAAGTTTAATGGGTTTTGCTTAAGAAACACATGTTATCAATGGCATTTAAAATCTATCTTATGATATTCATAACAAAATATCTATTTAAAACACAAATGAATAACAAAAAAATAATGCAACTCTACATATAATCACTTCTCTACAATCTTACATATAAATATATTAGTAATTTTCACCCATTATATTAACACATACAGCGAATATATATACATTCATACCTTTAATTGATTAACATACTCATTCATAGTCTTGTGTAACAGGGTTCGAATGACTATTGTAAATTTTATTACTTTGACCTATTTACTTTGCAACAACACTGGCAATTAAACCCGTATTCAAACCCAGCTACTGTTACATACCCCCTGGAGCGATAGCCTTCAAATACCCTCTGTATTTGAATGGCTTCTTAAACACCTCTTTTCTATTCTTTATCTTTTTCTGGGTTTGCAAAGGGCTTGAGTGACTGAGCATTCTATGACCCCTTTACTTGACTGTCATTTGGTTTGTCTGGTGGACACTGAGCTTCAGGCTCATACTGCAATCTCTGCCTGTAACTATCATCACCTCTTTTTCTATACATTGCATCCCCATCAGATCATCCTTCCATCTCAACCTTAGCACTTTGCTGATCTTGGACTTCCTTTCCTCATTTCAACAGCACCCTATGGTCATATGCGCTCATGTCCAGTGCATTAAGTAGTTCTGTCTTGCCAGCCTTCTGCTTCCATTTCACACTCCCCTCTCATTCATCTAAACTCCCTTCTACTTCTTTATTGTTCAACTTCTCAGCCTTTTCCATACTTTCACCTTCATTTCCCTCATATTCCTTTTCCCCTTGACTGCTTTCACTTTCCAACCCTAGTCTCTGTTCTAAATTCTGAAATCTCATTTTGAGCCTCTCATCCATTTTCTGAATTCTGAGTTCTATGCTTTCTAATTTCTCCAAAATTTTCTCCATCACACTTAGTTTCTTCTCCTTCGCCTTCTGATGTTCCACTTTCTGCTTATTTTCTGACTTCATTTTCTCTGTACCCATACTTACATATTTATCTAATACTATTCCAATTATGTGCCAGGTTCATCACCCTGGCTTCAATGGTAAATTGCATGACCCACCTGATAGGCCTTCCTCCCTTCATTTCTACCCTTATGGATTTTGTTTTATAATATCCCAAATATTGGTAAATTCTTAAATCCCTATTTATGAACTATGTAACTCTAATATATGCCTCACAGAACAAACATCACCTACCATCAATGCTATTTTTTCTTCTGATTATTTGAGAAGTTTTCTACCAGTCTATCTAAAGATCGCAAAATATATCAACATTTAACCACATTTCCAAATATATATCCAAACTCTTTCTGTTTTCTCCTTTCTATATATTTTTTTAAAAAAATATCATTTTCCAACTTTTGTTGGGAAGCCCTTTTTCAAATTATATTAGAATGCCATTTTAGTGCCTGTTCTCCATTATTCGCAGCCCCACGTTGGGTGCCATTTTAACAACTACGTGGTATTTGAATATCACGCCACACACTGGGCAGCCATATTTTAACATTCTACCCACAATCTTGTTCAAAGAATTTAGTGTACATCAGTTATTACCCTAAGCTTTGAGCACATATATTTATGAGCAAAGGCCGAAGCCCCTCTCAAGAGCCAATCTTATCCATTTAATAAGAATTATATGTCTCAAAAGTGCAAATAAAAGTTCCAATGGATACTCTTTGGGTATTTTATCTGAACTAGCTCAATCTCGAGGGTCTGGGAAAACAATGTTTATTGGGAGAACAAAGCTATGGATGATCTCATTAAGAAACACCTTATATCTCTAAATACAATTTCTATCTAAATCCAATCCTATTACAATAACCCATCAGTAAACAGAAACCCAGAATGTAAATAATATATATAAGTTGTATTAACTCTAAGATTTATTAGCATGTGCACATATATATTAATATCTAAAACCTACAATTCATTTATTCCATTACATATACATATATATAATTCATACACATATTAACGAGGGCATGTGATTACACGTCAGAGTTGCATTTTCTTAAAAAATTTAATAAATTATTAATTTAATTTATTTAAATTGAAATAACACTTGTTTCTTTAGCCATTATTAAATGTTCATTTAAGGCAGATTAAGAAAAGATCAAAGTTACCTCTTAAGAGCAAATGTTCACGTGGCTCAGGCTAATAATCTAAGCTTACAGCATAGAGAAGATGTTGGTTTTAACGAAAAGTCACTGGTCCGAACAATGATGATAAGCTCTGAAATATTCTGACCGAAACAATTCCTATTAGAATTTAAGTAGATTAGTTTGGCTTGATTGTGAGAGGCTCTGGTTGTTAGAGTTCCGTGGCTATTATGCTTGGTTGACTAAATGGCAAATTTATAAATAAAGTTCAGGCGGATTCCACAATAGCTGTCCATTGAGCGGTCTGATGAACCTAGACAATTATCCTACATCCGCATGTAGATGGAGTACATTATGAATAAAATTCTTAATAATTAGGTTGATCAGTTTATATGTCTTTCTCTGCTTCTCTCTATCACTTCACTGCTTTTCTAAAATTAAAAATCACCACTGAAATCACTGAGAACAAAAATAGTTCTATTCATTAGTGCTCTTTAACCTCACTTTTCTTTTCTATTCCTACACTGATGGTCTGATCTTAAGAATGCTTTTTCTTTCATTGTTCTAAAAATATGCTTGACCAGTTCTAAGAATTCTGGTGGACAGTCATTAACTGAAATTGCCCGCAGCACAACTTTCCATTCTATTGATTATTTTCCAGCCTTATAAGTTTAATGGGTTTTGCTTAAGAAACACATGTTATCAATGGCATTTAAAATCTATCTTATGATATTCATAACAAAATATCTATTTAAAACACAAATGAATAACAAAAAAATAATGCAACTCTACATATAATCGCTTCTCTACATTCTCACATATAAATATATTAGTAATTTTCATCCATTATATTAACACATACAGCGAATATATATACATTCATACCTTTAATTAATTAATATACTCATTCATACTCTTGTGTGACAGGGTTCGAATGACTATTGTAAATTTTATCACTTGACCTATTTACTTCGCAACAACACTGGCAATTAAACTCATATTCGAACCCAGTTACTGTTACAATACTGCATATAAAACCTAGGCACCATCCAGAGAATTAACTGGAATATCCACAAGAAAAGATTTTGAATGCTTCTAGTGCTTGATTTCACTAGTTCAAATAACTACCCTCATTTTGGCTATCAGATAATGCATACTCTAAAACCCAAAACAATATAATTGACAAATTTTGTCTTAACTAAATTTTATACAATGAGATATGGAAAGAAGAGAATTCAGGCCAAGTTAACAATTAAAACAACATATTTATTTACATATCATAGAATAACAGCAACAAAAATAAAATGAAATTAAACTAATTACAGTTATTTTAGCATAATTAATTTTATTTTAAATTAGAAATAAAGTGTTTGTGCATTTTTAGTTTTAGCAAAGCTTATAAAGAAAATATAAATCTTACCCCTCATATTTCTATTTAAATCTAGACTTTGATTTTTTCCTACTTTGACCTAGGTTTTGGTTAAATTTTCTTGAAATGATGACCTCTGTCTTTTTGACATTGCATAGAATTCATGAATAGTGTTCTTGGACTGGTTTCCAGTTTCCATAGCAAATTTTTCTTTCCAGAACAGCAGCAGTCTACATTTAATTGTTCAGTAATAATCTTGGATGAATGACAGGTGAATGTCTCACCAATGGCACTTCTAGTTTTGGTCATATCTCAGGCTATTGACTTATTATAGAAACTGCATGCTGAAAAACCGAATGAATATCCCTTTTGCAAGTCTAGCAGAACATGGTGGTGTTAAGGCATCCACAGATATTCACACAGATCACTAGAAGTTCATGATGAAGACCGCAAAACTCAGAAATACAACAGTGAAATTACAACAGCTAGAATAATCCGAATAACTTCAAAACTGTATTAAATAACTATGTTGAATGACTTCAAAAACTTTAATAACAACTTAACTAATAGAAATTGATTAGCTTATGTACCCTTAATCCATAACTGTTTTAGTTTACCCACATCATAAATCAATTTGAATATTCTTTTCTTTCTCTCTTTAATTAATCTTCCTTTTTTTTAAATTACAGATTACAGTAAAACAACTGAATCCTCTTTTTTTTTCTTGATCAAATAATTTATAATTTTTTATTATTATTGACTAGATAAAGATTATTTTATATTTAATTAGATAACTTTACATTCCATTTTCTTTTTTAAATTAATACATCAACTTATTGAATACAATTTTAAGTTATTATTTCCGTTTTCTTTTAATTTGTAATTTGTACAGATAACATTTTACAATCTGTAGTTTTTAAAAGATAAGTAAATTGTTCTGGCTTTATTTGGTCAGTAATTCCCTTCATTATTAGGTTTCTTTCAATCTCTAATTAAAATTATTAAACTATCACTATAATTTTATTATCTTTTTTTTCTTTCTCCTATTTTTTTATTATTTTAAATTAAGATTGATATAATTTGAGCAAAGTTTTATTTCTCCTTTTAATTCAAATTTAGTCTTTTATTCTTTATTTTAAAATCTCTTCTCTCTCTATTTGCTATTGTATTGACTACTTAAATGGTAGCCCTTTTAATTTAATATATATATTTCTTATTTTTAACATACCTTTTAAATATTTTATTTAACATGTATATTTTACATATCTGTTACAATACAAATGAGGAAAAATAGATTGAACTAATCATAGAACTAAACTTGAATGAAGCCCTTTTGGTAGAAATAATTTATTATTAAAAGTAAACATTCCTATGTGTTTGAAAAGAAATATTTTAAATAAATATGTTTTGATAATTCTTACTTATGAATATGAGATTTGGGTACTTAATAGAAGAGCAATATAGAGATCTTAGACCGTTCACTAAAATATGGGGAAATGTAAGTTAAAAATAACAAGAAGAGATAGGAAACAAAATACATGAATGAGAAAACAAATAGATATGAATAACATTATTGGAAGAGTTAAACTGAAATGGTGTGTATGCTATATATGTTTGTAGAAGAAACATTAATCGACGGACAGTTGAGTTTTAAAATGGATTCTAAGAATTTGTAAAAGACTTAGAAAAATTTTACATGTAGATGAAATTAGGAAGTTTGCTAATAGGATGTGGAAAAGAGAGGCTATAAATCAGAGGAACTGGATTAAACTTTGATAGACCTTTATTCTGTAATGAACTGATAATGATTAAAATGGTAAATGATGATAATGAAAGCAAGCCAACAATTATTTAAATTAAGCAGAATTTAATTCATATAATTCTTTATTAAATTAGATTAAATTTAAATCATTCTTTTTTCTATATTTTTTATGCCCTTATTATTTAATTTTATTAACAAATGTGTGCACAATCTTTTCCTTTTTTTCCCCAAAAACTTTATTTTCTTATATTAATAATGAACATATATATATATACATTTTTATATTTATATAAGAAAATAAAATTTTTGGAAAGAAAAAGGAGAAGATTGTGCATTTGTTAATATTATTGGAGAACATATATATTTTAAAAGAAAAAGTGATTATATATTTATTGTGTTGTAATATTTAATTTTATGTTTCAAAGAAAAGAACTTTATTGATAACCATAGAGTTACATTTGCTATAAGACACTTCGTATACATATATCTACATTGCTAGTGAGTAAACCAAGTTTAAGTTGGTATCTGTGATGTACAAAAAAGGAACTTAACTTAGGAGGGAAAGATATTTAAACATTGTTAGGGGGGGGGGTGAAAATACATATGTATACGTTACATTTATGAGTGCTGCTTGCTGTAATCATAGTTCTCCAAAGTCTTGGTTATCATTGTTAATTTTAATGACCCAATAAACTGTAGAAAAAAATATTTAGTTCTTTTTTTCCAATTTCTACTTTTCAATTTTTGTGATCTTTAAATAAATATTTTATTACATCTTAGTTTTCGATGAACATTATTTGTTATATAATTTAAAATTTTTAATTAATATAAAATGACATATTTTTCTTTAAGGTTGTCGCATATCCAGCATATATAATGTTAAAAAGTAATAAGGGAGGGGGGGGGGACTTTTAAAAAATAATAATAATTTTTTATTGTAGTAGAATACTTTTTTTTTTAATTAGAAAAAAAATGTTCAAGCCAAGAAAAATTAAATTATTGTCAATAAATGTTTTAAATATAAAATAATTAAAATAGAATTTTCACAACACACGCATATATTGTTTTATTATATATACGCATTGAATCATCGTCGATGTCTTGGCTAAGAAATAGATATTGAGTGACATATAGCTTAAATAATCAAATTATAGAAATATTAAAAAGCTATATTTAATTTTATGCGTGTGTGAGCATATATAATATATAGGAATATATTTTATTTGCTAAATTAATGAATTGATTAATTAAAAATTAGAAAAACATGATTTTAATTATTTTTAAATTTGGAAAACATGATTTTCTAGATTTAGCTTAAAGCAATAACAAGTAATTAATGATGTTTGTTATGAATGAAAAAAAAAGCGGGGGCAAAATAACTACATTAAAATATATTGCTTTATTATTTAATCAACATTCTGGACAATTCTATAAAAACAACAACAACAACAACAATAATAATAATAATAATAATAATATATATATATATGATTAGTTACAAAGTGAACAGCAAGCAACATTTAAAAGTTATTCATTTATTAACAAAATAATCTAACTGTGAATTGAAGTTTGGGATTCATAATAATTATAACATCTGGATTATAAGTGATAATTGGAGGACAATGATTTCAGGAAGAGTTCCAATTATGATGCATCAATCTCTAAGTATATGCTAATCAACTATACTATAAGGATGATTCTTGCATTAAGTTACAATTCTAATACAATCAGCTATAACAACTATTCACTGAGTTTTCTATACAGCTATTTTCTTTTAAATTATTTAATATATCAATCACACAATTCTTCTTTCCAAAATAGTTCATAAATATCCAATATAAAAATAAAACAAACAAACTCCTTTTTAAAATTTGCTTTTTATAAGACTAAAATGATGAACGTTTTGACTATTTCATATAGTCTTTTTCAAGGTACACTAAAATAAAATATATATAATAATAAATATCACATATTCCAAAAAAATAAAAATATTAAATTAAAAATTACAAAATATATTCATAACCAAAAATTTAAAGGATATATATATAGTTTTATTTAAAAAAAAAAAAAGAAATAAAATATTTGTATTTAGGTTGAGAGTGGGAGATAAGGTAAATTTTTGGTTATGAATATATTTTGTAATTTTTAATTTAATATTTTAATTTTTTTTATTTTTTTGAAATATGTGATATTTATTATTATATATATATATTATTTTAGTGTACCTTGAAAAAGACTATATGAAATAGTCAAAACATTGAATTTCTTTTTCATCATTATAGTCACATAAAAAGCAAGTTTTAAAAAGGAGTTTGTTTTATTTCTATATTTTAAATTATTCCTCATCTTTCAAATCATATTAGCATCTACATATGTTTTAATAATGAAGGAATATATTTATTTTTTTTATATTTATTTTTTTTAACTACAGACTATGGTTTTGTGATTGTAAAAAAATTAAGAAAGCAATAACTGCTTTTTAGAAAATGATATTTAAAACCAGTGCTTTTAAAACTTGCCATTTAATTAATTTCATATTTATTGTAAATATTAAGTTAAAAATTAATTATCTGTATGATTTTAGTAGACATATTTATTTATTAACTCTTATGCAATTGACTAAATGCAACTAAATTGAGGTTTGAAACATAAAACTAGTTATTTATCTATGTGCCCTTCAGTTTGAATAGAATTTGTTGCAATATAATTTTTTTTTTGCATATATATTATTAGCATATAAAAGTGATTTACCCACTGAAGAAGAAGCTGTAAGTATCAACCAAAAAAATCAAATCAATTTAGGCCTAGTACTTTCAAAGTTTTCCTTCATATTCATGGCCAAAATAAGTTATAAACATTGCTGTAATGTTATAAAATAATAAAATGTGCAAATGCGAATGCAAATTAATTTGTCCATTTTCTCAAAATAGAAAAACATGTATCGTGTCTATTTATGACATTGTTATCACTGATAATAAAAAATTTAAGTTATAAAAATATTTTAATAATAATGAAACTATTATGTGAAATAAAAAAAATATTTTTATTTTTTACTATATAAATTTAAACATTTCAAAAATATATTTTCAAAAGTGTGCATAAAATATATTTCATTTTTTTGGCACATAACATATACTGCAGAAATGCATTTTATTTTGTTTGATAATTAATTAAAAAATTAAAAATCAGAAAAGCTGGATTTTAATTGTTTTAATTTTGAATTTGAAACTATATTTTCTAGATTTAGCTTCAAATACTGCAATTAATTAACAATATTTGTTATAATTTAAAAAAAAAATCTAATACAAAACTAAAATAAAAGGTGTTTTATTATTTAACACCATCCTATATGTTTATAAAAAGACAATCACTTGAACAAAAAAAAAATTGAATAGTTACAGAATGAATGGCACAGGAAGTATCAATAATTTTTTTTCTATTAGCAAAAGGCAGCTATATTTGAGTGGAAACTTGAGATTCATGAAAATTATAACATCAAATTATAAATTGTAGTCAAGCATTGGTGGTCGAGAGGTCAGTGACAGCTGTCTTACAAGCAGTTGTCCTGGGTTAGCAAGTTCACTTCCCAGCTGATGCCATGACACATGGGGAAAAAATTATAAATTGTAATGGTTGATCAGTAATTTTTGGAAGTGTTTCTGTAATATGCAGCACCGAAAAATTTCCAAGTATTTTCCAAACATCTATATTGCAAAAGATGACAGATTCTTTTATAAATTAACATGGCCAGCTAAATGAATTACTGAGTTACTGTAAAGATACTTTTTTTTCTAAAGTATGTATTGTCTTTCAAACTATATCAATATCTACATACATTTAAATCAAATAACTTTTATATCTGACTTTATTTTTTAGAGGAAGCTATAGAAAATCTTCCAGCTAGGAACATGGATTTGTTATTTCTATATTAGAAATGTTAAATGGTCAAATATTTTCTTTGCCCTTCATTTATATTTAAAATCCTTGCCATTTCTTATTTATTTATTTCTATCATATATTTTAAGTTAGAAGTTAGTTAATTTTTAATAAAAGAAAACCTTTTTGATTTTATTTTAGTATGCAAATGTATATATTATTAATATTTGTAATACAATAATTAGAAAAATACATTAGCAATTACTCTTTTAAAATAAGACATTCCTAGATTAAGATAAAAGTATTCAAAGACTAATTATGCTTTTCTGTCGTCCTATAATCAAAGAATGTTTGTATGTGAATAGAAATATATATATATATTTTATGTAATATCAGCCTTTAAAATATTGTCTATCATAAGTTTGGTAAATAATATTTTATGAACATAAAATAATAGTTTTGAGATTTAATATTTTTTATGAAAAAAAAACATCAACTACTATTTCTCTTTTATTCTTGGCTTTATAAAATTTCACATTTTCTTACATAAAATCTTGTTTAATTCTTTATTGTATGTACTCTAATTTTACTGCCTTGTCTTATGCTTTACTCAAGTTCTAATTTTGGTTATATAATAATGAATAAATGACTAGGTTTATGTTTAAATTATAGGTATATTGATTTGCATAATGTTAGGATGTATCCCCTGAAATGAAAAAAAGAGAGATTAAATCAATAACCATGAGAAAAATAATATTGTTTTTTTAAATAACACTGACTCATAGGTTGTAACACAATATAAAGCCTAAAAATAATCATCAGTAACCTAGCAATAATACAATACTACACATTGCAATTTATGATAACTTAAACTGTAGTAATAGTCTTATTAATCCATCTCATTATGCTATAAAGTTAATTAGCATATTTAGAAAAGATAGCCAATCATTTATTTTACACTATTACATGTATAGGTGTTATAAAAGATACAGTTAATATTACACATTTTATCTAAATACATTGGTTTCCAAGCAGTGATAGATAGTAATATAAATTGGTACTATTGCAATGATATATATATATATATTGTAGATATATATAGTATTCAATTATTTAAAAAAAAAAAAATTTTTTTTTATTCTTTTATACATACAGAGATTTATATGTATAGATTTATTATTATGAATAAGCAGTTCTTTTTGTGATTTATTATATAATATTTTTTTTTATTAAATAATATGTGTTAAATTTATTTAATTTTCATTTTGTTAAGAGAGAGTAAATCAGAAAGGTGTAAAATAAAATTGTTAGATTAGGAGATAAAAATTGTACACGTGTGAAACAATGAATAGATCTGTACAAACACAAAGATGCTTTTACACTTATTTCTGATGGCTATAGATGGCCAGCTTTGTTGTTGTCTGTATCTTAAGATTATTTTTACAAAAGAGGTGCTTTGATGTAGATAACGATAGCATCAATTTTAAGTCAAACTTGTGAAGCTTTGATTTTTTTTTTAAGATAAAGATTTCCAGATGTTTTTTTTTCCTTTGGTTGAAATTCGCGATATAAATGATTAAAACAATTTTTTTAATCAGTCAGTTATAAATTTTTTTAAAGAGATGATCAGTCAGTCTTAAATTTTTTTAGAGAGATGATCAGTCAGTCTTAAATTTTTTTAGAGAGATGATCAGTCAGTCTTAAATTTTTTTAGAGTGAGAGTCACTCAAATTATTATTATTATTTTGAGACTCAACTCAGTCGGTCCTTCCTTGTTATAATTCTTAAGCAGAAATGTAAGCTCAGATTTTTTTTTTAAAAGAGAGTGAACGCTTTAATTTTTTTTTCTCACTCTTTGAAAGTTGAAAAAAAGAGCAAATGAAATGTGCGTTTATATAAAGCAATTTCCAGCAATATTAAAGAAGAGGAGAGAAATGGAACAAGATTGAATTTATTATAAGTTAGTAATAATTATAAAAATGATATTAACATATTTGGTTATGCATAAGACTATGCCTCTGCATTGCTAAACCATTTTTTCTGCTTCCTGGTTAATACAGAAAGAGTCAAAATCGCTGATCTGTCTATGAAGTCATGTATCCAGTAATAACCAACAAAATGATGGATTTAGAAGCCAACCACACAAGCTATATGGAATGCTTTATTTCTAGTTCCTGGCTTATTAAAAGCTCATTACCTTCCAATGAATGGAGAAGAGGAAATAGAAGAAAAGAAAATTTATAACATCCATGTAGAACCAAGTTTGAAGCCATAAATCAAATTTTGTTATTTACCTCAATCATCTAAAGTGTCGAAGCAATTATTTTTTTTAAAGAAGAGAGACAAGCAAATCCACCGGTACCTACTTATTCAAAGTACTTATAATAACTTTTTTTTTTTAAATGGTAGAAGGAAGCCAATCAACAGTGAATAATAATGGAATTGAAGAAACAAGCAAAGTCAATTGATTCAGCATTATCTTAAAAGTATCTGCAATAACTTTCTTTTTTTTTTGTTTTTGTTGGTGAGCAAAGAAAAGCAGTCTAAAATTCAAATTCAGGACATTAATAAGAAGTAAAAAGTAGACGGGTAAATATGAACTTTCTTTAACCGATTTTATTCTTTTACTTATTAAAAGTAAACCTTAATTTACTGGTCAAAGCAATTTTCTTTTTTGATACAGAAACATTAAAGACTTGTTTATCTATAGTTATTTGCAATATCTCACAACATAGCACAAACATAATTTAAATCTTTAAACTTAAATTTTTCATTATTTTTTTTTATTTTTTTATTATATATTGTAATGTTGAAATGTTTTTTTTTAATTGTTCTTCAGTTGTTAATGATAATGAGCAACCTATGGATATATGCATTTATAATGTTTTTTATTTTTATTTTATCTTGTTGCATATTAAAAATTAATATATGTATTTTATTTTCTTTCGCTATAAGGTTGCAAAAGAAAAAGATATTTTTATATATGTGATTTTTGGGTATACATTTTAAACATATATGTTAACATTACCGAATGCGTGAATGTGTAACTGCTTATCCAAACACATCAAAGAATAGGTTATATATGATTAGTTTGAAATGGTAAATTAAAAAGTAGGGCATTACATTTGAATGGAAATGAAATAACATAGACAAGTTACACCTGAAATTTATTTTATGATATGATAAGTAAGAAAATTCTTAAATAAGCATTTATAGAATATGTATTTTTTTTTAATATTGATTTAAGTCAGCTTATTTTGAGATATCAAGAAAGATGACAAACCTATATATTAAGTTTATTTGCATATACTTATATAAATTTTTTTTATTGATTTTTATATAAATTTTTATATTAATAAGTCATTTATTTAATTGTCGATTTAATTTTAAAGAAGGAAAGAAAGAGTAGTAGTGTTAATAAAATATAATTATATATCTTAATTGGTTTCCGAGTAATTATTAAGAATATTGTGTTTTTTTTTTGTCTTAATTCTATCATTTCAATTCATCATCATTGCTCGCAGTTATTAAATATTACCATTCGTATATATTGAGCAATCACTTGCAAATATTAAGCGTCCGCAAAATAATAGGTAAACTAGAATGTTGATATTTAAGTATTTAAGGATTATGCTTGAGAATAAACAAATTTTGATAATTATAGTTCAACATAGAAAGCTAAAATTGTGTTGTGTCCATGAATTTAGATCATCCTCATCAAAGAAGGATATCATGTTATTAGTTAAAAACGTTTCAAATAATACTATATAAAAGTTATAATCGCCATCAATCATCATTAATAAATTATAATCATTAAATTTAATGTTTAGCGTAATGAATATATTTTAGTAAATAGGGGTTTATAGAAAATTGAATATTATGCAAAGAGATTCATGATGATCAATCATCACCATTAGTATTATTAAATCCCAGTATGAAATAGGATAATTTTAATAGATGCCTATAAGTTTATAAAGATGAATTTATTGTTGTGAGTTTATTGATAAGCCATGGCTGGTATCATCATCACCATTATAATCATTATTATGATATCACTATTATAATCATTATTGTGATATTATTATCATCATCATCATTATTACCTTTATTGTGATAAATAATTTAGTTAAATGGCCATCAATATCAATAATGGTCTTCACATGCTTGTTTGGAAGCCATTAATAGGATTATACATGTCTGTTCATCAATATACGCTAATGAGCTAGCAATGTCTATAAGAATCTTTGATCTATAGTATAAACTTTGGTAATATTGGGATCTTGTAATTTTATCAATATAGATAAAATGTAAGAATGTCATTTTTGTTCAATAGTCATCCAAGTCATGTGTAATAAATATGTACTGAATGAGTTTGAACTCAAGTACACTATAAATAGATACTTATCTAGATTGAAAACAATCTAGTGGCGCTCAAGGGAAAACACATGTACTTAGCTAAACTGAATAAAGAGTGATATCATCCCTTTCCAACTTCATAATATTAGTTTTATAAAATATATTTTTTATAAGTTGTCATGAATAGCACCCGTGTGTGCATATGACCATGAATGGTCTTATATATTTGGAAAGAAGGATAGGAAGGATTCTTTGTTAGAAGAACCTAGTATTGGAGATAAGCATAAGGCACTCCAGGAATCTCACAGTGGGTACTTTTATTCAGTTGCTATATTTAATATTATTTTTATTAGATGACAATGGCCAGTATGTTTTATTGTTCAGATGACTGCCCCAATATATAAATAAATACCAAGAATCTTTAATGCTGATATTTTCTTTGTCTATGCTATGATGAATTGATATAGTTACAAATTATAGTTACAAATACATATCTTTTATAATAATTTAATAATTACAAATACATATTTATATTAATTGATAAATATTGTTACAAATGATATTAATTTATAAAAAAAAATTGTTACAATATATATATATATGATAAACAAAAATGCAAGTTAAAAAACTTGCTAACGCTTGTATTTATGTCCACAGATGGCGTCCTACCAAGACTGCCAATCAAGCGTATGTTTTGTTTACATAAACGTCAGAGTAGTTAGTATTCACTATCTCTAACTATAATTCCACTTTCAGATCATGATTTCAGATCTAGTTTCTTTATTCCTGTCTTTCACTGACGATAGCAAATAGCTTGAAATCATGATCTGAAAGTGGAATTATAGTTAGAGATAGTGAATACTAACTACTCTGACGTTTATGTAAACAAAACATACGCTTGATTGGCAGTCTTGGTAGGACGCCATCTGTGGACATATACACATACATATAATTATTTTTGGGACTAAACCATGTGTTATTTTGCATTACAAATCAATATTTTGACGAACTAGCATCTGCCATTGCCAAGGTTGACTTTTGAAAGAAAAATCATTAGATTTCAAATAGTAATGTAACCAAGAGTGAGATGAGAAATGAGATTCAACATTCACAATATGAGGTTTATCAAAATGTTTATTTCCCTCCGTTTTTACATCTATTAATTTTAAATTAATATTAGAAGACAGAGATAAAATGAGAGGTTTCCACATAGCTGGAATACATTGTGCTTCATCAGCCCTATTTAAACCAATAGATCTTTTTAATATTTCAATTGATCTCTCCCATGGTTCTTAAATCATACCTTCCCAAATTAGCAAGTATTTTTGCATTTCCAAAATCAGGTTTGTGACCAATTTCTAAAAAATGGGAAGTAAAAACTGATGTCTTAAATTTCTGATTAAAAGCATTTATATTTTCCTTAATTCTGATATTTATTCATCTATTAGACTGGCATATATAGCTTCTTGACCACTGCATGCATGGAATTTAATAAACCCCCTGGTGTTCCAAAAATACTCTGTCTTTAGGTTTGTGTATTTTCTTGCCAGTTGAAAAAGTTGTCTTTATATTAAAACTAAATAGTCTTCTACTGATCTTATCTGTAACCCCTTTAATATAAGGCAAAACCACTCTATTATGAGATGAATTGTCAATTCTGTTCTCTTTTTCCCCTTTAGCATCAATGCTATGTAAAGCCTTCATGTGATGTTTCTATTATAATCTTTAAAAAGTAGAATATTTTTTGTAAGTTCTATTTCTTGAGCAAGATTATCTTTATCAGACAAACTATAAGCTCTAGTCAAAAGATTTTTTGCTACAGAAAATATTTGAGCAGGGTGATGATGAGAATTAAAATTAAGATATCTGTTTGTATGGGTGGATTTCCTGTAAACTGGTATTGAAAAGATTTCATCACATTTTCTTGTACTTAAAACATCTAGAAAAGAAAGTAATTTGTTATTTTTCACTTCCATAGTAAATTTAATATTAGAATGCCAATTATTTAGAAAAACAAGAAAAGAATTTAAAGCAGCAATAACAAATCACTTTCTTTTCTAGATATTTTAATTACAAGAAAATGTGATGATACTTTTCAATATCAGTTTACAGGAAATCCACCCATACAAACAGATATCTTAATTTTAATTCTCATCATCATCCTGCTCAAATATTTTCTGTAGCAAAAAATCTTTTGACTAGAGCTTATAGTTTGTCTGATAAAGATAATCTTGCTCAAGAAATAGAACTTACAATAAAATATTCTACTTTTTAAAGATTATAATAGAAACATCACATGTAAGGCTTTACATAGCATTGATGCTAAAGGGGAAAAAGAGAACAGAATTGACAATTCATCTCATAATAGAGTGGTTTTGCCTTATATTAAAGGGGTTACAGATAAGATCAGTAGAAGACTATTTAGTTTTAATATAAAGACAACTTTTTCTACTGGCAAGAAAATTGGTGACACAAACCTAAAGACAGAGTATTTTTGGAACACCAGGGGTTTATGAAATTCCATTGTTGCAGTGCTCAAGAAGCTATATAGGCCAGTCTAATAGATGAATAAATGTCAGAATTAAGGAACCTATGAATGTTTTTAATCAGAAATTTAAGACATTAGTTTTTACTTCTCATTTTTTAGAAATTGATCACAAACCTGATTTTGAGAATGCAAAAATACTTGCTAATTTGGGAAGGTATGATTTAAGAACCATGAGAGAGACAATTGAAATATTAAAAAGATCTACTGGTTTAAATAGGGTTGATGAAGCACAACATATTCCAGCTATGTGGAAACCTCTCATTTTATCTCTGTCTTCTAATATCAACTTAAAATTAATATGTGAAAAAACTGAGGGAAATAAATATTTTTAATGAGCCTCATATTGTGAATGCTGAACTACTTCAAGTTGAATCTCATTTTTTATCTTGCACTCGGTCACGTTACTGTTTGAGATCTAACCATTTTTCTTTCAAAAGTCAACCTTGACAATGGCGGATGCTAGTTCATTGAAATATTGGTTTGTAATGCAAAATAACACATGGTTTAGTCACAAAAATAATAATTTATCTATTATCATATAACCATGAAAACATTATATATATATATATATATATATATATATAATGTTTTCATGAGAGATATATATATATATATAGAGAGAGAGAGAGAGAGAGAGTACCAGAACATTATGGTATAAGGGTTTGAACCCTTCAATGTTTATTTCATTAAAAACGAAGCATTTTAAAAATAAAATTAAAACTAAAAATTTCAAGTTATATTTATTGTATTTAATTAATGGATTCCAGTGTGGATCTAAATAATTCAAATAAGTTGTCAGGTTTATTATACTGTAAAAAAAGAAAGGAAAATCAAAAATAATATACTTTTGAAAAAAGTTAAATATTTAATATAAAGGAATTTCCTTTCTTTTGTGGTGAATTATCTCAGAAATTTGTAGGTAAATAGATTTACAGATCTAGTATTTTATTTCTTTTGTAAATAAAAAACTAAATTAATTAATAATCAAAAAGGAAGATAAGTAAAAAAAATTGTTAATTTGGTTTGTGTGAATCTGGTCATGTGTTTATTATTTCTTGGCTGTAAAATAAATGGGTCTACGCTCTTTTTTGTTATGCTGGCAGCTAACTTGGAGGGAAGGAAGCTGACACACCACTAAAAACATTTAATGACTGTTGTAAATTGCTTTTGATTATCAAGCCTAAAGTACCAGCTCACTTGTAGTATACAGAGATAGAAAATACTTTTTTTAATAAAAAATAGCTAACTTGAATTAGCTATTACAACTTTTATAAATGATCACCATTTTTGTTTATCAGAGATGGATGGTGATTGCTTAGCATTTTCTTGCCTGCTAAATATATGGATACATAAATAATCTGATGAGAGGAGAGAGAATGAAATTTAAAAAAAAAGAAGAAACCTCATAGCCAAGGCTTTCTAAAAGACCAGACCTACAAATAAATATAGTATTATAGTAAATGTGTGTATTGTGGGAAAGACTGCATATAAACCAGAAGCCTCAGTTGTATAAGCATTAATTACTAACTATTAATCATGGAAATGACAAGTATACAAAGTGACCTTGAATGTATGTGCACACATAACAACATATCCAAATAACTACAATTCTAAAAGAAAAAAAATTACATACTTTAAACAATAAGCAGAAGTGACTTTTTAAACTATAGGTGAGATTACATTAATTAATTGTATTGTTATTATTTTTATTATTAATGTTAGTAGTTTAACAGATGATTCTCAGTATCAATTACAATGTCTGCATAAAATAGATGTTTAAAAATGGATATGTGACCTCACGGGATAATGAATATAAAACTATGACTGTTTAGTCACCATAACACCTGTAGGCAGTAGTTGAACACTATCTACCATATTAAATTCAAATATGAATAAATTTTCTTGAGGAAATTTTATAAGTAGAATTTATATATATATATATATATTGTACCTATATTGATATAGGCACATATAATTTTATCTAAAATTATATTATTAAAATAATCTTTCATTAAAGAAACACATACCAATCTCTTTTCATTAAAGAAAAAATAATGTTAAAACTAAATAGTAAATTGTATTAAAAATATATGTGCGTATATATGTGTGATTTGTAAATAAATAAAATGTATGCGAAATAAAAGAAGATTATCATTAAAACACCGCAATGGCTATTAATAAAATAAAACAACATGTTTTATTGCATGGCTATTACTAATTAAGCAATCTTCCAAAACATGTTTATCAAATGATTATCATTGGAATTTGACAACAGATCTTTGCCAGAGATATCAGAAAGACAACAAGGCACAGGTATAAATAGACCTTTTTTTATCAGACAGTAATCAGTTCACAAAGTAATTGAGTAGTGCAGTTCAGAAATTAATTGAGCAGTTAACAAACAAAATGCAGTGTTGAGAAGATCTTGGGAACGCACGTTTATCTCCAGCCCAGATGTCCGAGAAAACAGCAGATCTGCCCGTGAAATAATGTTAGCTTAACATCTTAGAAAATCTCTGTCAGTATCTATTTGTCTCTGATAGTAGTAGTCGTGAAAATCAGGAAACTCAGCAAGGAAACGTCCCAGCCGGCTGGAAGCATTCATACTGGAAGAAACAACAAACAAGAAGAAAACAAAGTGCAAAATCTATGTTCAAAATCCTAGGTAAAACATTTGCTTATTTTCGTTTATACTGTAATAGCCATTGCATTGCCTTAATTCGTACGAATCTTTCAAGAGTCTAATTATATGAACTCTATATCATACATAAATGAACTATTGATGTGTATGATTAAATTTCAAATGCTATGTAGTCCTTTATTATCATTATTATGTGTGTGCATGAGTTAATATGTGCGTGATCATTATATCAATATTTATTAGTTAAATTAGAGTGTTCTGTTATTAAATCTATAGGAATATTTAAACTATTTAGAAATGTTAATTTAAAATATGCGTATGTTTTATTAGAATTATAAAATGTTTAAATTTAGTAAATAAATGTTAGTTAATAAATTATCTTTAAAATTTAACTTTATTTGTCGGTCAATTCTTTTTATCAATTCTTTTTATCAATTTTTTTATCAATTCTTTTACAATTCTTTTTATAAATTCCTTTTACAATTCTTTATCAAGTCTTTTAACCACTAATTATGTATAATCTATTAGTGATTACAAACAGCTGAGCTAGTCGTGGATTTAGGCGTTGAGCTAGTGGCCATTGCTCAAAGTGCGTTATTTATTCATCCTTGAATAGATAGCTGGCACCCATGTTTATACACAAACAAAAAAAAGTGCTTTGAACTTGGTGTTGAACTCAACAGCCGAGAAGAAGCTATGTCCTGGAAATGTAATGCTAGTTATATACTTTATAGCTATCGTTTGGGCATACATACTCTCCGAGTATGTTCTTCTCTGCCTAAGAGACCGGTATTTTGAATGAACACATTTGAAAACGGTTCAATATATATATATATATTGTGCTATATCAGGATGTGAGTTAGAAATTCTTTTCACAGTGGCCACTATTCCATCAGTAAAATAAAAAAATCTTCCAGAAAAAGTATATTTATGAGCATCAGGTACCGATCTCAAGCAACAATCTCACTAATACAGCAAGAATTATACTTTTCCTAACATTCTTAAAAATCTTAAAATACCTCTAATCAGTTGCCTGACTCTAACTAACTCACTCTCAGGATTGGGAGCAAAGCTATCAGATAAAAGGAGATATATGGTGAAATTTGCATATATGAATGATCTTTCCCCCCTCTTTCTATGTCTCCCAAAATAGATTGCCTATAATTTAAAATTAGCTGCTTTGACTTCCCCTCCTCTGAGCATTCATTCCATTAATAAGCAATAAAATTTCTTCATTGAACTTAAGATTCAAGTTAAAAATATATTTAATATAGGTGTCTACCCAGTATTTGTCTGAAGATTTGTAATGATGGTATATTATAAGATGTGATATGTTGGACTATTTCCATCATTTATGAGTGAATGTTGAATGTACAAAAAATTTTAAAGTTTATTTAAACTTTCCAAATATAAACAACTTGTTAGTAATAACACACAAATAGACAATACAGGTTAGTAATTACACAATGTTTCAAGTAGTATTATTCTCCACTCTTCTTCAGGTGTTGCTGGCCTATATGCACAGTGACAATATTCGCTTGGAAGTTGAACTCGCACCTTTAGATTCTTGAATATCGAATTTTAAGGCAAATGATCTAAAAAAAATATTGAAGGACTCAGGAGAATTTGAACCAACCCTCATATATAAATATATCAAATTTCTACTATAGGTTGCCTTTGATAGAATAGCTCAGTTGGTAGAGCGTTTGCCTTAAAATTCAATATTCAAGAATCTAAAGGTGCAAGTTCAACTTTTAAGTGAATATTGTCACTGTGCATATAGGCCAGCAACACCTGAAGAAGAGTGGAGAATAATACTACTTGAAACATTGTGTAGTTACTAACCTGTATTGTCTATTTGTGTGTTATTACTAACAAATTGTTTGTATTTGGAAAGTTTAAATAAAGTTAAAATTTTCTGTACATTCAACATTCACTCATAAATGATGGAAATAGTCCAACATATCACATCTTAGATGTCTACTCATATCATATTTAGCTAGTTTTGCGAGGTATATTGGCAGGAAAAGAGAAATAGGCAAGCATAAACAATAAATCTATTCACTAATGTTCAATAAATGATTATGGTTTTAAAGTAAGTGCACAATTTTTTTCTTTCTTATTTTATTAAATTAAATATTCATAAAAGAAAAAATATATAATTCACATATCAAAATCTAACATAAAAAAAAAATTATTAAATATAATAGATCATATAAATATGGAGTAGAATGTAAAAGAATACAATTATACAGTACAGTTTAGTAAATATTTTTAACAATGAATAAGCATTTTTGAGGGTGACAATATGCAATTCTAAGTCTTAATGCAAAGAAAATTATATTTACCTTCAGGAACCCAGGATTTTAATAGATAAGTTTGCATCAATGTAAGCTTACTTCATTCTGAGTTAGTGATCCAAAAGAAAAAATTTACATTTTTTTTTGTTGGAGAAAGGAAAATGTCTGCTATCGGCATAAGCGTCCATTTGGTGGCATTGATTGGAAATAAAAAATAATGATGATAGCAATTAACGAATATTTTAATGGAAGTTTGATCAGTATCTGGGGTTCAACATTTTTATTTTTCTCTCTGGGTTATTTTGGGCAGTGGATCTGTAAGGTCCTTGAGGTTCTCGTATGAGCAGGCAGTGAGTAGGAACTGCTATATACTTAGAGTGTGGAATGATAGCCCTCTACATATCTGGTTTTTACCTCATCATTAGGATCATAGACATTTTAAATAAATTTATATCAAAGAAAAAACATTTTCTCCACAATTTGGTTACTTCAGTGAATTTCAATAGTTCATTAGAACAATGAAAGAATAGGCATAAAAATTAATACAAAAAAAACCACATATAGTTTTTTTTTTCAAAATGTCTTCTGTTCTCTATGGCTCTGGCTTTCTAATTAATTAAATTTTTTATTTTTTTTTGATCTCCCAAGTCAGTTTATCAGCATTTCTATATTTCTTTCTCTGGAATGCTTTTCACATTTTTATTTTTGGTTTCTTTATCCACTGTACATTCAGTTACAATTTTTTGGAATTTAGAGAAGCTAAGTACTATAACAAATAACAAACAAATGCCTAGAGGCATACATAGCAAAGTCTTTTCATTACTCTCATTAAAATAAGACATATGATAAAACAAAAATGTACATTTAAAACAAGTAATAATAAATAAAAAAAAATTTGCATATAATTGTATCTAATATATAGGGTATATGACAACAGACTTTCACATGACCCACCACTTTCCACACTAACTCATAACACTGATACACTTGAACACATATATGTTGAAAAGATAAATAATCACCAATATACGTATTTTATGCTAAACCAGCAATCATCAGTTGATCCAGATTACCATCTCTACACATATATGATATAAGTGCTCAGATATATATTAAGATAGCCAAACCTCATACTTTAATGGACAGGCTTCAATCTACTCTACACTCCAACTCTTCAACCGTCCATCCAATTGAAAATCTGATGATGACATGCTCAAAGGCCACTCTGAGGCCAAAATTCTTGTCACACCCATGTTGACCTAAGGTCAATCTAATCCCTCATGTACAGGACATAATCCATTTAATACAACATATTTCTAAATAACATATTTCTACATATGTTCTAAAACAAATAATTATATATATATATATTTTTAAATTTAAAATTTATTTCTCTGTCTGACACACACACACACATATATATATATATCACTCCTTGTATATAATAGTTGGACATATTGAAGCCAATTTATAGGAACTACACTTATCCAGGGCAGTTGATGGATGCTATTAAATTCATTATAACTGGGTTTAAACCTGGATACTGTTACAGTAGTTTGTATTTAAAATGATTTAATTATTTATTTTTTGTGATTATGTCATTTAAATAATTATTATTGGTTCTATGAAAAAATGTTCTTTATTCCTGGAAGAAAAGGAGAATATTTGGCCTACTTTTGTAACTATTATTATTAAATTGTTAATTTTATTATAACATCGGTCATTTCTAGTAGTTTTGTAAAAATATTCCTAACATATTATAAATATGTGCATGTAATTTATATATGCATATATCTAACAGGAAATTTAAAAAGCTAGCTAGCACTTATGAGTAAATATTGGTATAGAAAATAAGAATCATAATAAGGGTTAAGTTATCATATGGTACTGGAATGCCATAGTTATGAACATATGGCTGGAACTTATTAATTATAAAAATTTCTTTACATTTGATCCATTGGCTAAACACTGATAAAGTTAGAATGAAAATATAATTAAGCTCAGTAAAATCATACATAATTGTACAAGATTATTTGTCTAAAAAGTTGTACCTTTGGTTATCACAACTAAGTAGTGTGCATGGAGTGGGTAACAATCAAATATTCAAAGTTGACCAGTTCAGAAATGATTTGGTGGTAATTAGTCAATGGTTAATCAATAAGTGATTGATACATTATGGTGATAATTAATCAAAGATTAATCAATAAGTGATTGATACATTATGGTAGTAATTAGTCAATGATTAATCAATATGTAATTGGTACATTATGGAACCCAATGTGGGGCTGATTATAACAAGTTTTTATGATTCAAAGAAATTAAAACATTTAATTAAGTTTTTTTTCTCAGTGATACCATCTAGTATAATATTGTAAAATTATTATAGCCCTGACACAAGAGTCAGAACATTATAAGGTATAAATTAAACCATGAACACAAATATTTGTTGCATGGAATAAGAAGAATGGGTTATTTTATAAAATAAAAAAAGAATAATAAGTAAATAGATCTGGTCATCAATAAATTAGGAATAAATAAAGTAGGTTTGTAATGGTTATAAAGCAGATAGGACATTTGTGAGAAAATGTCAAAGTGGGTGAGCTGTTTCTGGGGGATTGAATGGTTATTGCTTATAATTTTTCTATGATAATTTAAAAGTACGTATGGAAAATTATATTAAAGGAATATAGTATCTAACCTTTTTGCTGGTGAAGCAGCCATATTGAATATTTAAAAAATTATGTTAGCCCACAAATTTTATCATAATTTAAGTTTGTATTATTCAAAAATGACATAATATATATTGTTTGAAACATAAAACACCAAAGAATGTAATTAAGTTGAAAAAAATATAGTCATTGATATTCAAAGTAATAAACAGGAGAATAAAAGTTAATACTTCTAATAATTATTTTCATATTATTTCATAAATTTAAAATCATCATGCATAAATGTTAAAAGTAAAATTTTATTAGTAGGTTAGTTGGATTCATCATAAAATTTTTAAAAAATTGGTATAAAATAACATTTACTTAAGGTAATCCATCACTTGAAAACTTTGTAGAATAAAGACATTAGTATCTTTTATTTTTTCTAGTAGCCCTTCAAAATATATTTCCATGCAGGGGTTTGCAATGAATATATCATCCCTAATAACATCCATTATAACAAGTAATTAATATTAATAAATAATTAGTATAATTTGAATATTGTAACAAAGAACTTCAATAATGTTTGTAATTTATTAAAAATTACTACTAAAATAGTTACTATATACAAAATAAAATAATAGAATAAAATAAAAAGAATGAAATACTAAATTCATTGTAGATTTAAGCTTGAGGTACATAAGTTAGTAGTTTAAAGTCAGCGTGATGTAGTATTATTTATCCTATCTTTATAAGTTTTGAGGGCTCATGTTGCTTCATGCTACTATGACCATAAATTTAGTAATAACTTCATCAACTGCCACCTCTCTTTGCATTTGATATGCAGCTTTAAAACTTACATTGCAATAGTGTATAATCTACCTAAGTTTATATACTTCAAAATCTTTACTTTTAGCATCTGTGTATAGAAAAATGTAAATTGGGTCATAATATTTGCAAAATATGTTTATCTTTTTCTCATATTACCTAATTCATATACTGGACATCTGGACCCAAGCCCACATAATACCAAAGAAAATTCATGATTTTTCGTATATTTTTTATCAAATATAAATTCAAATAATAATTAAAATATATATTCAAATAATAATTTAAAAAAATATAAAAATAAGTACTTACCATCAGTTTCCAATAATGTTCATTCAAATAAGCACATCAGTGAAAGCTTGTATTTTTTCTGATGTAATTTTCTGGGCAAATACAGTTCTGTTAACAATTAAAAAACTGAGAGAAAGACAAAAAAATTCAATTTACTTGATCACAAAAATTATCATAAATTTTTTTAAATTTTTATTGTAGAAAAATGAAACTTAACTTTTCTAAAACTAGGGGAAAAGATGGGAATGAAGATGTAAAAAGTGCATGCATAGACTGTATAGATTTCTGGTAGTTTTAAGCCAAATTCAGATGTTTATAATTTGAAAATTTAAGGCCGCATTAAGCGAGCGTAACTACGAACAGGCTAAATAGAAAGACTTTTTTTATCTTTTTATAGTAAGAATTAATAGTAAAGAAAAGATAAACCAATAAATAATAATTATGATAAATAATCCTAGGTCCTAACCCTATAAAATAGATCAACATGGCAATGAACCAGCAGAGCACAATGAAGAATAGTTGATAGAGGTTGTGAATATGCTTGCAGAAGATGCTGTCATGACATTGAATGTGTTATTTAAAATGTTATGAAAAGAAAATACCAAAATATGTTACAAGATAGATAACAAAAGAATGAATTAATAATATGAGAAATGCAACAAAAGAGTGAGATAAGACAAAAAGAAATATGATAATGATATTTTAAGAAATACAAAAGCAAAAGCAAAAAATGCTGAAAACAGTAGATAAAAAATGGGAGGAATCTAATGCATAGTTATTAAAAAATAAGGAAAAAATAGGCAAATTGTACATGATATTAAAACAACAATTAGAAAAGATAATAAAATAATTTGTCAAGAAACATGGCAACAAAGGGATTCAAAATACAGCATTGGCATAGCAGCCATAAACCCTGTGATAGAAAATGATGCGGTTTTCATTCCAAATGAGTATTTGAATGAGAAGGTGAATCAAGAAGAAAAAAGTACAATAACTTGATGTTCTGAAAAACAAGGATGACCAAAAGCAAATAAAACAAGGAAAAGAAAATGAAATAAAATCAGTTAAAGAAAATTTAACAATCATAAAACAAATAAAAAAAGGGAAGATAAAAACTAAATTAAAGCTTGGGTAATCTTGATAGAGTCTATATTAAAAAGGATGAATAAAGATAGGTATTTTATGATGATTAAAATCCTGATAGTCTATACCAAAGAGTATGAATAAATATAAGCTTTTTAGTACGATTAATGCTCTAAAAATAGTATACAAAAGTGGATGAGTAAAGATAGGCAATGTAGGCTGATCAATGCAATGGAGAAAAACATCTTACAGCCTGGATTCAACTTAGATTACAAAATTTTTATTGATATAGTTGATATCAACATTTACAATTTTGATGTAGTAATATTTAATCCAAAAAAGTTTAACTTTGAATATCAATGTCAATTTTATTCTTTACCTATAAAAAAAAAAAGAGAATAAATAATAGCATACCAGAATACTTGTCTCTCCAATTACCATCCAAGAGAGAAACACCTGATAGAGAACCACCAGATAAAGAGTAATCTTAAATTATGTGAGAAAAGTAAATGATTTATCATTGATGACTCTGGATATGTTTTGAGATGTTTCAGAAAAAAAATTGTAATATAAAAAAAAATTGTATAACTAGATATTACACAAATCCTGATCATAACTAATATAACCATTTAATAATGAAATAAAAAATTATAAATGGCCATATAGTGCCCAAATTTTGAAGTTAGTTAAAAGTGATCATACAAACTCATTGTGATAAATTGGGAGAATGTGGAGAATTGGTGTATGTTGATATTTTTAGAGCTGCTGGAGTGCTTTAGATTGTGATGTGTTTTTGTGTTGAAATGATAATTTTAAGGCATTAGTTTGGATCTCATTGTTCATTATTATCTGACAAGAGCAGTCTTGTGGTTTTTGATAAAAGACAGTTTCACATTTCAGATATTTTCATATTTTAGATAGTCAGTAGAGGAATTCATGAGTTTTTTTATTGTTAATATGTTTGTAGTAGTAAGTGTCTCTGATTGTATTGACTCTCACTGCAGAAACATTTTAGATATTTTCAGGAATGTACATTTGCATGTTTCAGTCATGAACTTGATGGTGGATCAGAAGTGAGATACACATTAATTTTAGAGCATTTTACAGTTCATCAAGTGCAAGCAGACTTATAACTGCAAGAAAATGAGTAAATAAGAAAATAGATTGTTTAGTGAAAAAGAGGATTAGATGTGTAGAGCCTATAGTTTGTTGAAAAAAAAAAGGATTCAACATAGATTAAACCTTATTACCATTTTTATTTGTTTTTGGTGAGAGGTATAATAATATACTGATTGCTTATCAACTAATTATTGACTAACTGTTAACATGAGGTTTACCACCAAATAATTTCTGTATCAGTCAGCTTATGGGTTTTGTTTGTTACTCCATTCACATTACTTCATTATGATCACCAAAGGTACACCTTTTTATTCTAATAATCTCTTTTACAACTATGTATGATTTTACTGACCTTAATTATATTTTTATTATCAATGGTTAGTCAATGGATTATACAGTAAAGAAGTTTTTATATTTAAAGAGTGCCAGTCATATTTTTATTCCTATGACATTCTAATACCCCACATGATAATTTATTCCTTATTAGAAATTCTAAATTTCTAGACTGGTACTTATCCATAACTGCTAACTTTAAAATTTTCTGTTAGATAATTAGTTATATATAAATCATGCATGTACACATTTATAATGTGTTAGGAATATTTTGACAGGCTGCTAAAAATAAGACAGAGATTATAATAAAATTAACAATTTAATAATAACTTACAAAAGTAGGTCAAATATTTTTCTTTTTATGCTAGAAATAAAAAAAACCTTTTTTTTTCATGGAACCAACAATAATTGTTTAAAATACATAATCAGAAAAAGAAAATAATTAAAATCACTTTAAATACAAACTACTAACATTAATGATAAAATAAATTATTATTAACATGTATTCTCAACTATGGTTTAAAAAATCACTTCAGTTTATTGTTCAAAGTATGTAAGTTTTTCTTTCCTCTAGAATTGTAGATAGGTTAAATTGTATACTTGCCATAATTCTGGTTCATTTTCATGATTAATAATTAAAAATTGATGCTTCTGCAACTTGAACTTCTAATATATATATATATGTATATATATATAATAAATAAAGTTTGATATCTGTATTCGTTTCACAATATATGTAATATACAAATCAATATATATATCAAAATACAGTACAATTTATATAAATTATATTCTTTTAGAAGTACTTTCGACTATACACTTTGTAGTCTTTATCAACTATATAACGTTGAATAATCAAAACGAGACAACCCTTAACAATACCCATAGTTCAATTCAGATTTCCCACAATTCTGTTATCTTAACATTTGATGACTGGCGATTCATTAACATTTGACGATTTCTTGAAATCAACATAGCCTCTTTTATTTTACGTTTATTATGACGACGTTCAATTTGAATAATTTTCATATTTTTATAATCAAATTTAAATCCATATTGACAAGATTTATTATGATCAAATATAACAGATGATGAAGGTTTATTTACATCTGTTCCATATTGATTCTCTTTTTGAATTCTATTATATAAAAGCATATGTTCTTTTATTCTCTTCTCAAATGTACACTTAGATTCACCAATGTATTGTACGCCACATCCACATATCAATCTATATATAATAGAATTTTGATTAAACTTTGAATTTTGAATTTTAGAATTACTAAGCAATCTATTTATATTATTTGTAGAGAAAAAGCAATATGACACAAACCATTATAAATTTTCCTAATAAACTTGACCTGCTCATCTGATATAAATGGCATTGAAATCCATTTCATTTTGATATTTTTATTTTTAATTTTATTATAGTGTTGATTTCTTTTAAATCCTTTAATAATATTAGCAATAGCATTTTTATAATAGCCAATTTTTAACAAGTCATTAACAAATAAATGTACATTTTTAATTTTATCACTAGAATATTTGCATAATTTTTCATTTCGAAATAAGAATGATTTCAATCCAGACAGCTTATGACACATAGGTACATGTGATTCATATGGAATAAAACCTCTAGTTTCAATTGGTTTTATTAACATAAGATAATCCAAACTGTAATCATTAAGAGTAACTTGAATATCCAAGAATTTTATGGAATTGTATTTCTCTTTAGTTATAACCCATTTTATATTAAAGTATATCATAGATATGTGGATGATGTTTTTATTTGTGAAAAACAAGAATTAATAATCAATTTATTTAATGAATTAAATGAGATTAAGGATATAAAATGGGTTATAACTAAAGAGAAATACAATTCCATAAAATTCTTGGATATTCAAGTTACTCTTAATGATTACAGTTTGGATTATCTTATGTTAATAAAACTAATCGAAACTAGAGGTTTTATTCCATATGAATCACATGCACCTATGTGCCATAAGCTGTCTGGATTGAAATCATTCTTATTTCGAAATGAAAAATTATGCAAATATTCTAGTGATAAAATTAAAAATGTACATTTATTTGTTAATGACTTGTTAAAAATTGGCTATTATAAAAATGCTATTGCTAATATTATTAAAGGATTTAAAAGAAATCAACACTATAATAAAATTAAAAATAAAAATATCAAAATGAAATGGATTTCAATGCCATTTATATCAGATGAGCAGGTCAAGTTTATTAGGAAAATTTATAATGGTTTGTGTCATATTGCTTTTTTCTCTACAAATAATATAAATAGATTGCTTAGTAATTCTAAAATTCAAAATTCAAAGTTTAATCAAAATTCTATTATATATAGATTGATATGTGGATGCGGCGTACAATACATTGGTGAATCTAAGTGTACATTTGAGAAGAGAATAAAAGAACATATGCTTTTATATAATAGAATTCAAAAAGAGAATCAATATGGAACAGATGTAAATAAACCTTCATCATCTTTTATATTTGATCATAATAAATCTTGTCAATATGGATTTAAATTTGATTATAAAAATATGAAAATTATTCAAATTGAACGTCGTCATAATAAACGTAAAATAAAAGAGGCTATGTTGATTTCAAGAAATCGTCAAATGTTAATGAATCACCAGTCATCAAATGTTAAGATAACAGAATTGTGGGAAATCTGAATTGAACTATGGGTATTGTTAAGGGTTGTCTCGTTTTGATTATTCAACGTTATATAGTTGATAAAGACTACAAAGTGTATAGTCGAAAGTACTTCTAAAAGAATATAATTTATATAAATTGTACTGTATTTTGATATATATATTGATTTGTATATTATATATATATATATATATATATATATATATATATATATATATATAATATATATATATATATATATATATATATATGATCTTTCCTGCAATACACACATTTACTATAATAATTCTATAATTGTTTGCAGATCTGATCTTTTAGAAAGCATTGGCTATGAGGTTACTTCTTTTGCTTGAATTTCATTTTCTCTCCTCTCAGCAGACTGTTTATATATCACATATTTTGCTGGTAAGAAAGTTCTAGGCAATTGGTAGCCATCTCTGGTAAACAAAAGTGGTCAACACTTATAAAATTTGGATTTTACCCACTCATGTTAGCTATTTCTTTATAAAAATTATTTCCCACTTCTATCTACAAGTGAGCTGGTGTTTTAGGCTCGATAATCAAAAGCAATTTATAGCAGTTGTTGAATCTTTTTTAGTGATAAGTGAGCTTCCTTCCCTGGAAATCAGTTGCCAGCATAAAAAGAAAAACATTGAATATCCATTTATTTTACAGCCAATAATTTCAGAACACATAATCAGATCCACAAAAAACAAATTAAAGTTTTTATACTTATCTTCCTATTTGATTTTTAATGGTCATTGCATACTCAGTGTAATGTGGCCACTTGATGTCATTGTTGCTTGCAAAAATAACGAAATGTAATGTTACTGGGCTGATAATTTTTTGCTTTCTGCTCTCCACCAGTTTTTCAAAGTATTTTTAAAAACTTTCTGATGATATTTAACACAATTTTCATTTTAAAGTATATAAAACAAAGAGTTTAAAAATGTGTTTTTTGAATGAAAATTAGAATAAATACATGCACTAGTCTGAGCAAACCAAGCTGGCAGCACCTAGCACTGGAATGTGCAGGAGGGGCCTCCAATGGTTTTTCTTATCTGAAGCTAGTCTGAGCTAACCAATACTATGATTTCCAAAACAATGGCAAATGGCAGCCATTGTATTACTCTCATATCTATTCATGTGACTTATGTAAAATGCTTCAATAATCTATCCTTTTGCAAGTATTTTCACTTCAAAGATGTGTAGGGAAATGCAGTGATGGACTTAAAATTATTAGTATGTAATAGTACATCAGGTAAAATGGAAGATCCTTAATTTGAATGCACATAAAAACACTTATGGCCTGTTGAATTTTTTATCCCTTCACATTCTACGGTAACAATCTATGAAGTGTGCACTATTTCCATAGTGGTGCAAAGCACAGTGTGCAATCACATGTATGCCTAATAATGGCTAATATAAACAGAACTGTTCTGTAGGCTGTAACTTGGGCCACATAAATGGCATATCTCTGTGCTTTTGCAAGCAACAGCACTATCAAGCGGACACATTACACTGAGTATACAACTACTTTTTTAACTAATCTAGTTTTGTTATTTACAAAAGAAGTAAATTATCAGATCTGTATATCTATTTATCTGCTAATTTCAGAGATAATTTACCACACAAAAAAAGAAAATTTTTTCATACTAAATATTTAACTTTTTTAAAAAAAATTGTTGCAAAGTTATTATCTTTCATTTTTCCTTTCTTTTTTCAATGTTTAATAAACTGGAACACTTTATCTGAATTATATAGAACAATATATAATTTTACATACATTTTATATCATTGAAACCTAATAATCAAGTACAATAAATATAGTTTGAAGTTTTTTTTATTTTTAATGAAATAAACACCCATGTATAATTATGTTATGGCACAATATATATATATATATATTCAAATCCTTATACTTACATTACAATATATATTGCAATGTATATATAAATCCTTATACTTACATTACAATATATATTGCAATGTAAGTATAAGGATTTGAACCCAGACTTTCAAGCTTTCTTTTGTCATCCACTCCATCTTATACAACCATGTAAAATATGCATATTGAAGATCATTTATCATTTTCACATGCATGGTGTCATGTGTATTGGTTGTATAAGATGGAATGGATGACAAAAAGGAGCTTGAAAGTCTGGATTCACTACAATCTAGCTTATATATATACACTTGTATTTAAATATATATTGTAACAAAAAATATAAAATATAAGAACAATACTAATGAAACAACATTGTCTCATAAATAGCAATATTTCTCTGTTGGATAAACTAAAAACATAATAGACAATTACCAACCAGCAGCAATATGAATAAAACAAAACTAACTGTTCACTGAATAGCTTCCAGATTTGGGTAATCATAAATATAATAGAAAATATCATATCTGAGTAAGGCTAGCTAGCCTGCAAGTGCTTCATAGATTTGGATGACCAAATGTAATAAATAAAATTATGAATCAAATAATTTTTTCCAATTATGCATTACATATTTGGGCAATCTAAAATATACTGTATAAATGTTGCATTTAGGTAATTAAAAAAAAAATAAACAAATAAATGAATTAATCCACAAGTAGCTCTATGATAGTTAAATTTACATATGTAGGTGCCAATGGGTCCAGAGATAAATGTTTTTGCTTGGCAAAAAAAAATTCAACAAGTGATGATTTACTTGCTGATAAAATATATAGTATAGGATATATACTTAAAGATCTTAATAATAAAACGAATTGTGTAATAAGATAATTTCACATTAAAAGAATGATTTGTGTGATAGGTCAATCAACAAATACTTAGATTAATAATAAATAAAAATTTATTAATGTAAGCATTAACTCAGTGAGGTGGTTAAAACAAATAATAATTTAATTAATAACTGCAATCTAACATTATATAATGGATATGTATAATTTATTTCTAAAGATTGCAATTAAAAGATGTGATCTATAATTAAAATTATTAACACATACAGTCAAGTCAAGAAAGATTAACTACAGTTTTTTACACAAAAAAATATAAAATGTAATGGAATTTTAATGTTATAATTTTTGTATTTTAGAGAAAATATCTTATATCATTCAAAATCAAGCAATGCTTTCCTAATAAAAGTTATTTTATAATTTTTGAACTAAATTATATAAAATATTAATTATATTTTAAAATTTTGATTGATTTTATAAAAGACATCCATAATTAATTCAAGCCTTACTTGCTTGATTTATCTCTTTTATTGAAGTGCTTATCAAATGATAAAAAATTATAGACTATTTTATAATTAAGGTTATTAATAAAGAAAAATGATTTTGATAAACATTTATCAAAAATTACCATTATATTTTTATTATTGGCAAGTAAAAGCCATTTGACTAGATAAATTTTGAGAAATTTGTTAAAAACATTTTTATCAAGTTAAGCATAGCTGTAACTTCAATTTAAGCTTCCTTATCCTGCAGCATTTTTTGGCATCTCCATGGTAGCAATTCACAAATGTAAGAATCCATAAACATTTTAATCATTAGATGATATCCAATTATTCCTCTGTCAATGTTACAATCTATGATAGATAAATTTAATGGTCTGAGCTTCATAGCAGTTGTATAGTGTTTGTTGTTAATCATTCTGTTTTAATCATAAAAATATAAAATGAGGGGAAGTTTGTGTCCCTTTCCTCCTAAGTAATTTCTAGTCACAGTATGTCAGTGCTTTGCTACAAATCCAAAATCTATTGATAAAATTATGTGAAGAAAACATGTTTTAAAGAAAAATGTATGAATATTTTCTTCTGAGCTTGTTTTATCATTAGGCAACCATGAAAAAATGATGCAATCTTTTTCTGTTTTAAACACTAGCTCATGAACTTATGATTATCTTTTTTCTAATCTTAATAATGCATTTTATTATTTGATATAACTTAGTAAAAATATTTTTTTAAAATATTTATTTAATAATAAAATATTTTTTCACTCTACTTTTATCCAAATTAATAAATACATTTATTAAATATAAAACTTCAATTGTTTTTTTTATTTAGTTACTCATAAAGTATAAAGGGAACTATTGATGGTAACATGTGCACATCACTTTATATATATATATATATATATATATATAAAGAGATCGGAAGAGACATATGATATATATATATATATATATATATATGTAAGCAGCCAACACTTCACTAATACTAATATCATTGTGTCATATCTCACATTATCTTCATATAGTTGACTAGTCCAGATTCCATATTATCTAGAGCAGATAGACCATTTCTTGCTATGAACCTATGAATGTATAGATATATAATGCATAGCAATGACAAGTACAAGCCAATATTAAATGATGCTCACTGAATCTGAATATTTCTTTAAGGATGTAAATCACAATAAATTTAAGGTAGAGACATAGAACTACTATCACAAAGCTGAAAGACAGCACTCACATTTTCCATACGTTTTGCAGATAATGACTAACACAAAGTTGAAAGATAGAATCTATATTTTCCAGACAATAAAGGTTATGCTAAGTGATTGATGCAGTGAGGCAAGTCCACATTCAAGAATGGAAGCTGCTGGAACCAAATATTTGTTCAAACTAAGCAGTCATAATACAGCTATAAGGGTTAGCAAACCTTCTCACAAGGCAGGCTGCCAAGTTACAGCTGAAAGTGGTAAGAAAACTATAAAGGCAATTCAGTCTCTTTTTCTATAGTTCACCTCAGAGCTAAAAACTATATCTCACCAACAGCATCAGGCAGAGGGTAGCCAGTATAAAATAGATTGTAAATATGAGTATAAATTTATGTTTTCATTTTGATAATGAACATAATATTAGAAATGTATTTACACATGCTTGTGTTTATATATAATCCAAACTAAACACAACAGATATGGTGCAGTTGACAAAATATATATAAAAAATTCCCCATGACAAAAAAAATAATTTAAAACAACAAAATTTTGCCCTTGTGGATCATTAAATTTTGTCATTAATGAAAAAAATTGACTGTGAATGTTATTGGCATGTGTGTGATAAAAAATTTTAAAATCAAATGAGAGTGGTTATTTTTTTTAATAAAGGCAGAAATTCCCCCTTGTGGGTTGTTAGATTTGTCTCAAATCAAAGATTGACAGCTATTCAAACAGTAACTTGTCAAATAAAAATTAAAAATCCAATTTGAATGGTTATTCTCACAAATAAAAGTAAATTTTTTTCTATTATGGCATAAAGAGGAAAAACAAAATGTCTAAAATTGACTCAAAAGAAGAATTTGCTCTGACTTATTCAGATAATTGGGAAAACTATAAAAATCAAATAATCTTTTATTTACAGGCTAATATAATAAAAATTCCCAAGTTAAAATTAGCCATGCCCATCTCTTTTATGGGACGTTATACTTACAAAATCTTTAAAACCCAAGCAACCCCTGAATCATGGCTGACATAAATTTTGACAAGGCATTGTCTCTACTAACTAACTTTTTCACTGCAAAATCCCTAATGATAATCAGAAATACCGTATCAATATCTGTACACAAGGGGAATGAGAAAAGCTAGAGATTTTGCTATTAACTTTAAAAAAAAAACTACTTTTAAAATGCAATTTCAAAAACTTCCTTAATGAATCTCATGAGATAATTTTATTTGTGAAATGAGAGACTATAGTTTCAGTGCCAAGTCTAATATATACTGACATAACATTTAATTCCATTGTCTTTCAAGTGACTCTAGTTGGAATGAACTGCTAGGTAAGTAATTCCACTGAAAAATGAACTATACCATTCAAATCATGGCACAAAAAACTGGGTCAGCCAAGCACCCAGCTGACAGTAAAAGTAACTGCTTATATAAATATACAACAGTGAGTAAAAAACATTGTTAGAGATGTGATCAACTGATACACATACACCTTAAATGTCCACAATGGTATACAGTGTGTACATATTGCAATTATGTCAGTTACTTAAAAGCTGCTTGTTTATGGAAAGGATGAGTTCATTCCAAAAAGCCAGAAAAGCAATTTAAAATCTAAAAAACAAAATGTGTTTATAAAAAATTCAGAGGCATTGATTAAACTTTTAAATGCAGTATGCTTATTAATGATATGTCTATAACAATGGAACTGGATACCAGGTCTGCAGTGTCCATTGCATAAAAAAAACATGGTCTATCATTAATAATAAATAATAAATATAAGCTGCATTCATGCAGCAAAACAATTATTGATTACTAAGACATTTTAGTAACACTCTCAGGTCAGGCAAGAGTTAAACTTACAATGACCAATAAAACTAGATATCTGCATTCTCTCGTATTTTCTGGTAAGCATAGCAGTTTATTAGGAAATGACTGGTCACTCACTTAAATTTTACAGTGACTAAAATGAATTAGCTCACAACAATAAATTTAAACAGTCTTCTCAAAAATAGTTATTAATAATCTGGGGTTGAACACTAAAATAAAGTACAAAACTAAAAGTGCAAAAAAGTGAATAGGCACTCATGTCCTATGACACATGTCTAAGGGAGCCACCAAATGGGTTCCAGCAGTGGTGATCAAACTTAAAGAATCACAAACAGTAGTGGTTGAAAATGTTGGTCATCAACATCATTATCTCAGAAACCAACTGTTATACTAATGTTATCCAAAGTTTAATAAATGACAGAAAGTTGCAAGTCAACAATGATGAGTCATTAGCCAGCTATGATGAACCTACAGTTCCAAGACCAGCCATCAGAAAATCCTCATCAGATTATAAAAAGTTGCAAACCAACAGTGATGAGTTATCAGCTAACTGTGATGTACCTAAGTAAGCCAGATGAAACTACAAAGTGAAAAAGATGAATACTAACACCCCTGCATGACTACCCTCTCCTTGATTAAATTTAATCAGAAAGATAGAATGTCATATCTCATCTTCAAATAATGGAATAGTCCAGATTCCATTTATGTAGATCAGATTGAGCATTTCTTTACATGAATCTATACATATATAGATAGGTAACACATAGTCCACAGCAAGAATGAGCCAGTAGGTGATGGTGCCCACTAAATCTGAATGTTTTCATTAAGGATAGGGATCTGGCAATAAATAGTCAGTTTTTTTAAGGTAGGTTCAGAGAACTACTACCACAAAGCTGAAAGAGAGAATTTTCATCCTGCAGATAATAGCAGTTAAACTAAACAGTTGATGCAGTAAGTTATGTTTACATTCAGGGGTGTATGCTGCTGGAACCAAATATTGGTACAAGGCAAGCTATCATAGTACAGCTGGAATGGGCATCAGATTTACTCATGAAATACACTGCAACATTACAGCTGGAAGTGATAGGAAATCTATAAGGGCAATTGCAATCTCTTCTTTCATAGTTCACTCCAGAACTAGGAGTTATACCTCACCAACAGTAGCAACTAGAGTATAAACCAGTATAAAATATATTGTAAATACAATTGTATATTTATTTGCATTTGTGTTTATATATAATTTAAACTAAGAACAACACATTGACAATCAACAATAAACATTAAATTAAACACAGTTCAATGCATGTGTAAACAAAGGGAGTAAATTGTCATCCTTCAGGCTATGAAATAAAAGCACTTGACATTTGAATTACCAACAATGTTGATAAAGGTATGTTTATAAACATCAGAGCTCCAGGAATAGATGGATTTATTCTATTCTTGGTCCTTTGTTCGACATTCATATAGCTTTTATTTCATAGCCTGAAGAAGGGCAATTTACTTCTATTGCTTATATATGTGTGTGTGCACAGTCATAAAAAGGTAAAAAAGTAAAAACAATATAGCAGTAACACTGTAATTATAAATGTAATATTTAAATAGAAGTATATTGTCTATACTCCATTTTATACAACATGACCACATACTTGTGGAAAAAAAGATCAATTTACATATTTTATGCTGAACTAACACTCATTAGTTGATCCAGATCATTATCTCCCACACATGTATACAATCAGTACTTAATTTATATTAACATAGCAAATCTTCAAACTTTAATGGACAGGCTTAAAATCTTCTCCACCAAACAGATTAAATTATGTCCAGTAACATGAGAACATTTGCTGTTTTGATATAAACTGAGCACTGATTGCATATAAGTGTGAGAGATGATGATCTGAATCAACTGATAAGTTCTGGTTCAGGATGCAATATATACATTAGAGATCATTTATCTTTTTCACATATAAGTGAGGTCATGTGTATCGGTTAGACAAGATGGAATGGATAGCTATAGGGAGCTTAAAAAAGTCTGAGTTTCAAATCTCTTCTAATATCGATAAGTGTAGTAATAAGTTGAATATATACTATAATAAAAGTCAAATAATTTGAAATATGAATATATCATGCATCATGTTTAGACTATGATTATCTAAACACATTGTTCATAATTTTACTATAATTGACTAACATAACATAATCAAATTTCTTTGAACTACACTCTAAGTCAAATTTTACATACTTCCAAGTTTATTGTATAGCCCTGATCCTTAGATTTTTGATTTACTTAAGAAGCAATACATAATCATAGCTTTAACAAACGATAAATAATGATTATATTGTGGGTTACTCAGAAAGTCAAGTGACATTTAAGCATTCAACAGTTATGTTAAGCACAACAGTTTCATATAATTTGCAGAATTGAGATTGAAGTGTGTTACTTTGGTTAATTAAACTTGAATCTGCCATTCTACCATTGCTTAAAATATATGGACAACTAGAAATAATACTATTTAAATAAATGGAAAAACTACATCACTTTAAAACAAATTTATTATTATTATTATTATCATTATTATTATTATTATTATTATTATTATTATTATTATTATTATTATTATTATTATTATTATTATTATTATTATTATTATTATTATTATTATTGTTGTTGTTGTTGTTATTGTTGTTATCATTATCATCTTTCAAAAGAATTTATTCAATAACTTAAAAAAAGGTTACATAATTTTTTTTATACATTATTCTTGATTATTATACATGCAGACAATTGTTTATAAAACCAGCAGAAGCATTCAAGTTCACATATATACAGTTAGTTGTTTTAAATCCTGATCAAAGTTCAAAAGTTCACTATCATATAATGTTTTTCCAAAGATGACAAGCAATATCTTTTTCATTTGACGTGCTTAATCTTTTGTGATTTTTTCTATTTTTTATAAGTTTGAAGGTAACTACAATAGAGACCAGGTGTCAATGAATGTTATGTGATTTGTTATTCTTTTGTCTCCTATACTATCCAGTTTATTTTTGAATGTGTTAGGGTGCCTTCTTGGATTATTATTGTACATGAATTTACACCTTGTACACTATAAGGCATAGAGAATGAATATACTGATTTTTATTTCAGCAAAAACTTCTTTTTTGAATGAGTCAAATAGGCAATTCATATTTATTTTTATTTTTGAATAGTGTGTTTAGTATTGAACAGATGCTACTCAGAAACACATGATCATATTTTTTTCTCATGTCTAGGACTAATTATTATTATTATTATTATTATGATGATGATGATGATGATTATTATTATTATTATTAATATTCATTGTTGCTCCTGCGGCTTGTTGTTTTTATTGTTATTATTATTACTAATAATAATATACTTTTTTACAATAATTTTGTTAATTATAGAAGATTGGTTAAAGCTATTCAGAAAATTGATTATCAAAACTATATTAAAAATATGGAGCTCAATTTGTCAGATAATCCTAAAGAATATTGGTCTTTTATTAAAACTTCTGGCATTACCAAAAGAAAGTCTCAAATGGATTATAATTCATCTTTAAGCGCTGATGACTTCACAGTTCACTTTTCTGAATTATTTGAAAATTCTCAACTGTTTGGGTTTAATTTGACTAAAGGATGTTTAAATGACAGCATTTCTACTGAATGTTTCAACAATGTGACATTATATCAGCTGTGAAAGAACTCAAAATGCATTCACGTATAGGTTATGACAATATACCTTCTTTCATTTATAAAGGTTATGCAGAATATATTGCTGCTCCTTTATGTTATATTCTTAATTGTTCCTTTAAAAATTGTATTTTTCCTAACTCTCTGAAACTTGCCAAAGTTATACCTATTTTTAAAATGATTCAAAAGATAATGTTAATAATTATAGACCAATTTCTGTGCTTTATACAGTTGCATGCATATTTGAAAGATGTGTTTATAAGAAAATTGTTAATGACATAAATAAGATTTTGGTACCTGTGCAACATGGTTTTTTAGCTGGAAGATCAACTGAAACTAATCTTTTAACAATAACTAACTGATCACATTACTAATGCCTTTGAGAATCAATGCCATTTGGATGTTGTTTATTTTGATTTATCCAAGGCATTTGATAAAGTGGATCATTCCAGGTTGCTTTTCAAAATGTACAAATTAGGTTTTTTCTATAATTTGGTTGCATGGTTTTAATCTTTTATTACAAAGAGAATGGCTTATGTAAAGTTTAAGAATAATTCTTCTAATCCATATTATTGTAATATAGGAGTACCTCAGGGCAGTATCCTTGTACCATTATTGTTTAACATTTATATTGATGATTTGGGAGAGAGTTTAGAATTTTCACATATTTTATGTTATGCAGATGATTGTAAAATTTTTAGAAATATCAATTCAATTAATGATTGTATATTATTACAAAAAGATATTAATAATTTTGTTAAATGGTGTAGAGATAATAAAATAGATATTAATATGGACAAGTGTTCAACAGTTTCTTATTCCAAAAAATCTGAAATGATAATTTGTCCTTATTATATTGAAGATAATAATATAAAATTTGTTGCTATTCAGAAAGACCTTGGTATTATTTTTGCAGGGAATGAATCATTTCATCATTTTATTGAAAATGTAGTAAATAAGGCATTTAAAATTATTGGTGCAATTTTAAGGCATGGTAGACAATTTACTAGTTTTACAAAATATAAATTATTTCTCTCTTTGGTTTTGCCTATTCTAGAATATGGATCTGTTGTTTGGAATTCCCAGTTCCAAATGAAATATTATTAAATTTCAATTGGTTTATGATAAATTTTCGAAGTACATTAAATTAAAAGACCATTATCAATCCCTATCCATTAAAAGAAAAATGAGAGATCTTAAAATTTTATATAATCTTGTGAATCAGAAAATTATATTAACTAACAAAATTTCAAATATTACTTTTAATAATTGTTTACATAAAACATGTACATTTACTTTATTTTATATTAAGGTTTGTCGCTCGAACATATTATAATTTTCACCTTTGTTTTGTTTGCACAATACCTATAATAATGATTTTACTAATAAAAATATTTTTTCTTTAGACTTTTAAAATTTTTTTATTTATCTTATAAAAAAGTATGGCATATAATTATATTAATAATTTGTCATTTTTACTCATTTATGTATATTATTGTATAGTTGTTATAGTGCAATTCTGTAATTGGCTTAATGCTATAGTTTTGTATAGTAAATAAATTGAATTGAATTGCATTATGGGAAGGAGAAGAAAGAAGATGAAGAATTACAAAATATATAGAAGTCAAATAAAACTTCACTGAAAAATATTAAAATATGTTTTCTATTGGTATAATAAATAAAAAAATGTTTTCACTTTTTAAAATTCTCAATTTTACTTGCAGTGAAGTAATTCCATACAGTAAAGGTTCAATAATAATACTGATTTTACATGTTTAATCAGAAAAAAACAAATATATTGATTACAGTTTTCAATATTGTTTTTAAAGTTTGTATTAGAATAAATCAAATTAGAGATTCTAAGGAGAATTTGCAGGTTTACAAATAAGAGGAAAACATGTTTTAAATTTAATTTCAATTATAAAAATTTAACAATGTGAAATTAAAAAAATTTTTTAATGGTAAACGATTTTGTCTGTGACAATTTCTTTATTGTTAATTTTTTTTTTATATGTGAGTGGTTTTGGAACATTCTGTGTAAAACAATTTAGTGAAAAGCAGGATTTTTTTTACTTAATTTGAGTATGAACTTGGCATCTATATTAGATAAATTATGTTAGCATTTAAATTCCGGGTAATAAATGGACTTCTATATTTCCATCTATGCAATAATTAAGGCGTTATTTTTATTAATTCAAATTTTGAATTGACACTTCATACAAAAACGTTTTTCTACTTCAAATTATTTTTATGGTCCATAACTTGCAAATTAAGAAGTAGTAACAATTCTTGAAGTCAAAACCTGTTTCTTCTCAAATTTGTTTGGTTTTCAACATCTTCACATTTTTTTATTATTATTATAAAAATAGCTAATTTTCTTTATTCAATTTTCAAAACATTAATTATTTAACATTAATGAAAGGTGAAAAAAATATTTCAATAGATAAATAACATTATATTAGTATTTCAGTTCATGCAATAATTAATGTTTTTTTATTAATTAATTAAAATTTTGAATTAATTGCTTGAAACAAAATTGTTTTTTTCACTTCAAATTATTTTCATAATCTATATCTAATAAATTAAGAAGTGGCATCAACTGATAAAATTTAACGTATATTATTTTTTGAATTTCTTGAGTTTATATTTATATCAGAATGCATGTTTAGAGTTTGATGAAGAAACTTATGTAAATTAAAATATAGATAACATTAATTAAATAAAAATGTTAAAATCAAGGAAAATTAAATCAAATGAAATAATTCGTTATTAATGTTATTATAAATATTTAAAATGCAAAATAATAAAAATGGGTGAAAAAATAGAGCAGAAATTAAATAGCAACTAGCATCTCTCTATAATGAACAAAACAATATTTATTAGATTAATCAAATGCCATTTAGTGAGAATTTAGAGTTATCATTTCTTCTTTTATTTTACACTCAGAAATACTTAATTTGTTTTTGATAGACCAATAATAAATGGAAAATTGGTTAATTTAGTTATAGATCAGTTATCTAAGAAAAAAAAATTAGCTTGCTTAAATCCTGAAAAAAAAACAACAACAACTACAAAAAAAAAAAAAAACACAATTATTTTCTAGACTTTAAGCTATCAGATAGTGATCATATTGATGGATATGCTAATTACCATGCTATTGTGCTCTTCTAGAGTACTCTCACAACACACATGCAAATACATTTATTTATGAATTAAAATAATGCAATAAATATAAAAATATAATGTGTAAAAAAAAACAAGGACACTTTGAAAACTTATACATTTTAAATCGTTGAGAATTCAACATCATTACACTATTTTATATTCTATACTTCTAATCACTATTCATCTATGTCTAAAACAAATTTTCTATTTTATTGATTTATAAAATGAATTATTTTTCTAAATGATGAAACTAGTTTAAAAAAAAACAAACAAGTATAGCATTACAAATCACATTGTTTGAAAAGAAGCTGTTTCTCCATGTATTTAAGTTTATTCCACAAATGAGATATGGCCCATTTTATACTTTCTAACATATATATATCAATGTTGTCAGTTTGTGATTCAGTTTGTCAAGAATTAATTGGCATGATAATCTAGTTTGAAACATTTAGCTAGACTTTATTTGACATTTAAAATGCATAAAGATAAAAGATATGAGAATAATATGTATGTAGGTCTATTGATAGATTTATTAAAAAAGTCTATTCTGGATGGATTGTTTCCTAAGTTTTATAATGATATACACTGCAATAATTTTGAAAACATGATTGTTAATTAAATGATTTTAATATATATCTTACAACTCTAGATACAGAATTTGGATTCATAGAATGATATCTGGTTTATGATTAGGATAATTTTTTTCAGCTATTTTCTAATATTAAACTGAAATGTAGAATAATTTTAAAACAATCATTATATAAAAATATCTATTAAATTATAAATTTTTATTTTCTTGAGGTGCCTCAGTATTTTTTATAAAGTGAACAGATAACCAAAATTTATTAAGCATTTAGATTCAACAATTGTATAAGAAAAATGAACATCACAAAAGTTGTAACTTAATATATGTCTTTTTTCAGTGTTTATTAATGTGAAAAAAGGTTTTGAAATAATTTCATTTATCACTGAAAATGCTTGGTAACAGAATATTTGATCAAAACTAGTTTAAAGTATTTTATGTTCAATATTTAGTGAATGTCATATTGACATCATTATACTGATAGGATGATTAAAAAATTTATTTTATTTTCATTCAATTTCTTTCTTTCACAATTTTCTAGCATTTTTATTATTATTAAAATGCAGAACCGACATTATAGAAAAATCTAAATCAGGTCATAATATTTGCAAAATATGTTTATCTTTGTCTCATATCACCTAATTCAAATACTAGACCCAAGTCCACATCATAGCAAAAAATGCAGATAATTCAAGATATAAATGTACACAATCATGAGCTTTTTTTATATGTTAGTTTAAATAATATTTTTTTTGTATATTTTTTATCAAATATAAATTCAAATAATAATTAAAAAATATATAAAATAAAATGATAAGGTAGTTATCTATTCTATTGTGTCAGCCGCTTGATGTTGCAATTTATATGCAAAAGCACATAAATATGCTGTTTACATAGCCATTGCCTTCTAGGCCTATGTATCTATACCAAAAAGCACAGAAAGAGGCCATTTAATATGTGGCATCCAGTGGCCACAGATGATGGCATTCATTTCTATGCTATAAAGCACAGAAAAGATGCTGTTAGTGGTGGCCTGACCTGTTTTAGTGTTACACAATCCCAATGCTCACAGTTCACTGTTCACTACAATATCATGTGAGGGTGTCTGGACTTCAGCCTGCCACAACTCTTTAAATATTCATGACAAAGGAATTAACTTACAAGTGATTCAACCTATTATTACCTCCTAACAATTGTCCACCCATTGCAACACTTCCCTACTCAATGTGGAACCTTCAAATCAATTTGGAAAGGGGAGGTCCAAGCAAGATTTTGACTAGCTCATGCAAATAGTTAAGTTTTTGTGAGAATACATACATGACAAAAAAATGCCTGACAGGTCAAAATCGATCTAACTGTCATCCAGAGAAGCCAGCCTGCATGGGGAATTTAGTAATTCTACTGGAATAAAATCTTTGCAATAAGATAGGTCAATTGATAAGTTTTAATTCTTGCAGATATGAAAAAGGAATAGCCCTCTGGCCTACATTGCAGGACTAAGAATTGACTTTTTGGGGTGACTTGAAGTTCTTCAAGTGGGTTTTGAAATTTGTTGGTAGCATCAAATTGTTTTCAACTAAATTACAGAAAGTGATAAAGGAAACCTTCAGATAAAAAAAACCAAGGATGTATGAGTGTGAACATTCTCATAGTTCTATCCAGAGAAACCAAAAGTAATTATCCAAATACCTAATCCATTGATTAATTAATCCTGAAATACTCAACCAAAAAGGTGTAATAAAAAAAGCTGATCAAGCTGGAAATTATTAATCATTCTTAATAGGTGTGCCATTAAGATCCACACACATATTATCTTTCAAAGATAGCTATTGTAAGAAATCAATCAATAAATAAAATTAATAAATAATTATTTGTTTAAACCTTTTTCAAAAATGACCCAAAAAAGTAAAAGACAGTTCAGTAATTAAAGCATTATCAGCATCATATTTTGGCCACCATGATGTAGTTGTAAAGTTTGCAGAGAGGGGGGAGGAAGGTAGGATAGAATATTTGAAATAACATATGTTTATGTAAAATTGTTTCAGTAAATGTTATTAAGAAAATTAATGAATTACATTAACCTGTACAATTTCTATATTTTTTTTCAAAGAATGGGGTGGGCCTGATAGCATTATATGTATGTGTTTTTGCTTAGCATCAATGCCATCAAGTGGCTGACATGATAGAATAGAAAACTACCAATGATAATTTAAAAATATATAAAAATAAATACTAACCATCAGGTTCCCATAATGTTGTCTTCTAAATTCATCGATAAAAACTTTTATTTTTTCCGATGTATTTTTTATGGTGATTTCTTTACATTAATTATCAAAAAAATGAGAGAAAGACAAAAAAATTCAATTTACTTGATAACAAAAATTATCATAAATTTATTATTTTTTATCGTAGAAAAATAAAACTTATCTTTTTTGGAAAGTATAAAAAAAATATGAAAATGATGGTGTAAAAAGTGCATGCATAGACTGTGTAGATTTCTGTTAATATTAAGGTTAAAGTGGATGTTTATAATTTAAAAATTATTTTGTACTTTAAGCACTAGTAATAACAAAAAGGTTAGTATTAAAAGTTTTTGAATATTAATTGTTAAGACAAAGTCTATAAATTGTTTTCAAAATATTAATAATGTTTTTAGATAATCTTTTCAATTGACAAGACTAGCACAATCACTAACACATTGTAAATCTAAAAACCAATAATTTCTTTATCAAATCTATATTGCATTTTCATGACTGTTACTTGATGCTTCTGAAAAAACTATTTTAAAAATTAATGTTCTAAAAGTGAGAAAAAATAGAGCTAGTATATATCCATATTTAATACAAGTTTTTGTTTTTAATGGCTTAAGATTTTCTATCAGCAGTAACAACACTTCTCATTTTATCAAATAGAATAAACTTCAGTGGAAACCAACTAAATTTAAATATTAATACTCAACCTATTTGATTAAATGAATCAAAGTTTATTGACTAAATAAATAAAAGCAATATATAAATCACATATTTGCTTTAGACAATTTTTATTTACAATTTTCTTTGGCAAGAAAAATGTTTCCGTAATACTTCTTGATTTTTTAAAAATCATATTGAAATCTCTGGTAAACATTTGTGATTGAAAACACTTTATTCAACAAATCCTTAAAAATATATTTTCTATCATAATAACAATGATATTCCATAATAAATACTACATTAATTTTTTGTTATAATTATAATTTGGTTGTTAGCAGAGAGGTCATCACAGCTGCCTTGCAAGCAAGTAGTTGGTTGCAGACGGTTGTGGGTTTGCCTCCCGGCTAATGCTATAACATATGGAAAAAAAAAACATTATAAAAATTAAGTGGCCCAACTTCATATATTTATAAACTCTTAACATTTTTTCAATAACTTTAAAATTAAAACATCCTGGCCACCAAGTATCTTCTCAGAATTTGCAGCTTTTCCATTTTTAAGATTATAAAGATTTGATTTAACTTAATTAAATATTTTTCTCTAAATCTAATTGAATAAATGGAATATATATATCATAAAAAACTATTACCTCAATTCTTATTTCTCTATTTAAAAAGAAAT